>QODF01000206.1:2186593-2329766 GCA_024372805.1 Oostethus manadensis | reverse complement strand
TATATATATGTATGTATGTGTGTATATATATATGTATGTATGTGTGTATATATATGTATGTATGTATATATATGTATGTGTGTATATATATGTATGTATGTGTGTATATATATATGTATGTATGGGTGTATATATATATGTATGTATGTGTGTATATATATATATATGTATGTGTGTGTATATATATATATATATATATGTATGTGTGTATATATATATATATATATGTATGTGTGTATGTGTGTATATATATATGTATGTGTGTATATATATATATATATGTATGTGTGTATGTGTGTATATATATATGTATGTGTGTATATATATGTATGTGTGTATATGTGTATATATATGTATGTGTGTATATATATATATGTATGTGTGTATATGTGTATATATATGTATGTGTGTATATATATATATGTATGTGTGTATATGTGTATATATATATGTATGTGTGTATATATATGTATGTGTGTATATATATATATGTATGTGTGTATATGTGTATATATATATGTATGTGTGTATATGTGTATATATGTATGTGTGTGTATGTATATGTATATATATATGTATGTATGTGTGTGTATGTATATGTATATATATGTATGTATGTGTGTGTATGTATATGTATATATATGTATGTATGTGTGTATATATATGTGATTAAGGTCTGTGTGTATGTATGTGGTACACACATGTATGTGTGTACCACATACATGTGTGTATATGTGTATATTGCAATTGCCCCTACCATAGAAATATTACAAAGGTGGAAATTCGGTTCAAGACACTCTTAGAGCCACATCACCCCAAAAAATCTGACATTTTGAGGTTAAATATTGTAATTTTACAGGAAACAAAGTCAGGAATTTTTACAAGAATAACAATTATAAAGTCACCTTTAAACAAGGCCAATATCTCCAGGTCACATATCTTCATATAGCTGTCTGAGGCAATGCCTGATACAACGAAGTAGTAAAATACTCAGAGATTTTGAGAATAAAGTTGCACATTTTTAACAAAAAAGAGGAAAAGGTTGTAATGTTGTGAAAGTAATGTTGTAAATTTACAAGAATTTAAGATGTTACTTGATGTTACAGGCATTGCCTGAGACAGCTATTACAAGGGGGGGCTTATGTGGAGGGTGCGGGGTACGCGAGAGTACTGGTGAGGTAATGCTAATCATGATGCTAACTCATGTTAATCTGTTTGTGCCCAACTGCTCTGTTTTGCTGTCCTGTTATAAATAAAACCTCCCCTGGAGCAAGAGAAAAGTTTTCTTTCTTCCTGATGAGCTATGCTCAGATTTACAACTTTTTTGTCATAAAATTATGACTTTTAATCTCAAAATGTGAGATTTTTTATTTTTGTGGCCTTAATACTCCGTAATAAGACACCCTGGTTTTATCCAAACTCAAGATACTTGAGTCCCAAATTATCCTCAATCCTCACTTGTATGTGTTTTGGGTCAAAAGTCACAAAATTGTGACGCTGAATCATACATTTAACACAATCATTTCTTCTCAGGCAAAGCACACAAAGCAAGTTCTAACCACTGTAAGTTCAGCTTTTGTATCCTTGAAAATTATGTTTTTACATTGAGAATATACATTAGTATTAATTTTGAGCTCCTTCTCTTTATCACACAGCATCCAGAGTACAACCGGGCTCTGCTGAAAGGTCGAGATGTCCGCAGTAGACTCAGTCAGCTGTATCCCCGAGAAACTGAGCTGGATGAGGAACACTATAGCCGAGCGCTCCGTCTGCCCAACACTTCACACCCTGATGTTGTGAGGATTCACTTGACAGATAGCTACAGTACGATGCAATTTTTAGTCTTCACTGGAAAGTCTACTGAAATTTCAAACTTCCTTGTCAGCCCATCGGAGACGAGAGCCAGGCGAGGGTGGTGGAGCTGGTCGGACAGAAACCAGGTTAGTGTTGTGGTCTGCCTTGAGGAACAAATGGGGAACAAAATCACTCCCTGTTTCTACATAAAGTATTTGATCTTAAAAAATAATCTCTTTGTTGAAGAGTTTGACTTCAAGCCCAGAGGCCATGTTGAACTGGGGGAAGAGTTGGGTCTCATCAGACAGAGGTGACGACGCCTCTTTAGGTCCTACTTGAAAGTCCACTCTCTACATTCTGAACATCATTTTTGAGCTCTATTATTATTAACCAGACAGCTTAAACATGCAAGTTTCAACAAAAAACATCGGAATCCTGCCTTTTCAAAGAACATGTTAAAATCAACATCTTTTCTCCTGCAGACATCTTGCTCACGTCTCAGGCCATAGGTCCTACTATCTGAGGGGAGTGGGGGCCCGACTTCAGACTGCGCTCCAGAACTTTGCACTTGACACACTGCAACGTCATGTAAGCAGCACAAATGTGTTTTTTTCTTGGGTGAAATACATTTTTCGAATTATCCACGTAAAGGAAAACAAACTGTGAAGGAGTGGTTAGAATCTACGCCTTACAGTCAGGAGTTTGAGGGCTTGAATCTCAGTTTAGGGATCTGTGTATGTGGGTCTTCTCCTCCAAAATATTAGTTCACTGAAGACTCTAAAATGTCCACAGGTGTGAATATGAGTGTGAATGATTGTCTATATACTGTATGTCCTGCAATTGGCTGGGAACCAGTTTACTGTGTCACAGCCAAAGTCAGATGAGGTAGGCTCCAGCTTACCCGTGACCCTAATGAGGACAAGTAGTATAGAAAATAGCTGCAAACCAAAAGTATTAAGGATTTTTTTCTTTTTCTGCAACAGGGCTTCATTCCTATGGTTGTACCTGACATGCTGAAGGGAGCAGTATTTGTGAGTAACATATTTTCCTATCTATTTTTTAATCTTTGTGCTAACCTTCTTTTGTCTTGTTTTCAGCAAGTGGAAAAAAATAGCCGTCGTACCAGCTTCAACTTTGGTTCTACAATCTAATGAGATTTAATACAAGAGTAACACTATATCTAAAATTTCTTCCTCAAGGCCACACCATAATGTGAGTCAGACTATTAAGAAAATGGATACTTTACTGCAGTGGTTCCCAAACCTTTTGCAGTGGTGGGCACCTTCAGACACACAACAAATACATTTTTGTATGAATTAACTTGAAATATTGAACAATGAATGTAATTAATTGGTTGATACATTTAATAGTCATTTTGGGCCAAATTTTCATTTTTTGAATGGTTATATTTTGAATTCACATGAACAATAATAATTAGTAAGAAATATTGAACATAATTGGTTAGTTGGTTATTTCATTTCATGGTAATTCTGGGTCAAAATGTGTCACACAGTGACAAGTTTTTAGTGCTGCACCGTGCGGGGATTAGAACACAATATAAATGAAATCTCCAAGATTAAACACACTTTATGCACAAAATAATCCTCAAACTTATTTGTTCATATGATGCACGACAGCAATGAACAGCGCATTCAGGAGTGTTACGTGCTTTATGGGTTTATGTGTTATATGTGTTATATGTGTTTATTCATGTAACCCCATTGTAATTGGCATACCCCTGGGGGCACATGTACCCCACTTTGGGAACATAGGCTTTACATGCNCTCCAAGATTAAACACACTTTATGCACAAAATAATCCTCAAACTTATTTGTTCATATGATGCACGACAGCAATGAACAGCGCATTCAGGAGTGTTACGTGCTTTATGGGTTTATGTGTTATATGTGTTATATGTGTTTATTCATGTAACCCCATTGTAATTGGCATACCCCTGGGGGCACATGTACCCCACTTTGGGAACATAGGCTTTACATGCTCTGCTATCCAAAATCATTTTTTTAATTGGCCAGATTAGATTTATTTGTCCATAATGGTGAAAATTGAAGTTGTTTGTCATATTTACACAATTTGAATACATAACACATTATTATTAATTAGTATTAATACGTAACATATTATTAATGTACGGTATATTCCCTCAGATGCAGTTCAGCTCTATATTGCTGTAAACTACTTATATGATTACTTTTCTGACAATGTCATCTTACATTTAGCAAGAGATTTTTTTGCTGCTCATGCTAAAATGGTTTCTCCTTTTGTTTCATTTGCCCATGTCCCACTTTCCCACTCCTACTGTTTGTCATCCTGTTTTATGCCTCCCCAGGAGGGATGTGGCATGCAGCCCAATGCCCATCGCTCTCAGGTCTATTCACTGGACCCAGCTCGGTTTCCCAACTTAAGCCTGGCTGGGACTGGAGAAGTTGGAGTAGCAGGTCTGACCTTTTACAAGATTCTTCATTGATGACTAGATTTTTCGTGATAGCTTGGAATATTGTTGTGGGATTGTGAATTGAATTTGCACTGATTGTGTGATACCTCCCTCACAAGGCTACTTCATGGATCATGCCGTTAACTTCAAGGAGCTACCTGTTAGGTAATGAACATCTTACAGTTAGTGAAATGATTCTAGCTGAACTGCTGTGGTGGGGCTTTCTGCTGCAGGACAGTGTGCAGTAGTACATGTTACAGAGCAGAGACGGACACAGGAAGAGAGACTTGGGGCCTCTATCGAGTTCATCACTTCAATAAGGTCAGTGTAGACCCCAGCAGCATTTGCTAAACCTGCACAATGTAATGAATACAATACAGTACACTATGGTAGGAAGCCTTCCATTACACAAACAATCTAGTGCTTAAATCGAACGTGAATAATTGTGTGTCTAGGTGGAGATGTTTGGAGTGACAGCAGATGAGACAGGAGAGGAGAGCGCTAAGCTCCTGGAGGAGTTTGTGTCTTTGCAAAAAGAGATTTTTTCTGCATTGGAACTGCACTACAGGTCCGAAACAATAATTTATCATATTTTAGATCCTTTTGTTTTGTAATTTTGAGGTATTATTTCTCCTAGAGTGCTGGACATGCCAACACAGGAGTTGGGGCTTCCAGCTTACCGAAAGTATGACATTGAAGCCTGGATGCCTGGCAGGAACAGTTACGGCGAGGTCAGTGTTATTATATTGTTTGCTTCTACTGAGATGATGTGCAGTGTGTATTCTTGCCGCAATTCTTCTGTCTGCCTATCAGATTTCAAGTGGTTCCAACTGTACTGACTACCAGAGCAGACGACTCAACATCCTGTATGAGAGAGAGGATGGCAGCCTGCAGTACGCCCACACAGTAAGACCAAGGAGGAGGCACACTGGTGTTTATTCCTGGTTCTGCAGCCTACTAAGCATACATGAAAGCATACATGAAAATGTGTGCGTGTGTGTGTTTTAAAATAATATTTTTTTTAGGTGAATGCTACAGCATGCGCCATCCCCAGAACAATCATTGCCATCCTAGAGACTCACCAGACCAAAGTAAGACCTGCTTTACTTTTGAGGTCTTCCTGAAGCTATGCTGATATAAGATACAGTATTTGTTGTGATTCATTTAAAGATAGATCTGACCATGAAGGCAGCATTTGGCAATTACAAGTTACATCACAAACAAACAATACTGACAATACATTCATTCTGGCAAAATCACAGTACAAATACCCTAGCAAGAAATGCATACCATAATAGACGGACACAGCAGATCACCAGTTCAATCCGTAATGTTACGGACAAGTGAAAAGAGGCAGCATCTAAAAAGGGTGGCACTGCGTGCTATAATAATTTGCTAAAAAAATTGGATGCAACGAAGCGGCAATGGATGTGGTAAAGCGGCTGGCAGGAGTCTGCAGAGTGAGACCGACCTTCTGTTTCTACCCCTTGGAGTTATGTTCTTCCAGCTGGCCAATCCAAAGCTACAAGTTAATAAAGAGACGAAGATCAGGCAAAATTCGGGCCGGGGTGCTTGCGAGTCACACTTAACACCATCTAATGCAAAGGTTTTTTTTGGATAACTAAAGTATGTACCTAACCTACCCTAATCTAACACAGTATGATCACTACATGTATTACATCAGAAGTATTGAACATTACAGTATATATTACATATGCTCAATGGAATACTGATGAATTAAAACTACATGCATCATTAAGTACCACTTAGTGCCATTTAATCTCTAACATAACCGGGTTGGTTTCACAAAGTGTTAGAAACAATACAGGCAGAACAACATGACCTTTGCTGACAACCATGAACTCCATATGTTCAATACACCTGGTGAAAATTATATTGCATTATCCTGCTTAAGACATCACAATATGGGCAATATGCACTTTCCTTTTTTGTTGAACAAATGTCCCATATTTAAAAACTGTTCTAGTGTTACGTTTCCATTATGGGGGGGCACAAATACATTGATACATTGTTTCAGATAATACCTAATTTGTATTTTTCTGTACCTCAGGAAGGCTTTGTGCGTGTCCCTGCAGCTTTGCAAACATATTTGGGCCTTCAAGTCATTGAAAAGCCAGCGTACACTCCACTGAAGTACATCGGTCCAAACCAACCCTACCGGCCACCCAGGCCTGCTCCCAAAATTAGGTGACACTAGCGAGCGTTGGGAATATCACTAAATCATAGTGATTCCATGATGTCAGTCAGCACTGACTTTTCCACTTTGCTGTGACCAGGGTTTCTTTAGTTGTGCTTTGCTGGCAACTCTTCAAGCATCATGAATTAGACGTCAATCCTTCTATTAGCACCACTGATTGGTCGTCACTTCATCGTCATCAATCATTGATTACCCTTTGAGACGCCTGGCAGTTTTTTTTTTAGTTTTTTTGTGGTCCAGACTAAAAATAATTAAACCCCCCTCCACGTATTTTCAAACAGTGCTGTCAAACTCACTTACTTTGGGGTCCATATCCAAGTTACTGAGTTGCCCAGAGGCCCTGTTGTAAATGAAACCACTAAGTTCAAATTTTCTGCCAAACTGAAAAGAACTAAAGCATTTCGGAAGAATGATGAATGCATAAGCGAGGAGCGTCAACCCCAAGTTACACCCATCTAAGGTTCATGCATATCTGGATTTTAAAGACACCCACGGTTGTGTTTCTGTGGAAATGTGGCTGAGCAAATCTCTAAATCATCAGTCATCCAATAGTTTTTGTTGCAAGAGTTTAATGGCAAGTAGGCTTTAATCTTGTCAATATTGTTTCCTTGCTAAAGCAACCAATGCCATACCACTTCCCTGAGAGCTGATACAAATTGCACGGATTGGATTTACGTCCTGGAAAGCCATTATAGGTCAACTCCAAAAGTCGTCCGACTTGCCAGCCCATAGAAACTATGTACCATTATCATGCACTCAAAACATGAAATAAAGTTTTTGTGACTGCTACGGTGTGCTCTTTACATTGACCATTAGCGCCACATGTCATCAAAATGTCTTTTTTATTACAGTTGCAGGAAAAATATTTTTATAGCAAGAGAAATTGACACTGAAAATTCCTATAAACTGCAACTGCTAGTATCCATTTTCTATGCCGCTTATCACTGGGTTATGCTGGATCCTATCCCAGGTGACTTCGGGCGAGAGGCGGTGTACACCCTGGGCTGGTATTCAATTAATTGCAGAGCCAACTGCTAGTAATATTTATGTGTTTAATACTACTTGTAATTGAATTTTAATTTATTACCCTTATTAAAAACAAGGAGAACTTGAGTTTATACTATGCTGCATGCACCAGACCCAGGACCAGACCAGATGTTAGATGTTAGTGCCTGGCTCAAGGGCAAATTACATTTCCAGGTCCTGATGGACTGAACTACTACTGTCCAAAATAATAAAAAATCCAAAATCCAAATAATATAAGCCATTGCAGTAATAACACTGGTTGAATATTTTGAAAATGGCCCATAGTTTAGCATGCTTGGCAAAAATGGCTCGTGTGAAAAAGAATTGGCGTTCAAACTATATACACCGAGGGTCGACTGCTACTACGAGGGCAGGAACAACTAAGTGCTTAACATAACATGTAAATTCAACTGTTATTTCAGTTTATTTAGTGCCCGCGGAGCATGCCGGGTAGTTATCTGGTAAATGATGAGAATGTCTCACATTGTTTAAATCCATGACGACCGAAAAAGATCCCGAGGGTATAAAAAAATGTCACCAGCCCTGAGCCACAGGACCTGCTGTCTGTGCGTCAAGACACGGGATGATCCTTACGGAGTGCAGTCCAATAACCACCGGACGGCATGTTTGAGAGAAGTATTTCGAGAACAGAAAACGTCATCAAAGGCCTTGTCTCCGTCAACGCCACAACATTTCTGGCTTACTGGGGCCACAGTTTTTTTTTTACTGTTTTTTAATTGACAAGTATCAACTGTCTTCTTGTGAATTCCATAATATTTTGACTTTAGTCTCATAATATCACAACTTAATTGTCCAAAATTGGCAACCTTATTCTTTGTTTTGTTTCTACTTCTTGCCGAACTTATTGCAAAAATGTCATTATTTTACCGTAGCATGGTGTTATGCTAGTATGAGTTATTTTTTTCATAAAAGACTTTATTTTGATAAAATTACTGCTCTTTTTCATAATTTTTCTTATTCTGAATAGTTTTGTTGTTTAATTGTATGTTTCAGATATGTAGAGAAGGGGTGTGAAACTGGTGCCATGGAGGGCTGAGACCCCGCAGGTTTTCTTTCCAGCCGGTCATGAAAGCGCTTTTAATGATCAACACCTTCAATTTGAGGGAGTTAACTCATCAATTAAGGCACCTGCTGGATAAACTGGTTGGTGAGAAAACCTGCAGGGTTTTGGCCCTCCTCTGTGGCATGAGTTTGACATAAAGAGCCCCTGGTGTGCACCTTGGACACCCCTGTGCTTGGCCATCTGTAGTAAACATCATTAAACAAGTTGGCCTAGTGGTTGGCATGTTGGGGGGGGGGGTATCTTTGTACTCCGGTTTCCTTCCTCCCACAATCCAATTCTTAGGTTAAGTGGCAACTAAATTGTCCACGGCCATGAATTTGAGTGTGAATGATTGCTTACAGTATGTTTATGTGCCCGACGGCCAGTCCAGGGTGTACCCCGCCTCTTGCCCTGAGTACGCTGGGATAGGCTCCAGCATACCGCCGCCTAGTGAGGGTAAGCGGCATGGAAGATGGATGGATGGGTTTAGTTACCAGATGACGTGCAGGTGACAAGGTACGGTTGGCTACGTCAATTGACCTAGACACACACGTCGCTGTGCAGGGTTCTGCGCAACGCCAGTGCATGCGCATGTGTGCGTGCGCGTGCGCGTGCGTGCTTGGAAAGCGCATCCAGACCGCGGTGTGAAGGATTTCTCCTCAGGAACCTCTTTTTCTGGATCCTATGGGGGTTCTCATAACCGCACTTTGTGTATTGGCAGCCGGGGGAGGTAAGCGTTGGTCTGATTCTAGCAAACCCACCGACAGTGTCGATAAGCGATGTGATGATAATTGGCAAACGATAACACACACACAGACACAAAATGACCGTTATGTATTTTGCCGGTCTTGTAGCAGCTCAATTATCGTCGTGTACCTGTGGCGGCCATGCGATCCCGATATTGATACCAATTTTAGTATCGATATGGGACCGACACAAGCGTGGTATTTTTCACTTCTCGTCCGTTTATTTTCCTAATCCTAAATATGTTTTTGTTATTGTTGCATTGTTAATATTGCTCACAAGTCTATGTCAAATATACAATCCTAGTGTATATGAACTTTTGTTGATAAATCATTTTGCAGCTTGAGTGTGCAGAAATATGCTCATAAAGGTTAAAGAAGGGCGTGCATGCCGCTGCTTCCGGTCTATCGGTCCAACTGGTCCAATATGTGCAACCATACTGTGGGGGATAATCCTACTGTGAGAACAAGCTGACATGGCTGCTGCACACAGGGGAGCATTGTTGCCAGCCAGAGAACCACCATCTTTAAGAACCTCAGTTCCACCACATACTGTAATATCATAAATACACGTGCAATGCTATGAATGCATTATGTATGTGAGGAATTCCCGTGTCAAATTGTGATCCCATTTGACTTTTCTTTGCAACGAAAAGTCCTGGTCCAAAACCTACACCTGACCACACCACAACCCTTGTCACAACTTACCTAGAACTCTTCTGGCATTGGGAAAGAGCCACACATCAGTTTGAGTCCAATAAAAAACATTATACATGCGCAGCAATGCAATTTTAAAGGGCTAAGAGCGAGCACGGCTCATTAAATAGCCAAAAAAGCAGAGTGTTAGTATTGAGCTGGTTATTGACCTCTCACAAGGGAGACCAATCAATGCCAACGCTCACAGCTATCACCTAATTCAATTCATTCTCTATTTTTGTCTTGGGTGCAAATGCAAAGGTTATTTTTAGTTTTAAACTCAAAAAGACTATTTGTCCTACAATGGACACTTTCAGCTATACAATAGGTACCGGCTAGCAAGAATCCAAATATACAGTATTTGCACTTCCTGTATTTACAGCAACAGTGCATGACAATGCAAAAATAATACATGTACTATATGAACAGTAATATTGTGAACTACTGTGAGAGAGCATTAGAGATGTTAGTATTTGCAAGTTTTTCACTGAGCAGAACTCACAGGTACTCATCTTTGTTAACTCGTTGACTTAGAGCTATATTAATGTAAAAAGGAGATCGGGTCATATCTGAGGCTGTGATCAAATGCAGGAACAAATCTGGGAGGTGGTGGAACTGGTTACGTGCTCTGTGATGGGTGTGTTTTGTATTCGATTCACTTAAGTTTCTGCGCTTTCGCTCTGTGACGAGTGATTCAAGTGAATCAAGTACCCGATTCACAACTTGTTGCACATCTGCCAGGGGTGATCCGAGTGAATCTAGTAGGTTCTTGCACGTCTGGGAGTTTATGTACATACACTATATTCACACGAGTTTCTGCGCTTGCTATCTGTGATGAGTGTTTCAAATGAATCCCCCCAGTACCCGATTCATGCGAGTTTCTGCCCTTGTGTTCTGTGGCGGGTGTTTCAAGTCAGTAGAGTACCTGATTCACAGCTTGTGAGTTTATGCACGTGCGCTCAATGACTGGTGACACAAGTGACTTGAGTTGCTGATTCACGTGACTTTCTGCGCATGCATTCTGTGACGGGTAAGTCGAGTGATTTAAGTACCCCATTTAGACATTTTGAGCACGTGCGTGTTTGTGTGCGTATATTCATGTGTTCTTGGTGAACCGATTCACTTTGCTGAGTGACTCATCAGAACTGGAGCCATTAAATGGCCCCTGCTACTGTGTATTTTAACTTTTTAAATTGTATTTATCTGTAAATGAGAAACGCACATATTGATCAATCATCTATGAACCCACACTGAGTTTGCAGGAAAGTGCAGCACTGCTTAGGGTGTCTTTAGTGATATAATGGCAGTAAGGGATTTGAGACAGATTTAGCCCCAGGTGGAAACTACCTGTGAGCTTCTGCCCCTGGGAAGAGTGTGTGTGCATGTGTGTGTGTGGGAGAGAAAGATACATAAGCCTCTTTGCTCTGTCACTTCACCAGGGTAACAGTGCTTACCTAAAAGCAAGTCCTGCCTCTTGCCTGAGGAACAGACCACTGCTTGTGCATTTCGGTTGCTTTCTCTTTATTTAACTCCAGCTTGCTGTGGCAGACATGAAAAATATTGTTCTTCTAATGATTTTTTGCTGCGTTCCAGTGGGATGCCGGCCTGCAATCTCGCCTCTTAATGATGCAAAGGTCAGATAAAATCTCCCTTATGATGTGTATATGTGACATTTTCAGCGATAACCGGGTGTTCTTGTACATTGTGTCAAGGTGGAATGTATTGTTCAGGAGACGCTGAATGGAGATGGGCCGCAACATGGGTGTGCCCCTCAGCTAGCAGGTGACATCTCCAGTAAATATACACATAGCCACCAGCGTTAGCTCCAGTAGATTAGATTAGGATAACTATTTTATACACCCAAATTACCATCAGTTTTTACGCTCACTTTCCGTGGAGCCTTAAAGGTATGATTTTTCCCGTACAAACAAAAATAATCAGTTCCAGCATCAAACAGCTGCCATTATAAAACAGTTCTCAATTGTACATGTTATTTTTTTATTTGATTTTGATCACGGTAACAGAAAAACAACATGCTAACCAGTTGTTTCCTGCAGCTGAACTTGATGAAGTACAGAGACACCAGGGTCTCCTCAGGGAGCTGCAAAGGCTAGCTGATGATGGTATGCACTCGTTACATCAGAATTTTTGGACTTAAATGATGCTTTTCTAACAGTGGGATTGCGATGTGATGCTTTTTTTTTTTTTGCTGACTCTGACTGTTGCAGAGAGAGACGAAGCGAGGGAGAGGTATGAGTACCCTCTGCCTGATGAAGATAGCAACGTGGAGCAGAAGGATGAGGAGAGCGATACGGCCAAAACAACAGAGGAAGACGAGCCCATGAAGAGGGCGATGGAGGAGCCAAGGATTGATGATACGGGGATTCGTGACGAAGAAGAGAGAGCAAAGGAGCTCGAGGAGCTTCTAGCTGAAGAAATCAGCAAGAAGGAGAAGGAGGAAAGAAATGATGAGGAGCTGAAAGAGCTGCTGAGGGAGTTGAAAAAGAAGCGTTATGAGATGAAGGAACAGGAGATCCAGAAAGGAAGTGGTCCAAAGGAGGAAGAAACAAAGCAAAAGATGGCAAAAGACAAAGAGGATGTTCAGAAGCAGATGGACCAGAGGAGCAATGAGGTGGAGCTGAGTGTTGAGAAGGAGAAGGTGGAGAAGGAGCTTAAGGAGTTGAATTCTAAGAACAAGCCAGAGGAGGAGAAAGAAAGGAAGGAGAAGCAGGAAGAGCTGGACGAACTGGTTAAGAAGATGGAGCGAGTGCAAGAGGAGGTGCAAGCGGAGAAGAGAGATGATGCTGTGCAGGAGGAGGACAACAAGGCACGAGATGAAGATGACGGAGTGAAAGAGCCTCAAAAAGGAGGTGAGAATGAAGTGAAAAGCAAAGAGCAAGCAGTGGAAGTGAAGGAGCCACAGCAGAAGAGAGTGATGGAGAAAGCCAGCGATGAGGCCACTCGGCAGTTTGAGCGGGAGAGACAAAAGGATGAAGAAGAGGAGGATCGGAATGAAGAGGATGATGGTGATGAGAATGAGTACATAAGAGAAGATGATGAAGATGACTTAGAAGATGATCAAGGGGAGGTATGTCCATGCAACACAATGTTCTCATGCCACCTTTAAGATGCGGGTTTAAAATCGTGTAGATGATACACGTGTTTGTTTGGGCATTCCTTTTTGGGTATCCCCGATAATTTTCAAGATTTTCCTTTTTAAATCGTTAGTTGTTTGGATCAGCAATTTCAGTTAAATATATAAGATACAATACAAACACAGTGATATTTGAGAAGTGAAATAAAGTCTAGGATTTACAGAAAGTGCGCAATAATTAGGCAGGTGCATACATTTGGCCACCCTTGATGTTTTATTGATTTAAATATCTCTAGCACTAAATATTGGAACGCAGAATTTGGTTGGTGAGCTCATTGACCCTTGACCTACAGTACATACACAGGTCATACATGTCACGAGAAAGGTTATTTAAGGTGGCCAATTGCAAGTTGTTCTCCTCTTTGCATCTTCTGTGAAGTGTGGCAACATGGGAGCCTCAAAACTACTGTCAAATGACCTGAAAACAAAGATTGTTCAACATCATGGTTTGGGGGAAGGATACAAAAAGCTAGCTCAGAATTTTCAGCTGTCAGTTTGCCTTGTGAGGAACATAGTGAGGTAATAAAAGACCACAACCACAATTTTGGTTAAGACCCAGAGTGGCAGGCCAAGACAAATACTTCATTCCACTTCTCAAATATCGCTGTGTTTGTCTGCTATGTGATACAGACCTGATCAAAATTTTAAAACCAGTTGAAAAATTGCTAGAAATTACCTTTTGCACGTTTGGATCTTAATATGGTTTTAAGTAGAGCTACAATATGCAAAAGCAGGTAGGAAGAGTGTGACAAAAATCACTTTGAAAAAGTCATTTATTGAAAACAACAATTAAACTTGAATAGGCTGTGTATCAGCTGATCAAAAGTTTAAGACCATCCATCCATCCATCCATTTTCCACTGCTTATCCGGGTCCGGGTCGCGGGGGCAGCAGCTTCAGTAGGGAAGTCCAGACTTCCCGGTCCCCAGCGACCTCTTCCAGCTCCATCGGGAGGACACCAAGGCGTTCCCAGGCCAGCTGTGAGACATAGTCCCTCCAGCGTGTCCTAGGTCTTCCCGGGGGCCTTCTCCCGACTGGGCATGCCCGAAACACCTCACCAGGGAGGCGCCCGGGAGGCATCCGGACTAGATGCCCGAGCCACCTCAACTGGCTCCTCTCGATGTGAAGGAGCAGCGGCTCTACTCTGAGCTCCTCCCGGATGGCCGAGCTCCTCACCCTATCTCTTAGGGTGAGTCCAGCCACCCTACGAAGGAAACTCATTTCCGCCGCTTGTATCCGCGATCTCATTCTTTCGGTCATGACCCATAACTCATGACCATAGGTGAGGGTGGGAACGTAGATCGATCGGTAAACAGAGAGCTTTGCCTTCCGGCTCAGCTCTCTCTTCACCACGACGGTCCGGTACAGCGACCGCATTACTGCAGATGCTGCACCGATCCGTCTGTCGATCTCACGCTCCAACCTTCCCTCACTCGTGAACAAGAACCCGAGATACTTGAACTCCTCCACCTGAGGCAAGACCTCACTCCCAACCCGGAGGGTACAGTCCACCCGTTTCCGACTGAGAACCATGGCCTCGGATTTGGAGGTGCTGAGTCTCATCCCAGAAGCTTCACACTCAGCTGCAAACCGCTCCAGTAAACGCTGAAGGTCACAGCCTGATGAGGCCATAAGGACCACATCGTCTGCAAATAGCAGAGACGAGATCCTAAGGTCACCAAGCTGGACTCCCTCAACACCTTGACTGCGCCTAGAAATTCTGTCCATGAAGATTATGAACAGAATCGGTGACAAAGGGCAGCCTTGGCGGAGGCCAACGTTCACCGGAAACAAGCTCGACTTACTGCTGGCAATGCGAACCAGGCTCCTGCTTCGATTGTACAAGGACCGAATGGCACGTAGAAGCGGACCATCAATCCCGTACTCCCGGAGCACCCCCCACAGGACACCACGAGGGACACGGTCGAATGCCTTTTCCAGGTCTACAAAGCACATGTAGACTGGTTGGGCAAACTCCCACATACCCTCGAGTACCCTTGCAAGGGTGTAGAGCTGGTCCAGTGTTCCGCGACCGGGACGAAAACCACATTGCAGCTCCTCTAACCGAGGTTCGACTAACGGTCGTACCCTTCTCTCCAGCACCCTGGAGTAGACTTTCCCAGGAAGGCTGAGGAGTGTGATCCCCCTATAGTTGGAACACACCCTCCGGTCACCCTTTTTAAAAATGGGGACCACCACCCCGGTCTGCCAGTCCAGAGGTACTGTTCCCGACTTCCATGCAATGTTGTAGAGGCGTGTCAACCAACACAGTCCTCCAACATCCAGAGCCTTGAGAAATTCTGAGCGGAACTCGTCTACCCCCGGAGCCTTGCCACTGGGGAGTGATTTGACTACCCCAATTACCTCAGCCACGGTGATAGAACTGTCCGTGGTCTTAAACTGTGAAGTTTAAGACCATTGCTCAAAAAATGACAAAAAACTCTCCAAACCAGAACAAAAAATGTTCCAAGTAGGACTCAGTAATGAGTAGCTCCACCGTTTTTGTTAATCACTTTTAAAATTTGTTTGGGCTTGCTCAATGTGAGTGTTTCCAAGAAGCTAGTGGGAACATTGCTCCAAGTGGTGATGATGGCTTCACGAAAGGCATCAACTGTCTGGAACTGATGGCCATTTTTATCTTCCTTCCCTTGCCATTCATCCCTAAATGTTCTCTATGGTATTTAAATCAGGGGAACATGCAGGATGGTCCAAAAGAGTGATGTTCTTCTCCCTGAAGAAGTCCTTCGTCAAGCGAGCATTGTGAACAGCAGCGTTGTCCTGTTGAAAAACCCAGCTGTTACCACACAGACGAGGCCCCTCCGTCATGAGGGATGCCCTGCACGTAACCATTCATGATCTGCACCCTCTCAAGGCTGTGAAATTTAGCAATTAGTTGAAAGATGTGTTAAAAAAATGGCAGTGTCTACCGTTGACTTTACGAACTCAAAACTATTTTGTGCAAGCTTTTTTGTTTCTAGGATTTGTCAATCCTGTGAATTACTAAACTAATATTTAGTTGTATGACCACAGATTTTATAACTGCTTCACATCGTCGTGGCATGGAGTCAACCCACTTGTGGCACCTTTCAGCTGTTATTCCACTCAAGATTCTTTAACAGCGTTCCACAATTCATGAACATTTCTTGGTTTGCTTCAGAAACAGCAATAACATTAATTTTGTTGGTTTGGAACCAAGACTTTGCTGGTTTAATAGTTTGGGGTCATTGTCTTGTTGAAACACCCATTTCAAGGGCATGTCCTCTTCGGCATAAGGCAACTTGACCTCTTCAAGTATTTTGACATATGCAAACTGATCCATGATCCCTGCTATGGGATAAATAGGCCCAACACCATAGTACAGTGGTTCCCAAACTTTTTTTGTAGCACGACCCATTTTCCTCAGGCTTTCAAAGAGAAATGGATTTTCAACAAGTGCTGCTTTCATCCTTAAACCGCACCTGTTTTTTTCACAAAATTGATCAATTACTTAAAAAAATTAATTGTTATATTTACCCACAACAATATTGAATTAGTAACAGAATTACTATTTTTATAAATATAATTCGTTACCAGCGAAATGAATCATTCATGAAATTTTGAGGTTGCATTCGGTATCTCAGAATATTGAACTATAACTCATTCCTGATCCTGTCCATCCTGGTCACACCCAAATATATATATACAAATCATGTCCCTCATATAGAGGGTTGTGTCAGGAAGGGCATCCGACGTAAAAATTTTGCCAAATCAAAACATGCGAATCAAATGGAACAAAATGATTCGCTGTGGCGACCCCTGTTGGGATAAGCCGAAAGGAAAAGAAGATCACTGATCACCGATTGAATGCCACACAGCTAACACACCCCTTTCAACTAATTGGACAGTTACATACTTGCAACATGCATACAATGACAGTACTTTATCCAGTTCGTCACACTGGACTTCTATTATTTTGAACACTACTGTAGGTGGTCATCAAACAGAACAACATACTTACGGTGCAACAAAATAACACAACACATCCACAGCAAATTAACGTGTCACATAAATCCAGTACTGCTACTATGTGGGCAATCAACAACTAAGCGCTAAACATAACATGTAACTGTTAACCTGTTATTTACAATCGTCTGTAGGGCATGCTGGGTAGTCCTGTGGCAACAACATTGTGAACTATGAATGATAAAACTCTGCATATCAGGAATATGTGAACATCTCTTCTTATTTACCTTCCTGACGACCTAAACATGTTTTGCAGTCACGCAAAAGTGTTGGCAGAGTGCCACAACCTACCCAGCATGCCTTGCGGCGGAAATACATGGGTGTAATTTTGGCATGGGTGTTGTGTGTAGACATTTATTTGCATCCCACAGCAGCAGTGCAAGTCATGTTGTCAGCTAGTTTTGATGTTAAAGGTTTAACAAAACGTAATTTGGAAATCCCTGGTGGGCCGGATTAAAACATTTGGCCGTCCTGATGTGACCCTCGGGCCACAGTTTGCTTACCCCGACTGTAATTAGAGTCACTCCACTGTTGTGCGCAATCTTACTTGGTCACATTTTGTCCTGTTTTCATCTGCAGGAGCTGCTGGAGATTGAAGCACAGCTACGTGAAGTTGCTGCAGAGCTAAGGGAGCTACGCAGAGGATAAACACACACACACACACACACACACACACACACACACAGTAGACTGACAAAACCCATTGTTGCATTGTTGTTAAAACAGTCACATCCCTCGATGTTTTCTACCTAATGTAAAATTGGATTAGAAAGTGTTCACCCCTGCTTGCTAGATGCTGATTTTAGTTTGTGAGCTTTGTGTGGCATTTGGGGGTTGTATGATTGACAGGTGAAATAAGTGCTAACTGCCACAGATGCAAAGCGTTCAGCACTTTTTCGTTAAATTTGTGCTTAGAAGCAGCCAAGAACACACCCGTAAGTCACGTCTCTGATTCCCTATAAACAACTAGTCTATTCTGTGCAATAACCAATAGCTAAATGTAAACCTTTATGACTGTTATGTACCGCTGATATTTCTACATGAAGATGTGTCATTTAATCGTTAGAAATGAGGAATGTGCTTCATTTGGCTCCTGCACTGTTAAAATTCAGACTGTTTATGGGTGACACAAAATAACACAAACGGTGACAAGGTGTCACTTCAGGTTCAGACAGCTTTGCACTCTTAACAAGCCAAGGAGGAGGGACACACTAAAGCCATTTTCTTGTCTTACATGGTAACACAACCCCTGACAACAATGTTTTCAAGCATTACATCACAAATGCAGTGGTTGCTGTCTTGACGTTGTCCTAAAGTGAATATCTTTGAGCCAAGGTCATACGGAGTCTAAAACAACAGCGCCCCCAAGAGGACTTTGCGTACATTGCACACATAATTAACAGGGTTACCAACAGAGAACACTTATCTGCAATAGCACAACGTAGAATGCAATAATAAATAATATTTAAGAAAGCAATTATAGCATGTATTTTAATAAGTCCTTGAAGTGCACTGCTTGTGCAAATGTATATTTTTTTTCTACACCGTCAAGAGAGAAAGTAGTGATAATCTTAGTACCATCCATTCCAAAGATGAGATGTTTGTTCATTTCATTATTCATCTACTTGTTGTTTTGTACTGAAGTGCAAAGTGCATCCTAAAAACCAGCAAGGTAGAACAAAGACATTTCCAATCACTACTAACAAAAGGAATGGCAACAACACATTTGTACTACTGCTGTGTCTTCTATGCTACCCGTCAATCAATAAAAATATATGAAACACATTTACTGCCATTTCTTTCACATGAAAATCTCTTTATAGCACAACATTGTATAAAACCTGCAGGAAATGACGCATGAAGCTGATACTGGATGTAGTGGAGGGAGCCCCTAATGCTCGGGAGAGCTACCAGAAGCTTTCTTCTCCAACACAGACTCGATGTGGCTTAGCAGAGAGGAGAAAAAGTGGGGCACACCCTCATAACCTGATAAGAGAGACGATGCACATGTTTAGGTGTCATAGTAGATGATAAAGTGAGCTGGAAATAATCACATACAAAATGTATGTTAAGGCCACACAATACCTGGGAAGATGTTGATGTCAATGACGGTGAGTGTGTGCGTGTGTATGTTGATGATCACGTCCACACCAAACAGGGCCATCCCAAGCTGAATGCGGAGTTCTCCGACCAGGGCGGCAACGGCCTCCGAGCTGGGAGGAGGAAGACACGGCATCTGCTCATCCAGCTTGGGAGACAGACAGGAGAAACATTTTCAAGTTACATGGAGCCTTTTTGTGTTTGTTCTTGTGATGGTGTGAAGATGTTTCAGTCACCTTAGGACTCTCACTCTAAAACCTCTTAATCAGGTTAGAAATCATACTGAATTCATGCCAACTTCAACATCAGCAGCATTTTACCATCTTAAATTATTGCCAAAATCAAAGGAATAGTGTCTCAACCAGATTTTGACAAAGTAATCCATGCGTTTGTCTCCGGCAGGTTAGATGACTGTAACGGCCTGCTCACTGGGCTCTCCAAACCTTCTCAACTGGTGGCTCACAAACCCATTTTCATTGGTCGCGGGTCTTAATCGTGCACTTTTAGTTTTGAAAGGGATTTTTTTTATTTAGCAAAGTGTCATCTATTAATACTTCTGTAAGTGGCGACAATGATTTGTAGTTCTGTTAGAAACCTCCAACAATTTTAATAGTCTGATTTTATGTGTCAGGCCTGTCTCTTGTTGAGACTGCTTGTCATATATACTGAATATTTAAGGGCAATGTGCATCTTAGTTCTCTATTTCATTGTCATATTTGGAGGTGTTTAAAATTGCTAATTCTATTCACTAGTGCGTATACTGTATGAGCTTTCCAATGTAAATTATTATAGACCTAGCTCATTTATGATTTTGTATTTCATTTAAGTTAACAGCGTGCTCTAGGGAGCATGGGGGAAAATAATTTTGATGAGTAAAAAATCCCCAAATGTGTGCAAGATAATGCAATAGCAAAAGTTTTGCATTATCCAGCAAACGTTTCTAATCTAATGCCTCTCATTCAAAATTTCTAGCAACCTATTTAACCAATTTCAACATCAAACTGTTCAATATGTTCAGGACATTTTACCATCCATCCATCTTCTATCTTGCTCATACTCCCTAGGATTGCAGGGGTACGCTGGAGCCTATCCCAGATCACTTCGGGTGAGAGGCTGCTTACAGGCTAGACTGGTCAACAGCCAATCGCAGGGCACATACAGACACACAACCTTTCACAGATATTCACACGCTAATCGACAATTTAGAGTCGCCAATTAACCTAACTAGCGTGTTTTTGGAATGTGGGAGGAAAAGGAAACCGGAGAAGACCCACACACGCACGGAGAGAACATGCAAAGGTCAAACGGAGATTATACTAATTTTTCACATCACAAAATGTTTTTCTTTATGCAGAATCCCCACTTTTCTGTACAAAATGTCAACAGCTCAATCAGGACATTTAGCGTACCTGGTACTTTGTGCTACAATGCTAGCAGTGCTAGCATGCTGACATTAGCATTGTAGCATTTTTTTCAGATGTTTCGCGCTACCATTCTAGTTGTTGTATGTTAGCATAGTTAACCTGCTAATATTAGCTTAGTAACGTTTTTTTTAAATCCATTTTTATAAGTAGACACTTATTGAAACACTAAGTGCTATTGTGTTACATACAGCATGCAAACATTAGCTAGCAATCCTAGCATGTTAATGTTAGCATAATAGCGTTATTAGTCAGTTATTAGTAATTTTTTATATGGACATTGGCAGACACTAAAAGCGGCGTTATTTGATTGAATGATTTTTTTTCAAGCCACACCAAACAAAAGCACACATTGTACACACTGCACCCACACTGGTTTTGCATGCTAACATTAGCATAGTAGCATTTCCGTTTCCATAAGTAGAAACTTACATTTACTTATATAATATATATTGCATCATTCAAACATTCTTTTTACATTTCAGCAGATTTCCACAGCATTTCAGCCTAGCTTCAGCTCTTCGGCTTGCAAACGAATCCTTTATTCATTCTAAATCGCAACGTTTGTGCATATTTTTCCTAACCTTGCATTATTGTATTGTTGCACAGTGGCTGGGAATCACTGCTCTCCACTATACGGTACTTTGCATATAAATCAAAGTTGTTTGACCGTGAAACACATGGTCGAATACTCACTGCTGTGAGGTCAGAGCTTGACTCTGGTTTGGACACATGATGGCTGTTGAAGAATATGGTCTTTCTGTCTGCAGGCAGAGAACATGTCAGAAACATGTGAAAACAGAAAATCATTGCAGAAGACTGCAAGAATCAAAAAGTGGAGGACATTTTCAGACTGACCACATGGGCCGGAGGGGAAGTTCTTGAGTGAGGGTCTCTCCACACAGAAGTGTTTGTCTCCGACCACAAACACCTTGTGCAGGACGGCGCCGTGGCTTACAAAACTCTGGAGCACACACGGAGGATGGATCTCCACCAAACTCGCTGCACTGAAGATCAGCGACATCTACGCACAAAACCACACACAGGCAAGAAACAAACATGGCAGCAAAGGAGGAGAATTGACAAACAGACACAAGATGAATGCACTCACCTCATGGGACAGAGAGCCATGTGCCACTCTAGTTTTACAAACTGCTCAACAGAAAAGGACAACAGAAAATGATGTACCACTTCCACACGGAATGGGAGAACTTTGTCTCTATGATGTTGGATATGCCGTGGCTGACTTATTGCACTGTTAAATTAATGTAATGTCTCATCAATGTAACATTACTGACTCGTAGTGACCCGAATGCTACATGTGGCTTGTCTTTCAAAATTGTTACACTAATAATCAACCATGAAAGTGATCATTAATTAATTAATTAATTTTTATTAATAAATAAGATAAAGCAAGGGAGTGATGTTTGAACTGCAATGTAGCGAGTGAAGACTGTACATTTCCTGCATGTAAAACTACAATTTTAAACTGACTAAGAGGGAAGCTCAGGTTTTGGGTCATCACTTCCTGTTGAATGGATGGCATGTCGCGGGTACTGTGGACCTCAAGGTACGGAGGACTGCAAATGCGCCAGTCTGCCAGGAAGAGCACATGCGTCCTTTAGAGGTCCTCATATGGTTTTACTGTATACTAGCAGTATTACTACTTCTATAACATACAAGACCTCTGAGGGAATTGTGCAGCTTGCTCATGATCCGGTAAGAAGCAAAGCGGTCTAGAAGTTGGGTCATGGCAGGCAGGGGGTCCAGAAGAACTGTGCTGCTGTGAGTTGACACGTAGCTCTGGAACATAACACAAGAGGAGCTCTCACTTTCACTTTCTTTCTCAAGTTGACGGATGTCTTTTTAATTTTGCACCATAAAGATGCTAAACCAGGAGTGGTCAAACCTTTTCCCCTGAGGGCCACAAACTGAAAAATGGAAGGATGCATGGGCCACATAGATGTTTTGCAAACAACAAACAGATATCCTAAGAAGTTATACAGATTTGGGATGAACGCCGAAAAGTGTATTATTAGTATGAGCTTCGATCCTTTTTTCTTTTTTCCCATTTTTGCTGTTGTTGTTTTTTTAAACTTTTCAAATATTTCAACTTTTGTCTCAAATAAGTTTTCGTCTTGTAGCGTTATGACTTTATTCTCATAATATTTAGAGAATATTAAACAAATAATGTCTTAACTTTATGCTACTAAATTTACAAAGTACATTTAAAAGTAGGACATTTATGTTAGATTACAACTTTTTTCACCTAATAATTTGACTTTACTTTTTTAAAATTGCTGCAGATTTTTCCATTTTTGAGTTTCTTTTTCTGTTTTCTTGTTAATTTATAATTTTTGATTATGCCACGGGCCAAAAAACCCCAAAATATATTTATATCCATGGGCCACTAATGGCCTCCAGACCGCACTTTGGACACCTCTCAGCTAAACCAATGCAGTGTAGGTCAATATGCTCTAATTGAAAGTCATGCAAATTGTATCGCTACATATTGCATCATTTTAGTGGGCATACTTAAACTACGTATGCGAAAAAACTTTTCATACGTTGTATAGCATTTCATTATATACGCCTGCCATGCACTAATAACTTTTACAATGTATCAATTTTGTCAGAAACTATTTCAAGATCCACCAGATTACAACCACATTACACATACTGTATGTCTGTCAGGTATTGTTACAAAATGACATTTTGTGATTGGACAGGTAACACCACCTGAAAGTTAGCCAGATGCTGCTGTGATTGGCTGTCGTGCTCCGCCTCCACGATTACGTCAGACAGCTTGTGAACAATGACATCAAAGGGTCCCTGGGGGTCCAGTGGTTGGGTAAGATCAATCTGCAGGAAGAACAAATATGCAACAACACCTGGGTGCCCATTGCTCCTTTGTAGTGAACATTCATTCTTTCCAGGTACATTATTTTAAAAAGAAGACCTTTTCTCATGACAAGTACTCTACAAAATGCACAGAAAGCTGGTTGTAGGAGGGCTGCAGGTGGCTGTGACATGGATTACTAAAGTTGTGCACATATGTGTATGACACTTGCGACAGTGGGTGCACATTCAGCTAAACTAGTGCATTATTTACATGAACACAGTGCAGTGAAAGCCAAAACCTGTGTGCTTTATAAGAAAATCCACCCATTTACTGTACATGCACACACATACCCAGATATGTAAGAAACATAGTCAGACACAACATGAATCCAAACACTTCCATTTCTGTGGGACATTTTTTTTACCTCCACTACCTCCACTCCATGGCCCCTAGAGGAAAAAGAATACATTGGTTCATATTCTCTCTTTCTTGCTTACAATTGTGTTCACCCTGCTGTGAGTGGGCTCGAGTATTTTGCCTGAATTTTCATTATTATTGTGAATTATTACAGAAAAAATTATCAAACTTACGCACAGAGCTCTGCAAAGGCATCCAGATTCATTCTCCTGCGTTTCTTATTGCTGAGACAGAAGCCCACTCTGCGGCGCGACATTTGCCTTTCCTTCCTTGTGACCCACTGACAGCCGAGATGGACAGCAAGAGTGGAATTCCCACACTCTTATGCCTCACCTCTGCCACCCACACCCCCAACACACACACACATGCAGCAGCAGACCAACGCAACTGCCAAAAGAAAGTGATAGCAAAAACATCTCAACTAAATGCAGAACACACCTTGAAAACAGTCACAGCGTGAAAGTGTTTTTTGAATTGAGATGATGGGTGAAAATGTTTCCCATGGTTTCAATCATCTACACCACGGGGCTGGTGAGACGCCTTCACAAGTGGATAAAATTGTTGGTAACCTCTGTGAATGGAAAGAAAAGCCCACGATGGTCACCGAAAAAACTCAAAACCACTAATAAAAGAAGAAACTTCCAAAAGAAAGGATCACCATACCTACTGTGTAACATGAAGGAGACTCAGTTATGGTGGCTTTAATGCATCCTTCAGAAGGTGCTTTTGATCTGTGCAGGGTACAATTACATTTCAATTAAGACTATCAAAGCATTGGACTGTCCTGAGGTAGCCTAGTTTAAATCCAATTGAACATTTGGAGTACCTATTATACCCGAGAAAGGTGAAGAGTGCATTTAATTGATAGCGTTTTGAATGCACAACAATATAGAGACAAGATTCGGTGGCCCATTGTTATGCCTTTTATCTGTAACGATCACCTCATGCACGGCCTCCAGGGATTTGCGCAAAGTTCCTGGAAAAATCACAGTTCTTGCATGACCAGCATATTCGCCGCACACGTCACCCATCTAGCATATCTGGGATGCTCTCGATTGGTTTACAATTACCCCTCGCCACAAGTTTGAGGCATCACTTTTTTTCAAAAAGTACAAAAGTACTTAGTACAAAATATGAATATTTAAGTACATTTTACATATTGTTGCCTAAATTAAGCATTTTCAAACATACAAATGGCCAAATGACCTAAAAAAAAATGATATACGCTATTTACAGCTGTGTATATGTTGACCAAGCCACAACTTTATTGCACGGTTATTTTAGAGTTTATTGCACGGTTATTGTAAAGGATTTTTTGGGGCAGTTTTTATTATATAGTCTGACAGCTGCAGGAAGAAAAGACTCGCGATACCTAGGCTTCTCACACTTCGGAAGAACAACAGGCTTTTATTACAAACTTGAATTATCTCACAACAGGCACAATAATTCCTTTTCTGTGCTGTAATTACAAAAACATTCACTTTATAAATGAGGAAATTCACTCATCGTGGGTCTTGGTCTAGAACCAAGTAACCACAATAAAAAAGTATTATTGTTGTAAAATAGTGGTCACAACCGATAGTGACTGTTTTTTGGACCACTACAGTTAAACTGCACATTTTGAAGTGGCCTTTTATTGTAGCCACCCTATGGCACACCCGTGTAATAACCCAACATCTCGATGTGCTATTTATACAGTGGAACCTTGACTTACAAAAACCTCATTATAATAAAAATTCATAATATAAAACGGGCTTGGAAGAAATGTTTGTCCCATTTAACCAAAAAATATTCAAAAAAACAAAATTGAAAGTGCCGAATAATTGTAAATTATTATGAATGTACAATACCACCACACAAGCTGCCCTCCCCTGGAGCGGTAATGCACCAAAGTAATGGATACCAAACGCCATAAAACCGAAGAAGAAGAAGCTGCCCTCCCATTGGTTATCTCGGTTAATTTCCCATCATCCTCTTCCTCCTAACGATGGCCAATTACCCCGCCGTCCCTTTGCTCAGCATACCGAAAAGTTCCCGTCCATTGATAAAAATAAAAATTTTAAAAATCATAGTGTTAAGTTTAGTATGTAATGTAGTGTATTCATTTAAATGAAGTTACAGTACGTAAACTTACGTATGATTTCTGCCATCTGTCAAAATGCCCTTCGCCGCCTCCTCCACCGCCGTGAAGCTCATCTTGCTTGACCTGAAAGGGTCATTTTTTAATAACATTTCTTTTCATTTTTCATTGATTTTCTTATTTTCTCATTGTTTCTTAACATGCATGCATTTTGTAACATCATGCACATGTAAATGTTGTCATTAATGAACATATTTAGTTCAGGTGGTAATTCCAAACCATGAAACCCCCTCCGGAAATAATTAAATTTGTATCTTTAGGTTCCACTGTATTTTAGTTTAGTGTATGTAATCATTAAAAAAGATGTCATTATTTTCTATGCAACATGGTCACATTATCCTGCTCACCTGTGGCCCTAATGAGGACAAGCAGTACATAGGATATGCATATGGATGCATTGTGGTGCTGGTATTTACTGTATAGTGTAAGTACTTGAGTGAAGTTAAAATAACTGCTGGGGAAGTACGATAGAATAACAAGTGGATCTGAGTTGCTCACCACTAATGAAATCATATCACTGCTATTTGTTTATGAGATAAGATGATTATTAATCATGCATTACAATACAATACATGACGTGAAGCAAGGAAGCCGTGAAGCGTTGTTACAGTACAACAATGTTCTGCTGACTATGCAGTCCAATAGACCTTTACCTTAGTCAGCAGGTTGCCAAGGTGGACAATCTTGCATTGAAAAGCTTTTATTGTATCCAGCAACAATAATTATAAGAATGATGGTGAATTTAAGCACCTTAATGCACTCACAAAAAACTCTATGTTGCCTTTATGATCCAATAACTGACTTCTGGCCCTGCAAGACAGTGAGGGGATTCTGGGACTGGAATGGTGTTGTGTGGAATGGTGTCTGCTTTGGGAGCAGAAACAGAGGTGGAGGAAGTACCACTTGTGGTCTGGAAGCCATTAATGTATGTAAATTTTTCATTTTCATTGTCTCCAACAAGGACTCCATTTCATAGCTCTTTGGTTTTTTAAGTGTTTGAAAATATATCAAACTTGTTTTCAACATTCTTTCTGGTGATTTTGTAAACGCATCACACTCTTGATGTAAATACAGCATGGGTCTACTTTAAGGAGTATATTTCAAGTGATATGCCAAGCAAATGTAAAGTATAGCAACAAGTGAACCAGTAAGATAACCAAAATAAACTAAAAATAGAGACTCAAAGTATATAACTAGTATATAACTAGTACAATGACGGTAAATCTAAATAAGTGTAAGTCGATGCTAGAAGAAAGGCATGTATGAAATGGATGACAGCCATGAGAGTGGCTGCAGCAGTATACATTGGTGACCCTACCTGGCCCAATGCTCAGTTCTCTCGCCTCCCATTCTGAAGGTCATGTATTTGAGCCCCAGCGTGGGCAGTTTACATATACCAAATACTTCTTCTATACATCAACATCCACCTGGAAAATTTAGGGATGCAAGGGCCGCTTTGATATTTGGTAAAATTGATATTTTATTAAAAAAAATATTTCAAGAAAAAAATGCATCTCAGCTTGTGATGTAGGTGAAAAAGCGTATTATTAGTTCCAACTTTGTTATTTGCTCTTTTTTCACATTTTTGCTCTTGTTTTTTAGGGGGACTCCAAATATTTCAACATTGTTCTTAAATATTTTTATTTGCTTTTTGAAATATTATACCCGCGACCCTACTGAGGATAAGCGGTAAAGAAAATGGAGGGATGCATGAAATATTATGACCTATAATATTTAAAAAAAAAATCCCCAACCTAGTTTCCAGAAATGTCAATGTTTTTTTGTTTGTTGCTGTTGGTTATTTTTTTACAATTTCTACTTTTTACATGAAATTCTTTCCTGCATAATTATTGAATTAGGGCCGCACGGTGGATGAATGGGTAGCATGTTGGCCTCACAGTCAGGAGGTTCTGGGTTCGAATCTCCAGTGGGCATCTCTGTGTGGAGTTTGTATGTTCTTCCCGTGCGTGTGTGGGTTTTCTCCGGGTACTCCGGTTTCCTCCCACTTTCCAAAAACATGCATGTTAGGTTAATTGGCGACTCTAAATTCTCCATTAGAGTGGGAATGTTTGTTTGTCTATATATGTGCCCTGCGATTGACTGGCGACCAGTCCAGGGTGTACCCCGCCTCTCGCCCAAAGTCAGCTGGGATAGGCTCCAGCATACCTGCGACCCTAATGAGGATAAGCAGCATAGAAAATGAATGGATGGATGAATTATTACATTATTCCCACAATATTTGACTTTATTCTGGTAACATTCTCATTTGTTGTTTTGTTTCTCATTAATTATATTACAAAAAATAATGTATTTTTTCTTTATTATTGCAATATTTCAACTAAATGCCACTAAAATGATATTTCTTGGCTTACAGCCTTTTTCTCTTTCTGACCTTATTCTTGCAGACCTACTGATGATTGTTCATTTTTTACTGTTTCTGTTTGTTTTGATTAGTTTCCTTGATAAATTATATTTTTAGCATAAATCACAGCCGCACTTTTGACACCCCTGCATTAGTGTGAATTCGTGCGATCTTAAAATGAACTTAGAGTATACTTTTATAAACTTAAAATGTTCAAATTGAATCTGAAAAAGTATTAAATTAGTATGCTTACAAAAAATGAACTTCAAGTATACTACTTTTTTCCAAGAATTTGAGTGCCTCTTTAATAAATGTGTGCCGTTTCCTGTCTTTAGTGTTCTCCAAGTAGTAAGCAGGAGTACCAAAGTCTAAACACAGGTTCTGTAAATTCTCTACTGTTGACAACAGTGGACGACAACCGTGCAATGATAACCCATTCTTATCCACAGCAGAACATTCCCTCAAGATGCCTCCTCTGGTCGATAGATGGCGGTGTTGTGTACTGATTGAGTACATCCATCCATCCATCCATTTTCTGTACCGCTTATCCTCATTAGGGTCACGGGGATGCTGGAGCCTATCCCAGCTGGCTTTGGGCGAGAGGCGGGGTACACCCTGGACTGGTCGCCAGTCAATCGCAGGGCACATATAGACAAATAACCAGTCACCCTCACATTCATACCGATGGACAATTTTAGAGTTACCAATTAACCTAACATGCATGTTTTTGGAATGTGGGAGTACCCGGAGAAAACCCACACACGCACGGGGAGAATATGCAAACTCCACACAGAGATGCCCAACGGAGATTTGAACCCAGGTTTTCCAAGATCTCCTGACTGTGTGGCCAATGTGCTAACCACTCAGCCACCGTGCGGCCCTGATTGAGTACATCACAACATAAACCATTATTTGTGTGTCTACTTCTGCTTTGTATAGCCACAAAGAAACTGTACATATATTCCCGAGACAAGTGCCCTTGAATATGTGTGTATGTGTGTGAGCCCCAACACGGCCTATTATGCGAGTCTGTCACACTTGGGTTTCCGCAGTGACCCATCAGGATTTGGGGTCACGGATCACTGTCCTGCTAAATGAATGTGGACCACCAACATGTAATCTATATCAGTACACAAAACAACACAACCTGACGCAGGCATGAACCCAAAACAACACACGGAGTCCAGTTTTCTACTTTATTGATTGAAATCAGGTATATATTTTCTCTCCATTAGTAATACACACACATGCATATGAAACACTTCTTCTTTCTAGTTGTCTTTTACTTACCTGGAGCACACAGACAAAGTAGTGGTCACAGTTACGTTGTATAAACAAACGTATTCGGACACAAAGTCATGACTTTTTACAGCGGGGGCCACATGCAGTACTGAAAAATGAAAATATGGATTGGCACACAATTAGATATGCTAAGAAGTTATATATATTTCTAGAAAAAAGGCTTCTCAGCTTTGTAACATAGGTGAAAAAGTGCATTATTAGTATGAACTAACCTCTTTTTTGCCATTTGTGCTGTTTAAAAAAAAAGTGTCCATATATTTCAACTTTCTTCTCAAATAAATGTGATGTTATCACTTGCATATAGTCCTTGCGGGGGTATGCTGGACCCAGCTGACATTGGCGAAAGGCATAAGGGTACATGATGGACTGGTCAATTATGACTGTATTCCCATAATATTTTGAATTTATTCCCCAAATATACCTTTTCCCCAACCTAATTTCCCCCAAAACGACAATTGTATTATGTTTTGTTTGTTTCAACTCAATGCTATTAAAATTAGGTTATTTTTTCTCATACTTCCTATTATTCTCTCCTAATATTTAGACATTCCATAATATATTTTTCTGCAACCTTACTTTTCAAAAAATACACCTTTATTCATTGTTTTATTTTCATAATATTATGACATTAAATTCTTTTTTTCTAATATATTGCAGCTTTATGCTGCTAAAATGACATTTTTCCTCATAATATTACAACAATGTTACAATGTTGTTCTCATAAAATTACAACTTTATCTCATTGCCTTTTTATTTTGACTTTATTCTTGTAAAATTACTGCGGATGATTTTTTCTTTTTTCAATTTTTATGTTAGGGCCGCACAGTGGCTGAGTGGTTAGCACATTGGTCGCACAGTCAGGAAATCTGGAAGACCTGGGTTCGAATCTCCGTTGGGCATCTCTGTGTGGAGTTTGCATGTTCACACCGTGCCTGTGTGGGTTTTCTCCGGGTACTCCGGTTTCCTCCCACGTTCCAAAAACATGCACGTTAGGTGAATTGGCGACTCTAAATTGTCTATTAGAGTATGAATGTGAGTGGGAATGTTTGTTTGTCTATATGTGCCCTGCGATTGACTGGCGACCAGTCCAGGGTGTACCCCGCCTCTCGCCCAAAGTCTGCTGGGATAGGCTCCTGCATCCCCGTGACCCTAATGAGGACAAACGGTATAGAAAATGAATGAATGAATGAATTTTAATGTTATTGTTTTTTTCTTTTTTTGTTTTCTTGTTAAATTGTATTTTTGGCATTAAAAAAACACAGTTTGGAAACCCCCGCAAGGGTGTCCAAACCTTTTCTACCAAGGGCTGGACACAGAAAAAAATGTTCAGTCACATGAACAAATGAAAGGATTTTTGTGTGTGGGATTGAGAAGCGGGATGCTGCTTTGTCTCCTCAGACACAAAGCGGAATTAGGCTGAGAGGTGTGTATCAGTGACAGAGTGAGAGCAGCAAAAATCCCTGCTAGTCCCCTTAAAGCTACTAATGCAAGATGCTCTAAGTTACATGAATAGGCTGCTAACGTAATGCTCCAGTGAATCCACTTTATGCTTACGGGGTGACGGGTGTTACAGGATGCAGAGGTACATTTTTTTTAGCGCATGCAATCTTACACAAATGTAATAAAAGTGCAAAGACATATACTGTATTTCTGTCCATCTGTTATCTTCTATCTTTGTTTACTGCGTATTTGTCTGCTATCTCCTCATTCTTGTGTCTCACGCTGTAGGACAACCTGGGAAGAAGCAAAAAAAAAAAAAGCACATCATTAGAATATGAATTCCGCATCATCTATCTGCATCTCTATTTTATAATGGTATGTTTTTTCAGGGACAATCTTGTAGAAATGAACTTCAATCTACTTTAAAGTAGTCAGTGTACAGCTGGTATTGCAGTATAGATTTACTATCCATAGAAAATAACTCATCGATTAGTGTGCAAATAACTGCCACACTGGTTTACTTTCTGTACTGTGTCCGTTGAGAAAATATAATTAGTTCTTCTTACAGTAGAATGTACACTAACGAGCTACAACATTAGGCATAGGCGGTTCTGCCCGGGTTGCCCCCGGCCAAATTGTGGCCCCCAAGCAGAATTTTACAAAATGCATCCTTTGGGGATTTGCCATGAATGTGCCATGTACCTCCTTGTGCAAAATGGGGGGTAAAAAAAATGGCAGTGTGGCATTCAATCAGTGATCAGTGACCAATTTTGTGAAATAAACAGGTGTGAATTAGGTGACCCCTATTTAAGGACGAAACTATCACTTGTTGAACATGCATTTCTATTTGAAAGCCTGAGAAAAATGAGTTGTTCAAGACATTGTTCAGAAAAACAGCATTCTTTGATTAAAAAGTTGATTGGGGAGGGGAAAACAAAAAGCTGCAAAAGAAGTGTTGGCTGTTCAGCTAAAAAGATCTCCAATGCCTTCAAACAAGGCGCAAAACCAGAGACACATGTCAGAAAATGGAAGACAACTATCAAAAAGGATCAAAGACTAACCAGAATGGCAAAGGCTCAGCCAATGATTAGCTTTAGGATGATAAAAGTCAGTCTGGAATTACCTCAAAGTACTGTGACAGTTAGAAGACGTCTGTGTGAAGCTAATCTATTTGCACGTCATCATCACATCATGTAGCAAAAAAAAAAACCTAAAAATAGTGATTAATCTGGTTAGTTGCATTGCACTGCTATTATTTTGAACACTACTGTATATAAAAATAATAAATATTTTTTTTATATATGCATACTGAGCAATTAGTGTTGTAAAACCCGAATAGATATCACTCTTCTTTTGGAACTTCTCGATTTTTGTAAATTGTTAATTCAAGAAAATGAAAGAAACTGGTCAGATCATTTACAGTGAAGAGCATAAAGTATTAGTAGTAATTGTAAAACAGGCTGTTGGTGGCTGCTGGTCTTCGTCTTTAACAAAGACGAAGTTGCTGGGGTTCGATAAAGTCTGCGGATCAGTTCAGAACATTGCAATGAAAAACTTGGAAAATGCTTTGGTAGAAGTTTACACAGTTCGCTGATTCGCTCATTTCCAAAAGCGATTCCGCCTCAGACAGATCATCCAATTGTCATGCAATAGCAGAGCGTCCAGGCCAGCCAAATGCCCCATAGACCCGCAGAGACGCTGGGCGGGACAAAGCCCAGCATTTATCCAATTTACCGTCCAGTTTCGTGCTGTGAAACAACCCACTCTACCCTTCCCATCGAACGACAGTAGATGACTGACTGCAGAAGCACTACCGTGGCGCTCTGGCGATGAATGAGAAGGCAGTCAAGTCATTTATCTGTGATATGTAGCTGATTCTGAACAAAAGATGAAGGTATCCTAGCAAATATTTAGTCAATGGAATGTACACACAGCAGTACATATTTCATCAGTTTTTTGGAGACATATTAGAGGTAGCTGAGCTTCCCTTGCAGTCTTAGAGCAATCTCTTTAATTACCACTGGTTGACAATATTAGTGTAGAGTAGTCATTGTCATCATCATAGGGTTATTTGCTGAATAAACAATTCACCAAGAATTATCATTGCAGATGTACACCTTTCTATAGACCTGTGGGTGAGCTGGAGCCTATCCCAGGTGACTTCAGGCGAGAGGTTAAGTACACCCTAGACTTCTTGCCAGCCAATCAGAGGATACGTATATACATATACATTCAACCATAACCAGCAACCAAGTACAGATAAATAAATAGATGTGATCACTTTCTCAATAGTACTTCAAATGGGGGGAGGCTGAAAATATTTCTATCCCCTGATGGTGGAGCAGGACAGAATAATAATTGAGAACCACTGAATTAATCTAACATGCATGTTTTTGGGTACTCCATGTTTGGGTACTCAAATCACATCTCCCAGCAGCCCTTCCAGTCTGCCCCCTCACCCCAAACTCCTCTAACTCACACCCCTCCGTCCTTCCTCCCCCTCAGTATGAAAAATTGACCCCGTGGCTGGTATGGCCTGGTACTGAGTCTGCCTACCACGCTGAATGGGTCCCGAGCATGGAGCAGTCAGGGTGCGTGCCTGTGTGTGTGTGTATGTGTGTGTTGGGTCACGGCGTGGGGATTAGGTGTGTGTGAGTGATTGAGGGTGACAGCGGTCCCAGCATTAGGGGCCCTGTGGCAGATTTCGAAGGCCTGTTTTAGACACACTAAGCTGGATTTACCAGCAGCAGTGTGTCAGCAGTGATGCAGCCTGCCCAAACCTCCTACAGAACACACACACACACACACATACAGTTTATGTACTTGCATACATAAAGGCACACACCTTTGCCACCTGTGACTCCACCTATTTCAGTCTTCCATTTTTAAAAAGTATTGTAAAGTACTAATGTTCTATTTTCTGCATTTTACAATCCCAAAAAATCCAATATCATTCATCTTCTTCTTTTTTTTTAATCCAAACATAAAGTTGGCTCTCAAAGTAAAAAAAAGTATTTTGCTGCTTGTCGCTGTGATACATTTTGCCAGTTGTGCTACTAATAATTTCATTGTAATTGTTGACATTTACAGCATGTGCCCAGATAATTTTCACAAAAATGTACACAAATCCAAACACCTGTGACTCTTCCATCACCTCAGAATAAGTAATCCTGTCTCTGCAACCAAGCATACACACAAGTCAAAATATATTCACACACAGCATTTATTAGACACTACACACAATAATGCTGTAGCCTACACAGCAACCTGGGCATGTTGCTAAAAACATATTTCAGCATTTAAGCAAGAGAAAAAAAAATTAGAGCTGTCAAAAATAGTGCGTTAACTGCGGTAACTAATAAATTTTTTTAATTACGTTAATTTTTTTGCCGTAACTAACGCATATGCATCATGGCAAGCCACTGCCCTTTGTTATGATGACAGGCAGTGGCCCTTTGTGGCTCCCCACAGAGTCTGACGCACTTTTATAACTTTATTCTGACCTAAACACATCAACAACAGTGCAATTCCAACACCGTTTTTGTATCTCCAACTCACCAACAAACACGAGTCTATTTGTCCTTGTCACCAGACAGACCGCAAGATGCATTCACGGACACTCGGAACATAACAAAAATGTCTTTATTATGCGTACGTGTTTGGTCTAAATAAACTGAAATGCAAAGAAAAACAATAAGTGGATATTCTTATCACTCACTTTGTAACTCTTAATGTGGAAGTACAGTTTTCTGCATTTAAGTAAGCTTGGAAATCCCTGAAAATTCACTCATTCACTCAAAACATACGAACTCCACTTGTAGGACATAGAACTCCTCATTGCTGACATTAACATGATTCAAATATTCTGCTATTAAAGAAGCCAGTGTTAGGTAAATACATTTTCAGACACATGTGCTGTTTCTTAACTTTACATTTTCAGTGAATTTGCCCCTCTTAGTACATACAATACGTCATCCTGCCCTGTCATTTATCTTCGTTCAATAAAAATACAGTAAAAATTGCCATATTGCAGACGTGGTGCGACACTGTGATTTATCATGATTAACTATTTGACAACCGTGATTGATCTAATTAAACATTTGAATCCATAAAATACAATGCAACAGGGAATTCTGCAAAATAAAGATGCTGCAATTACAAAAACACTGCAGCATCAAAAAGAAAACTACTGCAAAAAACATACACAAACCTCAAAAACAAGTGTATGAGAGAAATGCTGCAAGTTCACAGAACAAAACGGAAGTTATGGCAGGCATAAAAAGAATTGTGGCTTTTCATTTCGTCAACCTTCTTCTATGCATTCTGATCATGTCTTTAAAGATAGATATCCCTCACGTCTCATGCCTCTGAAACCTGGCTAACTTTCGTTTTGTTACGTGAACTTGCAGTATTTTTCTCTTGCACTTGTTTTTGGGATTTCTGCATGCTTTTGGTGCTTGCAGCATGTCTCTATTGCATTTGTTTTATTGTGTTTGTGTGTCTTGTGCGACTTTTCCTATCAGTTCATATCAGTATCAGTTTCATATCAGTGAGAACTAAACAGTTGTGAGTTGTTGTGTCTCAAAGATCACAGTTGTGTTGAAGTTGTGTGTTTTGCAACACCATTCTCACATTTTCTCAGAACCAAATCATTTTTTATTCATGGCCACACTTTAAACAAATCTAGAGCAAGTTTCCCAAACTTGTGCCATGGAGGGCCGATACACTGCAAAGTCACCCGCTGTAGTGACCTGCTGGAAAGAAAACCTGCAGGGTCTCAGCCCTCCGTGGCACGAGTTTGAGAACCCTGGTTTAGGGTTTGATCTCTGTTTGAAAAAATTAACATTTGGTTCAGAAAATTGGGTGTTAGCAATTATTAAAAATGTAAAACATTAGGTTCCGGAAAGAAACTACATTTTGAAATTTGGTCTTGAGAAAAAAATCTTTAGGAAACCCTGCTCTAGATTAGGCTAGAAGTCACCAGGATCTATCAAAATTATTGAAAACATTGCATTTGTTTCATATCAGATCGGGGACATGAACACATTGTGTATTGTAAAATATACAAAACCATGCAAGCGGCAAAACTATTTTGCTACATTTGGTGTAATTTCAGTCAATAGATAACAATTCAACAAACCCTCTAACTCATCATTTGGTCAGGATTTTCTAGGGCTAGAGCCACCTCTTCTTAATGCAGAACTTGCGCTGACCATAGTCCAATTTTGCATCGGCAGATGCAAAAAGGATGTGCATCTCTTCCGTAAGGTACACATAAAGCACCAAGTCAGTCCAAAGCATGAGGGGAAAAAAACCCTGAGTAATCTGACATTACGCTCGTGTAACGGTACAGCTGCTGCCTTTAAAGTCAGAGACCACGGATTCAATTCCAACCCTGGACAAAAAAAAGTTAATTGAATTTCTTTCACATTTTTTCAAAACTGCTTTATGGAAGAGTTGAATGTTGTTTTCAGTCCAAATTATCAATCCACCTTGTCCTAACACGCCACAGTGTTTTTTCTGATTGTGTGTGTGAGCCATGGAGCACGCAGCCGCGTGTGTGTGCCTAGTCCCACATCTCTCTTACAGCCCGTCCATTGTGAAGCGATTGTGAGCGTTGAGCAAGACCCTGACCCACCGGCGGGTACTAATCAGACGCATTCCTTGGGATTAAACAGCCAATTAACAATAAGAGAACCATTGTTGCCTTGTCTCCTTTTGCGTCACAGTTAAAGGGGTTTGTGTGTACGGACTTGTTTGACTCTTTGTGCATGTGTGAGAAGAAATGCTTTTGGTGTGCAATGTGTTTTTTGTGATTAAAAAATGTACATTTGATAATGAGCGTTGCAATTATTTTGTTACATCATAAAAGAAATTGGTGTTTTGAATGAAACAACTAGTGAGTGTGTGTCAACAAGGCATATGAACCAGTGGCTCTTTTATACACGTGCATAGTCATACACATCTTTAATGTATTGTGTTTGTATTTGTGTGAGACGTTCTTGATTTTGCATCTTTGCAGTGTGTGTGTGCAGTTTGGGTATACGCATGAGTCTGGCACGTGTCGGAGTGAGGCTAGGGATTAGTGAAGCTCAGGGCCTGTTGCTCCACTTCCATGATTACTACTGCTGTCTACTGCCATATGGGCTGAAGGAGGTGCAGGTGGAAGAGTGTGTGTGTGTACAATAATAATAACAATAATCTTACAATGACAGTCAAAACTATAGCATGTTAAATACGGCCTCTAAAACTATGCAGGTGTGCCTAATGTTGTGGCCAGTGAGTTTAAATCTCCTCCTAAGTTAATAAATGAAAGAAAATTACTCTTCTTATTGCAAGTGTATGAGTATGAAGATGTAAACAGGTGGTGCTTGCCAGAGCCACAGACACAAGTCAGGAGGGGGGTAAATGATGTTCACACACACACATGCACGGACCCCACCTGCTGCTGTCTGCGGTGGATTAGCGATCTGTCTACGCCCAGCGGGCAGCAGGACACACACATGCACACCACGCTCTGTTAAATTGATCAAAATGCTATGCTCACAATTTGTGGGGCTCTACCCTGAGCACCCTGATGCAAACAACATGACTTTGTAGTTTTGTAGTCCCGCTCCTGAGGCAAAAGCAGGTCTGAAGCTGGTGTGCTTGTGTGCGGACAAGCAACCTGTTAAGACTGGTGGAGCTGGGGATGAAAAAAAACAACAACACTGTATATCATAATAAAATATAATAGAAAAATGAATTGTAGCCATGTGTATTTCGACATGACATTTCAACTAGTGCTGACATACAATAGAAAATCATGTGCCGTATGTACTACTGCATATGTCTTATAGCACTTATGTAGTTCATCCTTATGTAAGTGATCTCAACCCATCTTTAGCCCAGACCAATGCAGTGGCTCACCTCTAAATTTTTCTAAACGGACTCACACGCATACTCCTGGACATACTGTAAATTCACTTACACAACTGCCACACCCTCGTATAGAATGCAGAACACACACACACGTTTGTCTATCTCATTGGAAGTCAGCAGCATACTTCCTGGTCTGAACAGGAACTGATGGGTGGAGTTACTATGAGTGGGTACAGATAGTCTAAGGTAGTAGTATTAGTGGATTTACCGTGATACTACAGATCTTTGGTATAGTCCCAATATCAAGCAGTAAAACACGACAGCTATCACCCATATTGACATTGTTTTTGCATGAACATTTTATGATGATTTATAATGATTTTGAGACTTTGCCTTGATGATCATCAACTTGATGACTTGATGATTATCATCAGAATAAAACAGAAGACAAATTGCAGGCTAACAAAATACACTACCGGTTAAAAGTTTTAGAACATTCAATTTCTCTGGAGGAAAAACCTACATAATTAAGTGTTAAGATGGTCTGCCCCTTTTCCATTGTTCAGACTCGAGTCGCAATTTCTAGGACTTGTGACTTGCTTGACAAATGTTCCAAAAAGACTCGACTTGACTTTGATTTGATGTTCTCAACTTTAGACTTAACTCGGACTTGAGCTAAATGACTTCAAATGACTTGTTTTTGGTTTAACGCTTTGTTGTATTTTTCAAATATCCAGAATATACCTGTACTGTATGGCTGTATTTTAACAAGTCGGCTTACGCACGCGATCACTTTGGCGCAATCTGGCAGAACACAACATGGATAAGCCGGAAGGAAATAAACGACAGAAATATTTTGTGAATGTTTGTTTATATACCTAGTTTCCAAACAGTGCCCGTAACACGGCAGTAAAACGGCTCAAACATAACAGAAAAGTTGTTGTTTTTATTCATCCACTTCCTGTTGAAGAGCCTCAGTTACCGCTGAAGTTGTGCTGTTCTCCTCACACAGCAGTCCAGCCTTTTGGGGGGAAAAAAGTCATAATTTAAACATTGACCCAGGTCTAGGGTCAAACAAGTCCCCTGTGTTTGTAGCAGTCTCGGGCAATGCTTGTTAAATGAAGCATTCAAATCATCAAGATTTCGAGATTTAAGTCGTAAATTGACGACAATAATGTTGTATATTTACGAAAAAACATTGTCATATTACGAGAGTACAAACAGGAAAAAAATTCGTAACAGCATTTTATAGGCATTGCCCGAGACCGCTATAAACGGAGTGTCGTAGGTGGAGGGGCGGGTAATAGAGGGTAGCGGAGAGATGATGCTAACCCATGCTAACCTGGTTGTGGCCAACTGCTATGTTTTGCTGTCGCGTTATAAATAAAAGCTTGTCTGAAGCCAGAGGGAAGTTCTCCTCCCCACTGAAGAACTATGCTCTAGTTTTACTTGGACACGTATGACGCGTAAAATTACCTTACACGGCACTGACTCACCGTTTGTACATTTTTATTGAGTGCGACCATAAATAACCCTCCATTGGGCCAAAAAATTAGCAAGTACCAGCAAATTAAATGTGATCTCTTCAGGATGTACAAGAAGTCTGCATCAACAATAAGTTTCATCCAGTTCCATCCATTTGTTTTCTTTGCCACTTATCCTCATTAGGATAAGCGGGTATGCTGCTATGCCAGCTGGCTTCGGGCAGGAGGCGGGGTACACCCTGGACTGGTCGCCAATCAACCTAACATGCATGTTTTTGGATTGTGTTAGGAAACCGGAGTACCCGGAGAAAACCCACACATGCACGGGGAGAACAACTCTCCACAGGTCTCCCAGATTTTCTGACTCTGTGGCCAACATGCTAACCACCCGACCACCGTGCGGCCCAAGTTTCATCCAGTTGTCATTTATAAGTATAAAGCTGAAAAATATCACTCTAATCCCTTTAGAATTAATCTGATACTGATAAAACATTCTGCTACAAGGAGATCGTGCCAAACGAAATATCATTATACCTTCTTGCTTAGAAAATAAAGCTTCTGTATAACACTCTGGTATAGATCATATTTGGATCAATCGGCCCATCTCTAGTGGACTGTTTCATTAATGATAGCGCTCTATGTCCATGGTTTGGAATTCATTCCAAGTTTTGCTTTCAGATAGCTACGGGGAATTACAGCGTCTTCCTTCGTTACTTGTAATGGAAAATCGCGCCTCAAGAAGAATAATTCGCAAGCCATCGACAAAGACATGTTGAATGAGCCTGGTTTATAATTTCACTGATTGTATTGGGGCAGAGTTTCATGCTTTGCACTTGACTTTGTTCTAATATGGATGTTTGTGCCACATAGAAATGTGCAATTTTCCAAATTGCTTCGCTGCCGTCATTATTTATTTCATTGGATACTTTTTTGTAAATGTATTAAGACTAATCTTTCTTACTTGTCGATTGTAGGCGAACATTTTAGCTCATGATTATGATTTCTTTGAATGACTTTTGTTGAGACCGAATGCTTAAAATTAATATGGCAATTTTTCTAATAACTTCTCTTACTCGCACAAACAGTGTTTATTAGTGAAATGCATTACAGTACCAGAAGCACAATGTGTTCATTTATTATGCAAGATCTGATCTGACATTAGTTTGAGGAAAGAACTGCTCCCTTTTTCGGTATCGGTAATGAAGTCGGGTATGATAAGAAAGCCAGTATGACAACTGTTATATGCATATTCAGTGTAATCCTGCTGGCGATCCAACCAGCCTATCTCCCAATTATTTGTATTTTTTGTGAGCTGTTTGACTCTATTCGCATGACTAACTGGAATATAAACATCAAGGATAGGGAGGCGTTTTTGCACAGTAATCCAGGGGGTGTCCAAAGTGCAGGCCGAGCGCCAATTTCGGCCTCCAGCTCAATTTAAATTGAACCATGGCATATTCTGAAAATTAAATTAATTCATTATTATTATTAGTAGTAGTAGTAGTAGTAGTAGTATTATTGGTAGTTATCCATACATTGTACCCTACTTGCTTTGTCATCAAGATGTGGATGTTTTGCTATCCTAATTTTTCTCTACACGGCAGATGGAGGAATAAGTTTGGGCACCCTTGACCGACCACATATATCCTAATGTAGCCCATTTTACTTCTAATGGCTCAGCATCACATAGTGGAATCATCCTATCACAGTTATGCAACCAATACACTCAAAGGCAGCAGACTTCACTAAGGAAGCATACATAAACAGACACCAAAACCAAATAGTACCAAGAAAGGCGCAGACGGTCTACACCAACGCCCCTCCCATACCACCCCTTCCTCATCCCTCTCGCTTATTTCATTCACCATGCCCATACCTCCCCCCATACATCCTTTCCTAGCTACATTTGCAACCACCACATGTTTTTCACCATTTTGCACCGCTGCTGACCATTGTCCTTTCTGTCTCTCTTTCTCTCTCTCACACACACACACACACGCACACACACACACACACAAACTGCAGTGGACAGCCCCTAGCCACCCCACTCCTTACCGCACACAGTTACCTCCTTACCTTTCCTGCCAGAAAAGTCCCTCTATCTGTCTCCCATGTACGTGCAGCCAGCGCTCCATTCTCTCCATCCACCCTTCCTCTGTCAATCTGGCCACAAACCCCTCTTTCCTCCCTTTATCCCGAGGTAAGATACTTACTTTTCAGATAAAGCATATTATGATAAATCGGCTGAACTCTGTGCATGTGTGTGTGTTTATGTGTGAGTGTGTGACTGTCACACGCACACACCCACACACACACACACACGCACACACACACTAATCACCACACAGACATACAAATATGCCGTGTACACGGTGTGTATCGAACAACACCATGTCCGAGGTACTTAACAACTGGGAAAGTGTGTGACAGTTTAGGGTGAGTGTTTAGTGAACGAACCAATCAGTTCAAAGTAAATGCAAATAATTTTTTATAAAGATTGGCATTAATAAAAAATGCATGCTGGTGGAAATTCTTCAAAAGTTAGAATGAGTATTAAAAAAAACTTTTTTTTCCAGTGGAAACCTCAAACTCAAATGCCTCAAAGGTTGTACAATTTGGAGGTCAACACACAAATCGGCTCTCAAAAGTCAAACAAAACTTCAAGTTTAATAATCATGTGTGACATCACAGTATATTTCCAGCGTCAGTACAGACTGGAAAATGTCATCATCACGGGGTAGGGAAATGACAACAGTCCTTTTCTTTGCATTGTATTGGACAAGGAATCTGCTCTTAGTTCACTGAAGGACGCAGTGCTGATGAAATTGCATGAGAGAAATAATGCAGCATATGGCCAAATGTTCTCCAACAAAGTGGAAGGGACGATAAGGTCAACAAGGGGAACCAAAGAGTTTGGAGAAAATGAAAACTAAATGAAAATACAATGGCTGTGTTTGCCTCTGGGACGTGTATGCGTGTTTGAAAAGATGTTATACTTTGTGTGTGTGTGTGTGTGTGTGTGTGTGTGTGAGTATAGATTAGGCTGTAAGCCTCTTATGTGCTGGCTGTCCTTAATTTGCTTGCGCTCTGGGTCCTAGTGCTGGGTCAAAGAACTCACAGTCAGTCATTGTGCACAACAAATTGCTATATAAACAATCCGCAAAGCAATAATATCAAACCATATTATACAAACAAAAAATATATAATAAAGACAAAATGAGAAAAACAAATTTCCTTCCATGCAAATTAGGAGTTATTGTAATATTTTGGAATGTACCCTGATGAGGATAAGCGGTATAGAAAATGAATGAATGAATGAATAAAACACTTTACTGAGCAATGATTAACCATGTCATCTTTGCACATTCTCCCAAAAAATGCGATGAACAAATAATAATAAATTTATATTTCATGTTTTTTCCAATTAAACAACAGCCATGACATACCTCAAATATGTGAAATCAATAATTGAATGTGAGTGTCCGACGTTTATTGAATTTATTTACTGCAGTAATTACTCACAAAAAGAAACCTCTCATTAAAATAGTTAAATTAATTAAATAGATTATTATCGGTTATAGTCCATTTGACACTGACACATTCCAATTGCACAGCCAGGCGTTTTGTATTCTAAACTATAAGCACATAAAATGAAGGTGAAAACGCATTTTCCTATAATATTTTGAGTTTGTTTTCGAGAAGAAGCGCAGGGATGAGCGTGAAAAGGCGTACATGCCCGTTTGAGGGCCTCCTTCATTTAAAATATGTTTGTTTGGTTCCGTCAAAAAGTAACAAGAAGTAAACCAACAAAACGATACCTGATGTGGAGCAGGAGAGGTGCAGCACGATCCAAATTGTAACCCGCGCGCACACGCACACGCACTCGCAGGCCTTTTCCGCTGAAACGCATGCACTTCATTGAGCAGGTGAAGACGTTTCATTTAAGATTTAGAAACAAGCGCACACAAAAAAAAATCAGCCCAAGGCTGTGTGTGTGTGTGTCTTTATATCTCCTTCACACTACTAGATAAACCCCTTAGACACTTTGGGCCTGTCTTTCATGTCTATGTGTGTGTGGATTGTAAACTATAACAAATCCGATTCAATTAACAAGCAAAGAGAATCGGCTTTGGACGCTGTGAAATTGTCAGGTGGCGCAAAGGATGGCGCAGACGCAGCCCGAGAGGACGCCGGGGCGCAGCGTGAGTGAATAAAGTCGGCATTAAAAAAACCTACACAAATAACGCAACAAAAACAAGAGTTGAAAAATTGCTCGCAGTTTTTAGTCTCCAGATGTAATTTTTAGACGCGCCAGCGTGGCGTAGGCGTGGTCTGAGGTGACAAATGCTTTTGACACATCAATAAAAAGAGTGACACAATATTTATTGCGGTCCGGAACCTAGATTCCATCCTTTAGGTCCTTTGGCGCTGTTGTCTAAATACCAGCTCGGTATTGGTATGGTGTATTTAATGTCTTGAATTTAGAATTTAGAATTCTAAACAATATTCAATCTTACAATATTCAACAGTAAAACTAAATTAAACAAATTGGTTTAGGTGGACACAATTTAACGATACAATATAAAAAGTTTGCCTTTAAAGGCAATAACGCTCGGTTTTCATTGACCCTGGCAGAAATATTTATGTATTTATTTATTTTTGTGGTTGTACTTTGCGTTTTAATATTTTAGTTACCCTGTTTAGTGAATTTTTTAAAAGTCCATTTTTATTGATATATTTCAATATGTTTAATGCTAATGCTGAATTTTAATGATTGTACTACTTCTTCTTATTATTATTATTTTAATTATTATCATTGTTATCATTATTATTATTGTTGTTGTTGTTATTATTGGTGTTATTATTATTATTGTAGGCTGGTGGGAGCACGTTAGGCACCAAAAGAGGATTTTATTGGAGAACAAGCGCTCTTTGTGCTGCCTTAATCCGGCCTGTGCGTCTCCTGCTCTCAGTCGAAGTCTTCCAGTCGTTTCTAAAGGCAAATTCGTAATAATAATAATGATATATATATAAATATACTTTATTTGTATAAATAATACGTTTGTTCTTAATATAGATCAACTTTGTTATACTGTTGATTTATTACATATAATATACATATATAATATACAAATTAAGCAATGATAATACATTTGTTATTGCATACAGATATAAAGCAACATAGTACGTTATTTGTATGAGCAGTAATAACAGATGTATTTTTTTACTTCAAGTTCGAATATTACATTTCAAATTGGGCAACCTTAGAAATGGTTAATACATTTTTATGCAATAATAAACTGTTATAAAGAGCTGTACTGCTTTTGCTACTGGTTTTGTTCTGGTGCTTTTACATCATTTGTGGTAAATTTGTTTGAAAAATGTGTAAAATGGTGCAAACAGTGGTCATATAAGTTGCTGAGGTTGACCCCACAGCGTAAGTCTTATACATAACAGTACATGGGATGTGCGGGTATTTTGGATGAATGTGTGTGACAGAGTGAGAGAGAGAAAGAGAGAGAGGGAGAGAGAGAGAGAGGAGGAGGGGGCGAGGCAGTGGGTGTCTACTTGAGTGGGAACTGAGTTCTAATTAGCCAACCACTTGTTTATCGCCTCACTTGTCCACGCTGCTTACACCCACAACCTCTCCAAGAGCCTTCAGAGAGGGGCCAGCGGGACCCCTCCAACTCCACTCCACTCCACTTCATTCGCAGACGGGCGTGCACACTCTTTTTGGATCATCTTTTGGCGCATTCCAGCAGTGGACGTCCGTGCGTAATAGTTTTACGCACGACTCGGGCTTGAGAAAATACGCGTCACGGCGTCGTTTGGTGGTTTTACTGCCTTCTTTTAGTGTATGGCTACATTTCTAGACTTTTGTCGAGGTGTTTTTGTTCTTCTCGGTTGCATAGAGGACGCTTAAAATATACACGGATCACTTAGTGCTGGTGCGCAACGCGGTTGTAGCGCAACAGGTGCTCTTTCGCTCTATCCAGGAGTATCATATTGTGAGACGTAGGGGAATAATAAGTGCAAATAATCGTAGAGAGAGAGAGAGAAAGAGAGAGAGAAAGAGAGAGAGAGAGACCCCCTGGAGACAAACTAAGAGAGGAAGAGGAGGAGGCCTTCGTTCTGAGAGAAGAGGAGAGAGTGAGGGAGTGAGGGAGTATTTTAAAGCCCACTGGAGGCATGATGTCCTACATTAAGCAACCCCATTACGCCGTGAACGGGTTAACACTGTCCGGCCCGGGCATGGATCTGCTCCACACCGCCGCCGTTGGATACCCCAGTGAGTATTTATTACTTTCTCTCACTTTATGCATACAAGTCTCACCTTAAAATGTTAAAAACGTAAAGAAATTAGAGACAACATCCGCGATGCCTTTTCCTGCAGTGTTTCTGCATCCACATGAACATGTGTTGGCTCGACCTATAAGTGCAGAGGATTATCACTTGAGTCAAACAACAATAAACGTGCGTGTGTGAATGGAAATGCAGCTTGTTCTCACACGGACTTACAACAAACCTCAATCTGCTGCATTTACCATGCAACCTACATTTACTAGATGATGCTCTTTGTGTTTGATTCGAGGCTGGTTTGCAACATCTGTCGTCCATGACAGAAGAGTTTCATGAAAAGAGGCCAACGTTGGCCTTTAATGCTCTTTAATATGGAACATAAAATATATTTGTGTGTGTACATTTAATTCGACTAGTTCGATTCATTCTAGGTCCTTCTTTGTGTTTGCTTTACATTCAAAGTTCTTGTATTTTTAGTAATGTATTACAAATGTAATGTATTCATTTAGATGACATAAAAATGTGAGTGTGAAAACAAGTTTAAAAAATGCCCTTTATAAATTATTTAGAATGTCTGTAATTCGTAAAAATATTCAAATAATTATATAAATGATTAAAAGTAAAATAAATATTTTTTTTATTTAATAATATAATAAATATATTTTTTTTTATGTATTAACATGCATTATTGTAATACAATATTACTATAACATCCATATATGATAACTAATTGGCAACTGATAATTAATTGACACAGGTACCCCGCGTAAGCAGCGACGTGAACGCACCACCTTCACCAGAGCGCAGCTGGACATCCTGGAGGCTCTGTTTGCCAAAACCCGCTATCCAGACATCTTCATGAGAGAGGAGGTGGCCCTCAAGATCAACTTGCCTGAGTCCAGAGTGCAGGTAATAGAATGCAAAATGAATACAATCTATTGACTACAGGCAACACTTGCATACTGAATACTTGCTGTATATTAGTCCTATGCTTCTATTGAATAACAGTAATAAGGCTTTACCGTAATGTATCAATGTATCTATTTACCTCTATATCTGTTTAATCAACACGCCTAAGAAATGATAACGATCGTGTTGGCTTGAATTGTGATGACTTATGAGGCTTTACCCTGCCATCATCCAGGTGTGGTTCAAGAACCGCCGTGCCAAGTGCCGCCAACAGCAGCAGCAAAGCACAGGCCAGTCCAAACCACGACCCCCCAAAAAGAAGTCCTCCCCAGCCCGTGAAGCTAGTGCCGAGGCAACCGCCAACCCCACTAACGGACCCTACAGCCCACCACCTCCTCCCCCAGGCACCGCCATCACCGCCAGTTCCAGCTCTGCCAGTGCCACAGTGTCCATCTGGAGCCCGGCTTCCATTTCTCCCCTGCCAGACCCCCTGTCCGCTTCCAACGCTCCCTGCATGCAGCGTGCCACCACCTACCCCATGACCTACACCCAGGCCCCGGCCTACAGCCAAAGCTACGCAGGCTCCTCCTCCTACTTCACTGGCCTGGACTGTAGCTCCTACTTGTCACCGATGCACCCTCAGCTGTCCGGCACAGGGGGTGCCCTCAGCCCCATCACTGCCTCCTCCATGGGCGGGCCCCTCAGCCAGTCCCCGGCCTCACTCTCCTCGCAAGGCTACACGGCTGCCTCACTGGGCTTTGGAGCCGTCGACTGCCTAGACTACAAGGACCAAGCTGCCTGGAAGCTCAATTTCAATGCCACTGACTGTCTGGACTACAAAGACCAGAACTCCTGGAAGTTCCAGGTCTTGTAATTATCATCAAATGAGGGGTCGAGAAGGAACAGACATGGGAAGAATTAGGAATCAATGTCACGGGGTTGTCGAAAACACCAAATTCCTGTAGGTGTTTTTACAGGAAAGCTTAAAGGTAAACATGGCTCAATTGTAAGTCACCAAACATAAAAATCAGTGGTGACAAAGAAGAATTTCAATGGATGGAGAAAGAAAGTCCAAATTGTGCCTTTTACAGGGCAAGAAAGCATATTTGTTCACTTAAAACTGATATCACAAACCTATGCTCACTCAGTCTAATGAATTTTTCATAGGTGTCTTTTAAGATTACTGGACTCTGCAAATAATTAACTTAGTGGAGTTAAAATGATACATTTCACGTATTGGACCAGTGCCCTCACAATCTCACTGATGACTACCCCACCAGAAGGAACAAGGCACTTTATTTGTACAACCACCTCAGTTGTACTCTTCCTATTTGTACATTAATAGCGAGATGGACAATCAATGACAAATGAAGTGCTGGCATACACAAGAGGCTGGTTTTCAACAGGCCCTACATGTCAACTCTACACCTAACAGAAGAGCCGTCGATCAATGAACCGTCAAAGCTGATGACCCCCCGAGGAGCCTTCTTTGATACGGACCCTCTCCAGCCAGTGTGTGTGTGTGTGTATGTGTGTGTGTGTGTGTATGATACAAGCCAAGAGGGTGGAGTGAGTCCCTGAAGTGACTGCAGTACAAACCCATTGCCTTTGAGCACGCTTGTAATCATCAAGAGAACGGCTCACGCGTTGTTAGTTTAATAGGATCAGCTCCTAATTTGGGCAACAATGGCCGCATTGTGGCTATTGGCGCTCAAGAACTAAAGCCCCCCCTCTTGCTCTTTTTCACAGGAAGTTAGCAGATGACCGCTTATTCAAGCATTTCTGCCTCTTATGTTCCACTGACTGTATCATTATTATTTTTGTGAGATGCTGAAAGACTGCACCAGAGAAAGGGAAAGGGGGTGCCAATCGCCCCTCCCCCCACCCTTACCACGGAGAGTTCGGTGTCTCTCAAATCCAATTTGTAAAGATGTGATGGTACTAATATATGTATTTCATGTATCTTTGATTTTTGTATGTATTAGACTTCATATTGTATTGTTTCTTTGAACCTTTGTGGATTCGTCAAAGTAACAAAAAGTGTGTTCATTTGTTTTGAAGTTGATATTATTATCAGTATTATCATCGTTATTTCTTCAGATGACACGGCCATTGTGAAAATACTTTTGTTTTTCTGTAAATATTCAACCCTGGAAATGCAATCACAGCAATCACAGCAGACGTGCACGCCATGCAACAATCTTATTATGAAATCTTAGACAACTGCCAACTTTTCATTTTTTTCCTGTTTATATTTTTCTTATTATCATTTTCAAACTCAGGGTTTTATCGGATGAAAGTAGCAGTAATAGGAACACAGCTGTTTATGCTTCTTAGTGGTTTACTGTACTTTTTATCTTTTGCGGCGCTACATCATGAATGATTCTTATTTTTTTGTATTTTATTTTATTTGTCTCCTGTGTTTGACCAGTCTAGATAGTTTCTCAGACATTAAACAAACTTTATTTAAACTTTGTGACTGGCTTATTCTTGTCTTTTCAGATTTAGCTTTCACAGGCAAGCGTGATGGAAGACCTTGAAAAAAAGGTGCTTGTCAATTAATTTACTTAATCAGTCCTCATTAATCAGTCCTCTTTGTTTGTATTGACACCAATTGATTGGCTGACTCTCATTGACATAGACGAATGTCAACATAACCAAAACTGAAACTAGCCATTGTATTTATTTTTTTATTATTATTGTTTTCTTATGTAATTAATACACTGCAGTAATGTGACAGGTTTTCTCCATATGTTTGACTTGTTCTTGAAACAGAAATGCAATTTTCAAAATAACAAACTTCCAAACAACTTGGCAGTTGTTTACAACAAAATTGAATTTCTCATTCACTTTATCAAATTGCAAGTGTCTCGGTTCAGTTTGAATGTCTAAGACCATCTTTTCAAATAATTAAGTTCAGGTAGCTGCAGTTAGCACAGCTAGCCTGCATATAGCACAGTTGCCAATTGATTAGACCTTGATTATGTCAGTTCTGAGGCCTAACGGTTGATCGTTCCAAAACACGTCGGCATTACTGTATTTCATTATCTCAAGCCATCAAATGCACAACAGCCTGTTATTCTAGAATATACTGTAATACCATGAATGCCATTCATGAATCTCTTGGAAAGTTGTATAAATTGATTATTTGACAGTCAGGTGAAACTAGAGCTTGCACTGTGATGTGGATGAGAATGTTTGCCCAGACACACAGCAGGAAGGAGAGGCAGGGTGAAGACCTCGACTAGTGAAGAAGAGTCACTTGTGAAACTCCAGCTTTAGGCTGCTTAGAATTTTCTTCCTTTTTTCTTGATTTTTAATGTAGTTATGTGTTTAAATTAGAGTATGTTATCCTAAACACATTTTCTCAATACGCCGATGTAAGTTATTTTATGTCTGTGAATAAAAATAATACAATTTCCTTGGCAGTATGAGTGCAATGTGTGATGTCAAACCTTGGATGCTATTGTTACCATAAAATCCATCCATCCATTTTCTATGTTGCTTGTCCTCACTAGAGTCGTGGGGGGTATGCTGGAGCCTATCACAACTGATTTTGGGCGGGAGGCAAAATACACCCTGGACTGGTCGCCAGGCAATCGCAGGACAATCGTAAAATCTGAAATCTAATTTTTTGTCAGTTTTATACCCAATTATTTTCTCACGTACACAGAAAAAAGACTGGTGACCATTGTCATTGAAGGACTGATGCATTTCTGGGGTCAGTGAGACTTTATATGGGAGTTTTGACAAATGAGGTGTTTTGGGAGAGATAAAGTATGAGCTTTTGCAGGTTGACTATGGTGTCGCACTGAGCCATCCAAATTTATTTTTGGTAAATGAGCCATACGTGTTGAGAATGTCTGGTCTGTTTCAGGAAATGAACCGAAGTGACTGAGAAGTAGACTTGCATTTTGGTGGCACTGACTATTTATACAACAGGGGAATTCGCTTTGAAGCATGAATGAACGGTTTCGGGAGAGATACGAGCTTTTGCAAGTGACCTATTGTGTGCCGAACTGTACGACTGTTTGGACAAATGATCTGAGAGTTTTGAGAATGTCCTTTCTGTTTCGAGAAAGGAGACAAATTAATGGAGTTGTACTCCGATGTAAAAAAGTTTTACTTTATTTACAATTTTTCCACTTTTTTTCAGTTTTGTACACAACTGTGTTACATTAGCTCGACAAAATAAACAAGTACAGTGACCATTGTCAACGAAGACTGAGAAATGGACGTGAGGGATATTTCAGTGGTCCTCTGCCATCGTGACAATACATTCAAACATCTTGACTTCCATATTTTTATATTTTGTAAAGCTGTCTTTTTAAATAATCTTTGTAATTTTTCATAATATTATGAAATAATATTTTAAATGGGCCGCACCGTGGTCGAGTGGGTAGCACATTGGCCTCACAGTCAGGAGGTTCAGGGTTCGACTCTCCGTTGGGCATCTCTGTGTGGAGTTTGCATGTTCTCCCCGTGCGTGTGTGGGTTTTCTCCGGGTACTCCGGTTTCCTCCCACATTCCAAAAACATGCATGTTAGGTTAATTGGCGACTCTAAATTGTCCATAGGTATGAATGTGAGTGTGAATGTTTGTTTGTCTATATGTGCCCTGGGATTGACTGGCGACCAGTCCAGGGTGTACCCCGCCTCCCGCCCAAAGCCAGCTGGGATAGGCTCCAGCATACCCGCGACCCTAATGAGGATAAGCGGCATAGAAAATGAATCAATGAATATTTTGAATGTATTGATATAATATTTTGACTTTTCCCCAAATTCATTTTCAACTGTATTTTCTTTTGTTTGTTTATATTTCATAATATTACAACAAAAAAAACTCTTCGCTACTAAAATGACATTTTTCCTCTGAATATTGTTTTCACAGGTTAACAATATTATGACACATATTATAAACGGACCCAGATAGATAGATAGATAGATAGATAGATAGATAGATAGATAGATAGATAGATAGATAGATAGATAGATAGATAGATAGATAGATAGATAGATAGATAGATAGATAGATAGATAGATAGATAGATAGATAGATAGAATGGTTTTGTAATCCTCCAGCAGCAACATATGGACTGTAGTGCACAGAGACACAGATACACTCAGGACTTAGAAATATGATTCATTTCTTTCATTGCTCTAATCCTCTGCAAACAAGCTGGCGGCCAGTCTGCTCTGAAGGCACATTGTAATCATGCTGACCAGCTTCTCCTCCTTCCCCCGCCCCCAGCCCCCCTACCGTTCCCTCCCCGTTTTTCTCCCTCCTGTTGTTGGCCCACAGTCCAATTTCATCTTAATCGATTCCTAATCCTAAGGCCGCCAAACACACACGGGCCAAGCATGAGGCGGAGCACTCATCTACATGCACACGTATGCGGAGACAGGGATGGGAGGCAGTCACAATTACAGACACAGAGTATTCAAACCTCACTGTAAAAACGCATTAAAGGTTTGTACATTTTGAAAATAAATGTAATTTACGAGGTAGAATGTAAGTGCACATGTGGGTATAAACCAAGCAGGACAAAGTCATCGTATAAACATAAAAAATGCCATTTGCTACACAGATAATTTTTAAACAATTTAATGAACACTTTGCTTCAATGCTGAGTAAACAAAATTGTATTTGTACACACATGCAACATGTACATGGTCTAAAGAGTTGGGTACATCTGAATAATATGATATCCATCCAAAAAGTCTGCCTTTAAAAGACATTCAGTTTGGAATGTAAATGTTTGTTTTTGATGTAGTGGGCTGCATCATACTTATACATATTTATATTTATTGAATATTTAGATACACAAGAGTGTATTGTGATAGTGAACTGGCAGTGGCATGGTCAGCAAAACCCCATTACTTTGTACCCCATACTTTATACACTCAGACAATAGATTTTGATTTATATAACCAGGGCCGCTCCTGGCCATACTGGGATCCTAAGCAGAATTGTATTATCTTAAATTCACAGAAAAAAGTGCCCACACCTGGGATTAAACTCGCATATGTTTGGGGAATTTATTTTTATTTGTATGGGTATTGAGAATTTAAGATGGGGTTTACTGGGATCTTTATGCTCTTTTGCTGTGCTTTGCTCTGCAACATAGAAATAATCAGTACAATGCAACTAATGTTACATGTAAATGTACTGATTACAAATAATAATAATTATTATTATTTTTCATTTTTATTCAGGTACCCCTTACGGCAACCTGCGTACCCCTAAGGCTGTGGTTCTCAGTTATTTCCTATCATGCCCCCCGGTGCAAAATTAGGCCCCCCACAGTGCATGTTCTACGAGTTCTGTTCTGTTTTTGTTCTGTTCTACAGTGGTATGAAAAAATTTGGGCACCCCTAATCATTTTCAAGGTTTCCTTTATACATCATTAGTTGTTTGGATCAGCAATTTCAATTAAATATATCATGAAGCAGACATATGCAGTGGTATTTGAGAAGTGAAATGAAGTTTTTAGAATTTACAGAAAGTGTGGAATTATTATTTAAACAAAATTAGGTAGGTGCATAAATGTGGGCACCCCAACAGAAAAATTAAATCAATTTTTAGTAGATCCTCCTTTTGCAGAAATAACAGCCTCTAAACACTTCGAATGAGGGTCTGGATTCTGGCTGAGAGTATATTAATCATTCTTCTTTACAAAACAGTCAGGTTTGATGGTTTTCGAGCATGGACAGCCTGCTTTATATCACACCACAGATTTTCAATAATATTCAGGTCTTGGATCTGAGATTTCATTCCAGAATGTTGTACTTGTTCCTTTGCATAAATGCCTTTGTAGAATTTGAGCAGTGTTTAGGACTGTTGTCTTGTTGAAGTATCCAGCTCTTGTGCAACTTAAACGTTGTCACTGATTCTTGAACATTGTTAGCAAGAATCTGCTTCAATTTTAACAACATTGTTAGTACCTGTATTGGCCACACAGCCCCACAGCATGATGGAGCCACCACCAAATGTTACTACGTTGTGTTTGTCTTGGAATGCTATGTTCTTCATCCACCATGCATCACCCTTTGTTAACCCCAAATAACTCTATTTTAGTTTTGTCATTCCACAGGACCCTGTTCCAAAATGAAGTTGGCTTGTCCATATGTGCTTTAGCATACCAGAAGCGACTCCGTTTGTGGCATGTGGGCAGAAACGGCTACTTCCTCATACAGCATGCCCTTGTGCAAAGTGCGGTGATTTGACCGATACACAGTGACACCATCTGCATCAAGATCAGGTCCTTGGAGCTGGTGTGTGGATTGAGTTTGACTGTTCTCACCATCCTTCACCTCTGCTTGTCTGAAATGTTTCTTGGCCTGCCACTTTGGTGCTTAACAAGTAGTGTGATAGTGGTCGTTCATTACCTCCCTACGTTTCTCACAGTGGAATCTGACAGCTGTAATCTCTGAGCTAGCTTTTTGTATACTTCCTCCAAACCATGACAATAAACAATCTTTGTTTTCAGGTCATTTGACAGTTGCCACGTTTCACAGAAGTTGCATGGAGGAGAACAACTTGCAGTTGGCCACCTTAAATACCCTTTCTTGTAACTGGCATGACCTGTGTATGTAGGTTAAGGGTCAATGAGCTTACCAGACAAATCTTGTGTTCCAATAATTAGTGCGAGCGTTATTCAAATAAATAAAACAACAAGAATGCCCACATTTATGCACCTACCTAATTTTGTTTAAATAATTATTGAACTTTCTGTAAATCCTTAGAACTTCATTTCACTTCTCAAATATCACTGTGTTCTTCTGCTATATGATATATTTAACTGATCCAAACAACTAATGATTTATAAAGGAATAGTAAGCTTAAAAATTATCAGGGGTGCCCCAAATTTTTCATACCATGTATGCACAATGGCCGCACGGGGAATGAGATCAGGGTTTGAATCTCCATTGGACATCTATGTGTGAAGTTAGCGACTCTAAATTGTCCATAGGTAGGTGTCAATGGTTGTATGTCTGCCCTGCGACTGACTGGCAACCAGTCGAGGGTGTACCCCGCCTCTCGCCCGAAGTCAGCTGGGATAGGCTCCAGCATACCCGCAACCCTAATGAGGATAAACGGTATAGAAAATTGATGGATGGAAGCACAATAATAAAACATTTTTCATTGCTGAAAAAAATACTTAGTGCGAGTAAGATTTGCTAACATTTCAAACTAGTGAGTGCAGCAGCTGTGGCTATACAGTGTACTGTATGTAGAAATGCACAATAGGTTAGTTGTGTTCATGCAATTGCCTTACTGTTGCTAACCATAATCAAAAGCATAAGTCATGAAAGAAGATTTGTAAGCGTGCAGTAATGCTGCTAAATCACACCTAGAGCAGTGTAAGTCGGTTTGAGTGATCTGCAGCTAGCAGTGCTAACAGGATCAGCATTACACTATGAATGGATCAACCAGCGACTGTCAGCCCGCAGATTACAATGTAACACCTAGTTAATATCACTAATAGTAAAAGTCAGAGTTTAGCACAGATTCACAGATTAATATCTTGGACTAAACCAGTTTGGATTATGGAAATGACCCTCACAAACAGAGGGTCAGCCATAAAGGTAATTACGGCAGTATCATTTTCTAACCATCCTGCTTTTTCTTACACCATCCTTTTTTCCACGCTCACGTCTCAGGGTTCCTCCTTCATGGCAGCGTAAAGACATTTGCCCGTTTGGTGGTGCCACCTCTCACAGTGTGCCCCCTTGCCACCTCTGCTCCACCTCTCCGTGCAGTTAGTTATTCTTGCTGATCTAATTTAGAGAATGTCCTAAATCCTCTTAGTGTCCTGCTCCCTCAGCGCTACCCTAAGTGAATTAGACAGGATTACTGTCTACGTCTTCCTCCTCCTTTTCCGTCCAGTCCTTTTCTTCGTCTTCCTCATCATCATGCTGTCAGTCATCCTCTGATATCTCTTCATCCCTTCATGACCACCTTTCGGTGGTGGTCATTTCATTGGCAGGATTACAGTCATCTCCTTCTCCGATAGTTGGTCCGAGTTGATGTTGGTCCGAGTGACAGATGCTACAGAGACATTCAGCCTAACATATTCCATCCATTCATTTTTTATCCCGCTTATCCTCCTTAGGCTCGCGGGGATGCTGGAGCCTATCCCAGCTGGCTTTGGGCGGGAGGGGGGGGGGGTACACAATGGACTGGTCGCCAATCGCATGGCAGACAAACAACCATTCACACTCACATTCATGCCTATGAATAATTTAGAGACGCCAATTAACCTAACATGCATGTTTTTGGAATGTGGGAGGAAACCGGAGAAAATACACGCACGCACGGGGAGAACATGCAAACTCTACACAGACATGGCCTAACATGTTGTTCATTAAAATGATATAACATTTTACATTAAAAACACATGACATTCATTGAACATGCACAAGATCTATTAGCTCTCTGCAAAGAGATTTCTTTTCTGACATTGGTAATAAGAGATTACCCACTTCTGGCCCATGCTGTGATGTGGTCTAGGTGCCCCAGTTTGGGAACTCAGGTATACCCAGGTGAACCTGTTGGTTTACATTCTTCTTTTCCTGTTGGCTTATCCCTGCTAATCACAGCACAGCCCTCTGTAGAAGAAACATGATCTTCTCTGATGATAAACTGTCTTTATTTTATTTACAGTTCAGGTTGGATTGCATTTTGTGCGCTGCAAGGATTTGCTGTGCGCTGAGAAAACATTATGAAAAAAAAAAGGAAAAGTGAAAAAGGTTTTCCAATTTCAATTCAAAACTGCCGATCCTGTTAGCACTGCTAGCTGCAGATCACTCAAACCGACTTACACTGCTCTAGGTGTGATTTAGCAGCATTACTGCACGCTTACAAATCTTCTTTCATGACTTATGCTTTTGATTATGGTTAGCAACAGTAAGGCAATTGCATGAACACAACTAACCTATTGTGCTTTTCTACATACAGTACACTGTATAGCCACAGCTGCTGCACTCACTAGTTTGAAATGTTAGCAAATCTTACTCGCACTAAGTATTTTTTTCAGCAATGAAAGATGTTTTATTATGGTGCTTCTATACATCCATTTTCTATACCGTTTATCCTCATTAGGGTTGCGAGTATGCTGGAGCCTATCCCAGCTGACTTTGGCCGAGAGACGGGGTACACCCTGGACTGGTTGCCAGTCAATCGCAGGGCAGCGATGGTGACGTTTCTAATGATTTATTTGACCAACAAAAAAATCCAAAAGGAGAATTAGGTGGGCCGCACGGTCAGGAGGTTCTGGGTTCGAATCTCCGTTGGGCATCTCTGTGTGGAGTTTGCATGTTCTCCCCGTGCGTGGGTTTTCTCCGGGTACTCAGGTTTCCTCCCACATTCCAAAAACATGCATGTTAGGTTTAATTGGCGACTCTAAAATGTCCATTAGTGTGTGAATGTGAGTGTGAATGTTTGTACGTCTTTGTTTGTCTATATGTGCCCTGCGATTGACTGGCGACCAGTCCAAGGTGCACCCCGCCTCCCATCCAAAGTCAGCTCGGATAGGTTGCAGCATACCCTAATGAGTATAAGCAGAATCAAAAATGGATGGATGGAGAATAAGGTCAAAGGTGAATAGGAGGCAGTATAAGTTTAAATTAGAGTATGTTATCCTAAACACATTTTCTCATTGGAAGTTATTTTATGCCTGTGAATAAAAATAATACAATTTCCTTTGCCGTATGAGTGCAATGTCTGATGTCTTGGATATATACAGTATAAGGCACTAAAAACGGAGGTTTTCAAAACCTCCTGCCAAAGAAAGATTTGGAGAAAAATCCGGTTATACGTTTGGGCATGGACGCAAATAACCGACGTTTTACGTTTCCAAACGTCACTGCCTGTGACAAAGTATGCTGTGACGTCACACACGCGACCTGTATTTACCCCAGAAACAACATGGATGCCCTCAGAATTGTTGCCATTTTCTTGCGTCTTGTTGACTTTGTATTGTAAAACAATGTTTAGAAGCAATTCTGCATTCTTGTCAGTCCACACAAACGAGTCAGGCGCCGTGGTTTGTCTTGCGGAAGTGACGGGATGACAGAGGATGATTCTGATTGGATAGAATTTTAGTAACTACTGCCGCCTACAGGTTTGGCATGCTTATGACTGTGGTTTTATGACTGTGCCTTCATGAGGATGCTTTTTTATTTAAATACGAGGTTGTGGGCAAGGCCTAAGAGCATTGGTTCTCCTTCCAGCCGGTCACTACAGCAGGTGATTTTAATGATAAACACCTCGTTCAATTTGAGGGAAGGAGCTCATCAAGTACAGCACCTGCTTCATGGGTCAACTGGATGACAGGGCTTCTCACCTTATCTCTATGGTGTTTTTTCTCTTGGAGATGAATCAAGTATCTATCTAATGGAGAGCCTATGGAGAAAACTTCTTTCAGCCGCTTATACCCGCAATTTTTTTCTGAACACTACTCAAAGTTCATGACCATAGTTGAAGGGTTTTACATCAGAATGGTTTTAAGTTTGGTGTATTTCTACTCAAGCTTTTGGTTTAAATATGTAGAGCTCTGTTTTTTCCTGCATTTACAACATCAATCATGACCTTTGCATTGTTCAAGCCCCTTTTTAGACTAAACCTCTGTCCTCACCCCCCCGCTTTACTTTCCACTCTATCCTCCTCGCTTTGCCTCATCATCTCCCTTGTTCTCTTCATCTGTGGGCCATCTGACCGCTGTACCCCTCCCATACTCACATAAACACACACACACACACACAGATACACATTTCCTCCATCACTTTCAATAATTCCAGCGTTGCCTCGCTCTCTCCTGCTTGCACAGCTCGCCCTAATCCAGTTCTGACCTCAATCCCATGATGTAACGGATCATGTGATGCGGGGAGAGGAGCAGGAGAAAAAAACGGAGAGAGGGGAACCGGGGATAAAAAGTGGGGAAACATACTTTAATCCTCAGCGCTGGAGCCACACACCAATCCCCAACTGATTGGGTGGGTGTGGGGGGTCAGCGGGTACCTCCATTAAGTGACAAACACTCTCTGACAGACATGCACTGCCTCTGTCATAAACATAAACACACACGCGCACACACACGAGTGCACGCATCCTTTGGAAACAACAAGTCAACATGTTTGTTTCATATCTGTGACTCAGAGGCTCTTACAAGTCCGCATGTAGCTAACAAATAACAACACAACAACCACCATGCTGGTGACGCTCTCACAAATATTTATTACATTTGCGTCCATGCATGCACTCCTATAGCTTTTGCTGACGAGTCTATACACTTGTCTATAAATATTTGTTGGTTGTTTTTAAATGGTTTGGTGATGGTTGTTTTATTTAGAATTTACTTCTATTATCATGTATTCCTTCATTTGCAAGATTCTTATTTTGTGGTTAGGGTATTTTACCCTATTTCTTAGGGTGAGTCCAGCCACCCTACGAAGGAAACTCATTTCCGCCGCTCAAAGTATTCCCTCCACCAGTCCACAACATCTCGAGTCGAGTTCAGAAGCACACCGTCCCCACCATGCACTGTGTTGACTGTGCACTGCTTCTCCCGCCGGAGACGGTGGATGGTGGTCCAATCTCTTTGAAGCCATCCGGAAGTCGTTTTCCATGGCCTCTCCGAACTCCTCCCATGTCCGGGTTTTTGCCTCAGCGACCGCCAGGGGTGCAGACCGCTTGGCCTTCTGGTACCTGTCTCCAGAGTCCCATGGGCCAAGACGGCCTGATAGGACTCTTTCTTCAGCTTGACGGCATCCCTTACCACTGGGGTCCACCAACGGGTTCTGGGATTACTGCCACGACAGGCCCCAGCCACCTTACGGCCACAGCTCCGATCGGCCGCATCGACAATAGAGTCACGAAACATCGCCCACTCGGATTCAATGTCCGCTGCCTCCCTCGGAACATGGTCAAAGCTGTCCCGTAGGTGGGAGTTGAAACTCCTTCTGACAGGGGACTCTGCCAGGCGTTCCCAGCAGACCCTCACAATGTGTTTGGGTCTGCCAGGTCTGACCGGCATCCTTACCCACCATCGGAACCAACTCACCACCAGGTGGTGATCAGTTGACAACTCCGCTCCTCTCCTCATCCGAGTGTCCAAAACATGTGGCCGCAAGTCCGACGACACAACCACAAAGTCAATCATCGAACTGCGGCCCAGGGTGTCCTGGTGCCAAGTGCACATGTGGACAGCCTTATGCTTGAACATGGTGTACGTTATAGACAATGCGTGACGAGCACAGAAGTCCAATAACAAAACACCACTCGGGTTAAGCTCAGGGGGGCCGTTCCTCCCAATCACACCTCTCCAGGTCTCACTGTCGCTGCCAACATGAGCGTTGAAGTCACCCAGCAGAACAAGGAAATCCCCAGAGGGAGCACTCTCTAGTACTTCCTCTAAGGACTCCAAAAAGGGCAGGTATTCTGAACTGCTGTTTGGCGCATAAGCGCAAACAACAGTCAGGACACGTACCCCCACCCGAAGGCGTAGGGAAATTACCCTCTCGTTTACTCGGTTAAACTCCAACGTGCGGGCTTGGAGCCGGGGGGCAACAAGAATTGCCACCCCTGCTTGTCGCCTCTCATTGCTGGCAACACCAGAGTGGAATGAAGTCCAGCCCCTCTCAAGAGGACTGGTTCCAGAGCTCTTGCTATATCTAGCCGGAATTTCTCCACTTCACGCACCAGCTCAAGCTCCTTCCCCGCCAGAGAGGTGACATTCCACGTACCGACAACTAGCTTCTGTAGCCGAGGATCGGACCGCCAAGGCCTCTGCCTCCGGCCGCCATCCAGCTCTCTTTGCACCCGACCCCTTTTGGTCCCTCCCACGAGTGGTGAGCTCATGGGAGGGGGGACCCACGTTACCATTTCGGGCTGTGCCCGACCGGGCTGTGCCGCACACCTGTCGTAAGCTCTATGTACTCTAAATAAATACGTGTGATGCACTGTTCATATTTTTCTTAACACACTGTATTTCTAATAACTATGATTATGATTATATAATTATACAAATGGTTATTATACCATATACTGCATACCATGCATATCAGGGTTACAGTTAACAGTTTTTACGCCTATTAGACATTTAGACATTTATTTACATACATTATATTTACATATTAGACATTTTACATGAAAATGAGGATAAGCGGTATAGAAAATGAATGAATGAATGAATATTTAATGCTTTAGTGCTCAAATAAATGTAAATAAATGCCTAAATGTCAAATAAATGTAAAATGTGTTAACGGTAACCCTACCTTTGTCCATCCTGTATATAATATAAAGTTATGTATGATATGTCAATTATAACATAATGAAGTATTTATAATAATATTTCCTTTTTGTTTTCGAATAGTATTTTAATAGCCTGCAATGTTTTTAGGGGGCGCTGTAAAAGCACAAATCACTTGAACATCCTCCCCTCCCTCCCATCTGTTCCACAGCAGTGTGGCTACACAAGCACATGGCCCTGACAAACGGCAATACACACTTACACACACATTACATCATGCAACTTCATGTCATTGAAAAGGTACACTTGTTGACAGAGCTTAGGAAATGACAAGACTGTGTTTTATTTGGATAGTAAGGAGAGTAGCAAAAAGAAATAAAATAACAATTTATTCGTAATTTAGTGTACAGCAGGAGGGCCGTAACAGGGGGCGGGGGGTGGGGGGGTTGGGGAGTTAGGATGATTCCTAAGGCCCATGACTGACAGGGGTCACAGTAAATAGGAAATCATTTTGCTATTCAGAAAACAATTAAAACAATCTCTTGTATTTGGTAGTAACAGTTAAATATATACGTTGACCAAGAGTAATCTGTATACTACATATTACACCCATCCGGGAGGAGCTCAGTTGAGGTGGCTCAGTCATCTAGTCCAGATGCCTCCCGGATGCCTCCCTGGTGAGGTGTTCCAGGCATGCCCAGCCGGGAGAAGACCCCAGGGAAGATTTAGGACATGCTGGAGGGATTATGTCTCACAGCTGGCCTGGGAATGCCTTGGTGTCCTCCCGGTGTAACTGGACGAGGTGGCCGTAGACCGGGAAGTCTGGACTTCCTTACTGGGACTGCTGTCCCCGTGACGTGGACCCTGATAAGCGGAATGTCCCCATTCCAATCCATGCCGCCCCCCAGTTTGAAAACCACTGGTTTAGTAGATATCAAACATGCATAACTGCATAACAAAGTTGCATTTCACTTGCACATCTCATGTCATAAAAGGAGCAGGAAGGAGCATAAATCGTATATATTGCACTTCTTTCTGTTTGACATGCACCAAATTCTCATGTTCTCCTAAGGAATGACAATAATTAAGAATGATATACAGTATTTGAACAAACAGCCCAAACTACACTTTCTCCATATTTTAATTAAAAGAACATGTGCCATGTAAGCAGCCGCTGAGTTCTTTCATGTGTCTTTGGCATGTACCCTTGTTCTTATTCATCAGTGTGTTATGCTTGTGTTGAACCGTGCGGTACTACCAATTACTGTTTGTCCTACAATGAAAACAGTTAATCCCTGGGACACCCCCTACCCCGCAAGTCTCATGTCCCCCTGAACCCCCACCCCCCAAGCTCTTTTTGTGCTCTGGTACACCACAATAATCTCTGCAAGTCTTCATGTAGTCTGAACCCACTCAACCCCCTGCTGTTCCCTCCCACCAGTCCCATACCACCCCAACTCACGCACCACTCACCTTCTGTTATCGTTTTACCTGCAATTCTCTTGCACTTCCACCTCTACCACATTTTAGGATACATTTAAGTATACTTATCATCCCAATAACAATCTTGTTTTTGTAGTCATTTATTTATCGTTTATTTTAATGGCATCCCAGCCGGGAAATCTTTGAGTGTTTTCCTGTGGAAATGCGGAAAAAAAACTGTTAATGTAGTAAATCATTCATACAGTATACTAAAGAATTATGTGAGCTTTTAATAACTGACACGGTGTGATTGGAATGAACTGGACACCATTGAATAAGTACACCATTTCCTAATAGGGAAACAAAATACAACAAAATATGAATTAAGCAAATAGGAATAGAAAAACTGACACAATATAGCTTGTGCAGTGATAAAGGAAAGGAAAAGAAAAAAAACAACTATATTTCAAAAAAGTAAATAAAATAGGAGTAAACAAAATTAATAATATATAGAAAATCAAATAATAAAATAAGATACAAATAACATCCCTCCATTCATTTCCTACACCGCTTGTCTTCTTTAGGGTCATGGGTATGCTGGAGCTTATTCCAGCTGTCTTCTGACGAGAGGCGGGGTACATTTTTTACTAGCTGATGCAAAAACGTATTGAGTATGGTTCACTATATTGTTGAAGTTGTTTCTGCTATTGATGTGAATAATTTATAATGTATTGCCAAACATGTCAATGGAGTTTAATGTACCAACCCCCCAATTTACAAACATCTGGTTTGCTTCTTCCCCTTCTGTCACCCCACAAGCTGCATGGTGTACCAGTTGTGTACTAATCTGTCCTCGGCCTTTCAACCTGCTCCCTCATCTCCCCTCGACGTCCCCCCTTCCCTTCCTCAGCATCCACTCCTCTCTTCCAACATGCCCACCGTACCCCTCCTCACCCACAGTCATGCTCCACTCCCGTCTACCAATCCCTGCACTGTGTTAATCTGGTGCTGCTCTGATGGTCAGCACTTTGAGCGGCAGACAGACAGATTGGCTGTAATCCCCTGAGTGCCACAGATGGAGGGCCACCACGCAGACCTTGGGGAAGGTGAATGCACTGTTGTACACACGCATGCACTGTACACACACTTCCCGTTAGAGTGAAATACTGTGCGGGTTGCATATAATCAATCGGACTGAATGGGGTCGGCATCCTGTCATCACAAGATGCTCAAAACAGACGATTATGAAGAAATATTATTGAACTACCATTTAAAAGTTTTTCAACAAGTGAACAACTTTTGGAGTGGACGTGAGTGGTGTTTTATCCCAAATCTTAACCATAACACTAACCCCCTAATCAAGGGGTCGGCAACCTCTAACATCAAAAGAAGCATTTTGGCATTTTGGAGCCACAAAACCTATTAGACCACTAAATTGAAAGTAATGCTATTATATAATGCCCTTAAAAGTATTTTCACGTTCCTTTTCTGTCTTTCTGTTCCTGTTCCTACCAATTTTGGAGTCAAATTCTTTGTTTGTGTAAGCATACTTGGCCAATAAAGCTGATTCTGAACATTCACAGTAAAAGCCTCGTTGCACATTGATTATTTCCAGTTCTAGTAGCCCTCTTTGTATTGTCATTGTTCATTAGCGACAAAGTAACCTAATGAACAATGGCAAAATAGTTGTGTCATGGTTTTGACAAATCAGAAAACACAACTCCTAGCACTTTGGTTGAGAATTGCACTGCACATGCTCAACTCCAACGCAAAACTTTGAAAGGCTCATGATGGCGTCTGATGGGATGGCGTTGTCACTACACAGAAACATAAATCAGCTGGAGCCACAGCAGAAGAACAAGCAAGCCGCAGGTTGCAGATACCTACCCTAAACCTAGCCATAGGCCTAATTCTAACCCAGAAGCCAAACCCAAATCATTTTAGAACACATTACTTGTGACTCGTGTTTGTATGACTCTTATTTATTGTTGTGTTGGAAATAATAATAACAAAAACGCCAAACACAACCTTAAAACCTAACCCAGACATGGGCAAACTATGGTCCACCGTCATACGGCCTGTTAGAGAAAGAAATTAATTAGTTAATTATAATTACATATAACGGTAGCAGTCCACCTGGAATTATTTGTTTTATTTTAGCTGTAAAACATGCTAAAGTTGATTTGCGTTACTGCATGCTAAAAGTGGTACCAGAATATCATGACGAAAAAACAGAAAATAGACCCAGGAAACGTTGGCTGATTAAAACATATAGAAATAAAAGTGTATGTGGAGAGCAAGAGACACACTTTCAGTCCTACAAGTGAAAATGTTAATCAGTTAACAAACCAAAATGACATGGTATACTAATTTGTCATGGTTATATATTTTTTATTTTGATAGAGTTACTGTAAAATAAGAGAATATCAGAAAGTCCTTCTAGCTGCACTTTGTCTACATTGTGGTATATTTTCATCTGCATATCAGCAGGCACTTCCTGATTCTCTGAGGATGACTACAAAGACCAGTATTGATAGCGGTTGAGGAGAAAGGATCATATGTAACTCAATTGTCTAGTCAATCCAAACAGTGATTTTGTGACTGGCACCCCTGTACCTCAACACTATACGACTACACTAATATGAGTATTAGTATTAAAATATACAGTATATTTTAATACTAATACGAGTATTAGTATTAAAATATACAATATATTTGAATGTGCAAGCATCTCTGTATTTGTGTACAACACATGCATTGTGTTGCACAGTTGTGCCCGTGCATTCAAAACAACAGGATTAAAGTCTGGTGTTTGATTAGATGTTTGTGTGTGAGTGTTTCGTTGTAATGAGTACAGCCAAGGGCAGAAATGTGGATGCGTGCCTTCCTTTGATTGTAATGAACATGGCTGAGGCCATGGCTTTATGTCTTTTAATCAAGTAAGTACAAAGATGAAATGAGATGGTGAAACAACACCTATACTATGGAAAATAAATGAAATGAACCACTTGGGGATCAATCACGTACTTTGATTGTGATTCTTGTGTATAATGAAAACGATGTTTGAGTTTTAGTTTAAAAAACCCACATACATTTAAGAGTAAAACATGCTGACAAATGCAGTAATTACTTTAGATTTGTACATTTAGGGTAGCGTGCCTTTGCAATTTACATTAGAAAATGTTAATAGAGCAGTATGTTGCACGTTTCTCTTAAGGCAACATTAAAAAACAGATTTGGGGGAAAATTCAATTGGCACAGCACTTCAGACACCATCAATGAACCTGTTTTACACTCGCAGACCCTATGACGGGCCATACTGCCACCTAGAGGTAATCATACAACTGGACACACTTGTTTCCATTTCCTATGCTCGAGTAGTAGTTCCAGTTACATTACCAGACGTCAAATAACCACTGACACAAAGAGTGTGTAACATCCATTTATTACCACTTTATATGACAAATCCCGGAATTACAAATTGTTTCATTAAAACATCACCACTATTGTTTCCATAAAAGAAATAAGAGAAAACAAATCCACACACAAAAACCAAAAGAGTAATAATTAAGTTATACGGGTGACGAGTCAACCTGAGAAAAAGTACAGATGGTCAGCCGGCAGGAAAACGAAACGCAAATAGAGGCAGAGGGACCGTGATCAAGATTATCTGTCATGACAAACTAATTTTAAATTCATTGTTTTAGGAGATATATTTCTTCACATTTGATTTTGGAACCTTATAAACCTTTCTCAAAGTAAGGTTTAGTAAGTCAGTAAGTCACTTCAAATGTTGAGGTCCATTTATTCTTCTTTTTAAAAGTTGAACATTTTAGCAGAGGGTCAATGTGAGAAGCCATTCACAATTTTAGGGGCGATAAAAATATTTCAAACTGTCTTGTGTGTTCTCTCATTGTAGTGAAAAGCAATTTCCACACAGTGTTAACAGAAGCAAGAATTAATATTCTAATCATTGTTTTAAGAAATGTTGATGTGTTGAATTTGAGTTATCTGTGGTGGTTAGAGCTAGCACTCGTGTACACACATGCAGGGACGTAGAATACAGCTGGAGTGGCCTCTGCATACTTGGGAGCTAAGGCTGGTGCATGATCGAGAGCACAAGAGGATCATCAAGCACCATGCTGGAAAGAAGCCCCAAAAGCCCCCCAGCAGATAAACATCCATCCTCTTGTCTGTCCCTACTAAGTTTGTGATAGAGTAATTTGTGTGTATTGTTATCTATTACACTGGTCTCTGCCCCAGTGTGGAGTGAAGACAACTAGGACTTATGTACATGAGGAGATCTCATCACCAAAGAGTTGGTACATGCACAGAAAAAAGGGTACCATAGAAGTCTTCCACTGAGAGTACTAAACACAACTTTACACCCGATTTATCATAATTTTCCCTACAAACTACTTACACAGGAGAGAAGGGGGCAGGGGAGGGGTGAGGGATAGACAAATGGGTAAAGGAAAAAGTGAAAAAAACAGAAAGACAAAAAGTATTTAAGCACGCTCCCCACGGATGCGACGTGCCAGCTGGATGTCTTTGGGCATGATGGTGACACGCTTGGCATGAATAGCACACAGGTTGGTGTCCTCAAACAGACCCACCAGGTAGGCCTCACTGGCCTCCTAATGAGCACAACACATAACAGGAGGTGTGAGCGTGCAGATCATGTTTGGCTGGAAGAACTTGGAATGTTTTTTTTTTTTATATAGGAATTCACCTCCAAAGTGACAGCTATCCATTTCTAAGGTGTGTACACTTTAGAAACACAAGTGTGTATCTGTATTATGATCATGTGATTACAGCTCACTGTACTCAGTCTTTGTAACAATCACAATTGAACTTGAACTCTATAAACTATTACATTCAAATATTATATAACAGTTGTAGCAATTTTGGGTTTTTTATTATCTTTTTTTGGTTGTAAAACTACATGTGTTATCGTGATGACACCCACCTGCAGCGCTCCAATAGCAGCACTCTGGAAACGCAGATCCGTTTTGAAGTCTTGGGCGATTTCTCTCACCAGGCGCTGGAAGGGCAGCTTGCGGATCAGAAGCTCAGTGGACTTCTGGTAACGGCGAATCTCACGCAGAGCCACGGTACCGGGCCTAACAACACATTAAAAATGATGGGAGGGGCACTGATAATGATGATCGATAGTATGACGGACTCTGAACCGCATAGAATCAAAGTCACAGTCTAGCTTTTAGCCTGGTCATCAGGCTAGCACTGCAACCACATATACATTTTTTGTAGGGTATGTATGTATATGTATTTTTTGTGCATGTTATTCTTTACTAATATGTATTCATAAATGATCCACTTAGGGTGAATGAGATGTGTTTTAAGCGGGAAAACTACCTATTTCTGGAGGAAATTTAGGGCTGAATGAAATCCAATTTACTTCTACCCCAATTTCTGTTTTTTTTAAGAACTTCATTTTTTACATTTTCCATTGTAATTTTTGAGTTAGTGAATAAAAGGTCAGTTAATTAGGTGCAAAAAAACCTTACATTTACTGATGCAATCCACCAATGGACAATTTGCCTCAGTAATTGAGAAATGGATTTAGCCTACATGCTAACTTTTCTAATGGGATGTCAACCTCTGCACAATGTAACAAATCTTCAACAAACTGTTAAGTCAGTGCTTGTGATTAAGGAAAATGAAGTCACTAATGCAATTCCAGCAGCAAATGTAAAATATTTGTATGACACACTTATTTTGGGTACAGTTAGATATGTGTTAAATGGCACTCTTCTTTTGATGGCCGGAAGGATGTTTTGTGTATGAGAATGTCTCTTTATGGCTAATGAGCTAGGTGCAATAATAAACGTGTTTCTTATCTTTTTTCACTCAGAACCTGCACGTCGTCATCGGGCATTGTAAAACGCTCGTTACATTAAAGCAATAAAAAAACACGGCACGGTGAAAATATACTCATCTCATAATTTGAGAGAAAAAAATATGCACTTTAGGCAAAAATTATAGGATGAAACAATTTAATTGATTTATTTGGAAGTCTCTCTTTTTACATGTCTCACCTGTAGCGATGGGGCTTCTTCACACCTCCGGTGGATGGGGCGCTTTTGCGGGCAGCCTTTGTGGCCAGCTGCTTACGTGGAGCTTTGCCTCCAGTGGATTTACGGGCAGTCTGCTTGGTACGGGCCATTGCTACTAAGAATCACCTGAAGCTGTTGAGAGATCAAATTTAAATTCATATTAAAGTTGGATATTTGACATCCTTGATGAACTATCAGGACTATCTGGCAATAAACTAATGGATTGTTATTAATTGTTAGTTAATGGAATGGAGAAAAAAATGTCTTAAAGTTCTCAACTCTTGTTCAACTATTTGCGAAAAGGTAAATTCCATTCCTTCATCAACATAATTCTACGGCTCAATTTATCATGTCCATCTTTAATTACTTAATATAATACTTGTGACAACTTCAGTTATTGATGTATCAAAGCCCTAAACCTTTAGAATTAAAATATTACACACATTTGAGTATAACACAGGGTATAATGCACTCCTGAAAGCAACAATTAGTAAGTGTCTAGCATTGGTATATTTCTAAAGACGTCCTTTTGGTACATCTCTTGTACTGATATGTTTTAGTTAGTTAGTGTATTTTAACACATTTTGAACTACTGAAAGAAGTGCCACTTGGCCACATACATCAATCAACGACGAATAGCTATACTATTGGCTTGAATACCAGCTCGTATAAGTAAACATTAAATATAAGCCAATTAGAATGTTCGTCCTGGTAAGTAGGCGGTCGTTACAGTTGACTTCCAGTGTTTATAGACCCGCCTCCCCCGCGCTGATGATGGCGGCGGTTTGATGTGCATACGGGATGAAGACCAAGGCACACGGAGTAGCACGTAAACAACTTGGATTTAACGACTAACCGCCGTTCCCGGACACAGACAAATGGGAGAATAATAAAGAGGACATTTCAAGGATTTCAGAAATATGCAAAGCACACCCGAATGACCCCGCTGGCGACGCAGAGCCGAGTAGAACAGGCGCACGATTTGAAACAGAATTCCGCCTCATCTGAACCGACGTGCAACTGTCGTCTCGGTCGCCTCGTTTGTTATTTTCAGACACGACCAAAACGACCGTTTATCCGCCAAATAAATTAACACAGAAACCCAGCAAGTTGCACTAAAATATCTAAAGTTCACTGATAAATGGAAGAAAGAGCACTGGATGGCTTACCTTGAGGAAAAAGTGAACAGAAGTGGCGAGAAAGGTTTAGCTTGACTATTTCCTTCTTCGTTTCCACAATGGGAGGCAGCGTCCAGCGGGTAAAATGGCCGCCGTGTCAATCAAGTGTCCCAAAATGCAACAGGGTTCAAGACATTTCATTTTGGGTTGCGGCTTGTTTCCATGTCGAACTTGTCAAAAAAAGTTCGGTCGCTCTGTATTATTATTATTTTTAACTACACGGGGCTTGCTGCTGTAACTAAATAAGGCGCTTTTCCATGTTTTGAACTTATCACCAAGGTCACTTCCGGAACTACTTTTGTTCTGCAGCAGCATTAGCTTAATTGCTTTTAACATTACACAGATTAATACAAATATTGCATCTGAGAATAATATTTAAGATATATTTTGGGTAAAAACAAAGGGCAACTATTTATTAGTGTTCCAACTTGATCAAAAATTTGCTTTCTTTCTAATTTTAGCTGTTAGCATGTTTTGTAGGTGCTGAATATGCACTATTGTAGCGCCCATTACTATTGTCTCATGACTGATTTGGTTTCAATTGAAGAATTTGTCAATTACAAAATCAAATATGTTCTTTGTCATTGCAGCTGCAAAATTGATTCAATATGAAGATTTGTAATCACTCAGTTTACACACAAGAATCACGTTTTATTTATGTTTGTATGTGAATTTTTGGAGTACAAATGTTTTAGCCTTCAAAATGACCAAAAACACAAATAAAATACACAGTAGAAAAAAATGGGTTAGCAACCTGAGAGAGAAACAAAAAGTCATAACATTGCTTAGACATGACAATGTGGCCAAAATCAGAGTATAATCACATTTGCTACATTGATGCCGTTTTATAAGAGTGAAACCATGCAGTCATTACAGTGCAATGACATTTGAAATTGACAATGAATGAATGAACCAGAAAACAGCAGTTGGATTCTGATATTTAACAGGATTACCCAATTGCTTTGATAAGATAACTTAGTACATTTTAAAGAAATGTATATTTTAAACAAACCAAAAATCTTCATTTGCTAGAACACAAGAGTCACATCAACGAATGTGTCCGTCTGAATATGAAAATGTCTCTGTCTTAATGCTATGTCCTACCCTCATTCCAGATTACACACTACTCATGGCTAGCAAAAACACTTAATTCATAGCAATAGCTAAAGAGAGGAGTGTAAAAGTTTCAAACATACATGACTATATATCTGAAGAAACTCTTCTACTTGTAGCACCAAAGAAGACATAATCACACATTTATTATGATTATCACAGTCATGATACATATATATAGAACCTCAAACCAAACTACTACCTGTATGAAGGAAAGCACGGTGAAGGGACGGGATGAGGAGATCATTTCATAAATCAAGAGAAGAAGAAAAAAAACATTTTAAGCACGTTCCCCGCGAATGCGACGTGCCAGCTGGATGTCTTTGGGCATGATGGTGACACGCTTAGCATGGATGGCACACAGGTTGGTGTCCTCAAACAGACCCACAAGGTAGGCCTCGCTGGCCTCCTAAATGTGGATATAAAAATTGAGGCGTTTTAAAGAGATGATAGTGCCAGACTGCATATTTATCAATGCTGTGGGTGACACAAACCTGCAGAGCTCCGATGGCTGCACTCTGGAAACGGAGATCCGTCTTGAAGTCTTGGGCGATTTCTCTCACCAGGCGCTGGAAAGGCAGCTTGCGAATCAGAAGCTCAGTGGACTTCTGGTAACGGCGGATCTCACGCAGAGCCACAGTACCGGGCCTTTACAAGACAGGATACATTTTGTACTTGGTTCTGTCTGACTCAGATTGCTAGTATGAGGGAGCCGAAAGTTGTCTGCTTGATCGTAAATTTATTTATCACTTTGATCCCTGTATTGCTTTTACTTGATGGCTCTTCTGCATTACTAAGTGGAATATCACTGTAGATCATTATGATCCTGCTTGGGTCTCACCTGTAGCGATGGGGCTTCTTCACACCTCCGGTGGATGGGGCGCTCTTGCGGGCAGCCTTTGTGGCCAGCTGCTTACGTGGAGCTTTGCCTCCAGTGGACTTACGGGCAGTCTGCTTGGTACGGGCCATTGCTACTAAGAATCAAAGCTGAAAGTACAGAAAGTTGTCAGTTAATGCATGAAAAAAACACACTTTAAAACACATTGATGTTGTTGGTATGGTGGGCTAATAATATAAAGGTTATATAATTCACATAACAGTATAAAAGTTATGACTCAGATTACGTTTTATGTGCTTTTGGAAACGTATGTTTTCAGTCGCCGCGAAGGTTTATACAATGACCTGCCTGCATCATAAATGACAACGAAAGCGTCCAATCATCAGAGACCTTGAGGGTGGTTGTGGACCTTTCCACCAATGACAAGAAGATTGGTGAAACTCCGCCCATTGCGCACTGACGGCGGTTTGTTGGTTTCCATGTACAGGGCATCCCTGTGAAGCACTAGCGTAGATTTTCCGATTCACAATGAGCTATTTTAGAAGAAAACCACGTGACACCGCCCCTCCCGTCTGGACCGTGTCAAAAACAAGCACACAAAGATAATGGCTGGTTACTGGCATGAAGGACTAAACGGGAAGGAAAATTCGCTTTAGCGATCGCAAGTGTGGCGTTAAATACGGTCGAATTGTGTAAAATCCACGGTATTAAAGTGGAATATTATTTTTTTAGACGAAACTAGACATCTTACAGATTCGCTTAGTGGACAATATTTTGTCAGATGACCCTTCACACGAGGCGCATTTCCGAGATAAAGTGGAGCAAACGCGAATGTTTTTTTCAGGTTTCTGACCGAGCAGGCGGATAAAGCGTTTTCTTTTTGATCGAAAATCAACTAAAAACGAATCCATCGGAAAACACCAACCACAGTAAATGATAGATTGAAGTTTTAGTGACAACGTGACACTTACCTTCGGAAACTTAGCGAGAAACTTCAGCTTTCAATTGGGATTTAATTTCTTGAGTCTTCTTACGCGTTGTTCTCGCTACAAAATGAAGGGAGGGGGAGAAAAGGAAAAAGAAAATAGGAGCGCGTTTGGAGGCACATTTCCCATGATGCATTTGGGAAAAACATACACACATGCTGCAGCATGATTATACCAATTACATGTAGATCGCCGTAAAAACATTTTCAGTTTAAATAATATGTATTAAAAAAACATTTTTATTAGTTATCATCTTTGGATTTCACATGAAAAGAGAAGACATCCAAACCTAACATTTTGGCGGTTTACATTAGTAACTTTATTTGGGATTTGCTCATTGTTCAAGTTGAATATATATTTTTACATTTTGTTGTTATTTCGTAAACACACATTTTATACTCAACCTAAAATGCCACTTGTGTATTTGCATTTAGTCGTATTGATACATATATGCTGTATTTGACGGTTGACGCCTGAAAAGAACAGTCAAAACGCCGAGAAAAACAACATAATCACATAAGCTAGAAGAAACTTTGTATTCCAAGTTGTACAAGTTGCTGTTAGCATATTGAACATGTAGGCGGCGCTGACGTGCACCTCCACCGTTTCCTACAAACGAAGAAGACACGTGTTTCTTTCTCCCCAACGCCAACATGGCGGCTGCCAGGAGGCTCAAACGCGTGGCGGCCTCCCAGCCGGGTTTTATAAGTTTAACCGAGTCTGGTTCCGCAGGCGGACTTAGCAGTCGACGAAAACGCGTCAACAAGAACAAGAAGAAGAACTGGAACAAACACAGCGATATCAACGATGTCGAGGATTTCTTGGAGGACGTCAGACATCAAGAGAGGACCATCGGGTGCGTTAGCCAAATGGCTACTAAAAGAAAATGCGATACAATGTTGTTGTCAATCTGTTGTGTACTTTAAAACCAACACTCTTTGTTTGGTCGACACGTTTACGGTCTAGCCGCACTGTGTAAATTCCACCTTGTGTGTATTGTACTCTATGAAGCACTGCACGGTAGATGCTTAATATATTTACGCTGTGGTCTTTTTTTTATTACAGTGGCTTGTTGTCTGAGAAATCAGATGATAACTTGTTCTTTTTGGATGTTGGACAGCAACAGAAAGATGACGGTAAAGGTATAAATTCCACATTGTACAATGTTTTATAAATGTACACGTTTGTTTTTACATTTCAGTGATACTATGGTCATTTCTCATCTTAATACCACATAATTTCTCTTTTTTTTTTAAAGGACCAAATCTGGTGGAGGGGAAGAAGAGGAAAGGGAGGTCACATCATCCTCTCAGGATAGATGTCATCCTCCAACATAGCTCACACATCCCACCAGTTAAAGAGTCAGTATCTATCATAATTTGTTTCTATCACTGTGAACCTTTACAAGCACTTCAATCTGATGTACATCGAAATATGTAGTAGTACGTGCAGCTTGAAATGTGTGTCCTGTGATGATCTCATCCTTGCGCTCCCAGTATTTCCTTCTGGTAAATGTGAAGACAACAAATAGGAGCTCAGGAAACTGTTGTGTGAATGGTGTCCTGGGATCTGAGGATTAAAAACGCATAACTTTGTAAATTGGGTCAAATACACTTATTTAAATGCTCTTTTCCAAAATGTATTAAATGTTTTCTCCAATTATTTGGTTAGTACTCCTTAGGTCATCTTCATTTTGCAATATGTTTACTCTTGATTGTGTCCAACACAATTAACTGACCACCCCTCCTTGTGCGCTTCACCAGTGTGCTTTCCCACCAACAACCCAATGCCAAGAAACTTCGTCGTCGTGCCCAGAAGGCAGAGCATCTGGCAGCCAAAGGCATAGTTCCACGGTGGCAGAGGAAGCAGCTCAACAGAAAGCCGTTCAACACAAGAGACAAAAAGGCAGTGACAGAAGCCAACAACAATCCAAACAGAGAATATTATGACATTTGGAGTCAAGAACGTGAGTTCTGTTTCATTCATTCATTTTCTGTACCGCTTATCCTCATTAGGGTCACGGGGATGCTGGAGCCTATCCCAGCAGACTTTGGGCGAGAGGCGGGGTACACCATGGACTGGTCGCCAGTCAATCGCAGGGCACATATAGACAAACATTCACACTCACATTCATACCTGTGGCCAATTAACCTAACATGCATGTTTTTTCAAATCTCCGTTGAGTGAGTTCTGTTTGTCCAATAAATCCCATTCATGTTTTTTGTTTTTGGGACTATGTAAAGACCCAGATAATGGGACATTGTAAGTGTGGTAATTCCTGTTAGTAATTCAAGGCAATAGATACTTTTTCAATCTCCAAGAGAAATTCATGTTTCCAGCAGCTATCTACTTTAAATGGTTAGTCATTTTAACATTTTCTGGTTAAAGATAACCCTCAAAGCTGTCCTTTCTCTCCCTGTTATCAAACACCCCAAAACAAGAAAGAAGCCAGATGGGCTTGGTTGGTTTTTGCATTTATTGAAGCTGTGTTTTGGATGTGTTCAGTGGAATACATCCCTTTTGTATATACACAGTGCTGCACAATTTAAATCTCTAGTATATTGCATGAAGTTGACTGCCAATTTAAAACCAGCAAATGGAATAATTTTTCAGGATGCCTAAATTATTCTGTTTCAACAACTTTTCCGCTGTACGAGATGCATTATTATATGCACAGTAGCATTGCCCATCCATCTATTTTCTATGCTGCTTATCCTCATTAGGGTCCCAGGGGTATGCTGGAACCTATCCCAGCAGTTGATGTTTCAATTTCTTTTTGCTGAGGAGATCAACATAAAATAGTTGCTGAATTAAGCACTGTTGACAGTGCCACACCTGTTTTTATAGTCATTCTTATTCTGCTGGTCTGTTTAGCCTACTACTGTCATAACTAGGGGTATCATAAGACGAGATGATACACGAGATTGGGTCTACAAGAATGAGACAAGAGTTTAACATTACTTTTAAGAAAAGTACAATGAAAAAATATAATTGTCTGACAATATATTGCAATCTACAAATTTGATTTTCATTATGTTAAACTTTTCTGAATTCTGTACATATGTACAGACTGACAAAATAGCTCATTCCGTTCATGCCGTTCTATAGAACAAATCTGCCAAGGTGCTGAAACCAGTGCACGGAGTGAATTCTCTTCCTCCCTGTTTGGAGGTGGGAGACAGGAAAAACAGACAAGCATACACATATTTTTGTAGTTGTTACATAGAAAACTCATTTACATTTCTCAATATGTTGGGTTTTTTTTTTAACATTAGCGTCCTCTACATGTGAAGTAACACACAGTCACCTTTACATTTGTATGACCCAATATATTAGATATAATCTGAGAAAATAAGCCCCTCAAAACATGAATAAAACCCACGCCCCTGCGTGTCTCAAATGTGTTCCATGTGGTGAACGGGAAGTGACGGTGATTGTTCAGAGTTGAGTTTTGTGGGTTATGGCGACAGCAGTAGCACATGTGGTTGTTATGCCTGTGGTGAGAAGTTACACTTGCAGTAAAGGTCTGTTATTTCGGCGATCAAGTCTGTTGCTTGTCTCACATAATTACCAGCATGTACTGACCAATGTAGAATACTACATCTAGAATTTGAATGCGTCTTAATTTATATTAGTATTTTACTTCGTTTAGGCTATGTAAAAAAATTTTTGTTAAACTAATGATTCAACCACAAAATGGCATATGTTGTTGGGAAAAACAGTAAGGCCATGCAATATGAATCGTCACATGGCAAGGGATGACTGTACTTCAATAATATGCATTCATCCTAATGCTCACATCTTTTTTTTTTTTTTTTTTTTTTTTTACTATGTCAAACAGCCAAAGATTCAGCAGATCCATGGTACCTTCAGCAGACAGGCAAGAAACTAGTCAAGGTTAGAATCCAGCACTGCAGGGTTTCATTATCACAAGCTTTTGTATGTATATTTGAGAACCATTAAATTATGTTCCCCTAGCGCCCAGAGAAGTTGAATGAGAAGCCATCTGTGCTCCCTGCGGTGGAAGTGATCGCACCTGGAGGTTCCTACAACCCAGATTTCTTTTCCCATCAGGTAAGCTGCACTTCAACTGTATCTAAACTCTGAGGTTTAAAAAGAATACGGAATACCATAGCGTATAAGCACCACTTCCAAATACGTTTTAACAACTAAACATGGGAATTTTGAGTCTTGGTATAAGTCTGCCATTATACCAAGTTGTTTGGTCCTTTTTAGGCTTTTTTTGTCTTTATTAGAGATGGGTGTTTTTTCATGCTTTTATGGAGAGTTCTGCAGGCAATTGAAATTGAATTTTACAATCAAAGAGGAACTTCAGTGAATACGTCTGAGCACATGGGTAATGTGATTCTTTTTGTTTGACCTTACACGCACTCGTGTAGTGGCTGGAGGGTAAGAATACATTAAAGTCTATTCAAGTGCAGATAAAGGCATGCGATACATAACTCAACTTCTGAACTTAAAACTTGAGTGGGGGAAAAAATCTGAAAACATTTTGCACGTTTCACAAATGACTGGGGCTGGTCAGAAATGACCAATTGGTTTCTTAGGTTGGTTTGGGTGAAAGTGGAAGAGGGTTTATAGTAGAATAATGGGTTGAGTAATTTCAAGGACAGCTTGAAGACCTTTGCAGCTCTCTGGTTTGTGATTGTGGAAAAATATACTTTAAAGGATGTCCACACATCCTGCAATTTATGTAACCAAAACGTACTTTTGTATAAAAAGTAATGCTTAATGTTATGACCCAAAGGCAACAGTTCAAGGCATAGGACAGGCAGCAGGATTGAACCCTGCTACACCATTTGAAAACTGTGAAGCTTCAGTCTGTCGGCTTGGGTGTAAACCAGCCAGGCACTGTAGATTTACAGCCTGGCCCAGCTACCATCACAAAAAATATCCTAGTTTTTCTATTTTGTACACGCTTAATTGCATATCACTCTGTGAACTCAGGCTTTACTGCAAGAGGCCCATAACGTGGAAGTAAAGAAACAGAAAGCAGAAGACAAAATTGAGAGACAGTTGGCTGTCAACAAAGACGACCTAGTGACAGAGGTACAGAGGAACCTTCCTACTCAGAAGTCAATATGTGCTCTCACTTCAGCCGAGCCTTGAGTTTTACATTATGTGTGTATCTGCAGGAGGTCATATTTCAGGAGCAAGTGGAAGGTCTGGTGGAGGAAAGTGACGAAGAAATCCCTCCTAATGAGGGCGAAGAAGAAGATGGGGTTGGAGGCGCCATCGCACTGGCGAAGAAGAAGACTGAGAAACAAAGGAAAAAAGAGAAGGCAGAAAAAATAAAGGTACTTAGAACCATGCACTAAACACGCCACTACATTGTCGATAAATGCATACCCAGATGCATAAAGTAAATGGGTAAATTTTTCTCACTCCAACTGTTGCTGACTATCCTGTTTGAATATCACTTGATCATCGAGCCTTTCTAGCATTCCACATTACAAACTTCTTTAGCCTGCAAGCTATGTTTACAATGACAATCCCAAAGATCTACTTCATACTAGAACATAGAAAATATATATTTTGTGTATTTGTAAATATGAGTGTTTATATACATTTTACATGTATGTAAATCAGAGGGTCACACACATTTTCAGCCTGCAAGTTACTAGTCAACATGATCTATCTCTTACTGTTTGTTTACTGTATTCTTCAATCATGAGCTGTGAGAAAACTGCCAACGAGCTTATCAACCCTTCGGAAATTGAAGGAAGTCATTACTCAATATAACAGTCTGTCTCATGGTGTCATCTTAGATTGCTAAAATCACACAGTAACGTTCAAAAGGTAACTAAATATACCATACAAGTATCAGATATAAAAATCTACTTAAACTTCTTCTCATAAATTATTTATCCCAGCAGAACAGTTTATTGGCTACTTTTGGAGATCATGAGCACTCTGGTACACAGGCAGCTAAATGAATCATTGCAGCACCCTGTCAGCCTTGGTCAATGAACTGCTCTGCTGGGAAGAAATGCACAATGGGGAAAAAGTTAAAATAATGGTGGTTATTTCAGACTCAAATTGGTGGTCTTTTCCTTTCGGCTTATCCTTGCTAATCCCATCAGGGGTTTCCACAGCGAATCATTTTCTTGTTTGATTCGCATGTACTTGTTTTTTATATTTATTATGTATCTTTTCAGTGTTTAAGTTGCTGTGTGATGATTTTAACCTACCTGAGATGACACCGTGAGACAGACTGTTATACTGAGTAATGACCACCTGCAATTTTCGATGGGTTGACCATCTTGTCCTGAGTTCCCTAATTACATATAATACGACTGATGTACTAGAAATGAGAATTATGCATTTATTAGTACACCCCTGCTCCTCTGTAAATGCAATTTGTGTGCGGTTTTCCTAAATGCTTACAACTTGTCACTTTCACAACGTACCTTTTTTAATTATTAGCCAAAAAACACATCTTCAAGAAAGGCTAATTAAGCTATATTTGAGTTTTTAACACCTTGTCATGGTAAAAGAAACTAAACTAATACTCTGGAGTAATGGCTCATTTTACCAATTTACAATCTTTGTCCCATCAGGAGCAACAGCGGCTAGCTGTCAGAAAGAGGACTGACAAACGACAGCAGCTTTTCCAGCTTCGCTCCATCAGAACCTCCATCAAGCAGCAAGAACGGAGGACCTGTGCAAGGCAGAAACTACGGAAGGCCAAGATGGAAGCCCAGAAATCTCAGCCCAGACGCCTCGGCAAACTCAAGTAGGCACTTAACGTGCTCATCACACCTGCCCCCATGCGTTAAAAGCTTTTTCTAACGCACCATTGGAAAACTCACCAGAGACAGATTAAGTCTCCCAGCTGTAAAATGCCACACCCCTAAAAGCACTTCACCGTTAAAACCCACCCTTTTTGGTAAATAACCCCATTACTGGGGCCAGTGGTTGACTATTCCCCGCAGGAATACATTGGCTTTAAAGTCCATGTGTGTAGCACACAGCTCAGTTTAGTACGCACGGGACAAATTCAGAGAATCCAGTTGCATACATTGTGGCTTTTGCACTTCTATTGACAGTTGGCCATGCCTTTTTAAAGCTTAATTGCTTTTGTTGAGCTAATTTAATTAGTTTTTAGCAATGTAGTAGGACAAGTATGTTGCCTGTTTATGAATGACTTTCATATGTCTGTTCAGGTTTCAGGCTCAGGACCTTGAGGTCAAGCTGAGCGATGAGCTTACCAGTTCACTACGACAACTAAAGGTATTTTAATATTAATATAACTATTTGTGGGTGGGGATTGTTGAATATTTCTGCCAGTGGGCAAGAACTCAACTGCAAACTACACACAAACAGCATCATTATTTGGGTGCTAAGAAAATTAGTGAGATATGTATAAGGTTTATTGTGGACACATGGGAATGTAAAACCGTATTGCACAGTATTTTCCTGCAATATCTTGTAATTCTATGCTGCTACAGCCAGAGGGCAGCGTTCTCAAGGACCGCTTCAAGAGTCTGCAGAAGCGGAACCTCATCGAACCCAGAGAGAGAGCTAAGTAAGAATCGCAGCTTCCCTCTTACATAACACTTCATCCCATGGTCGGTCACATACAGATTCTTGAAAATGTGTGTTGCCTTAAATGTGCTTCTCCTGCTCTCTTAGGTTCAAGAGGAGGTACAAGCTGAAGTATGTGGAGAAGAGAGCTTTTAGAGAAATCACTTAACATTGCCAACCTCGGGAGCCGCCATGTGATGGAACTGTGTGTGAGCGTGTGTGTGTATATATATGCACAACTCGGTGACTTTGCTGACCCTTTCACATGTTTTACATGGTAATGTCACTAAAAAACAGAATTGAAGTTGTGGGTATCAGTGTGGTGTTTCTCAAAATACTTTTTGCATCAATGTTTATATTAAACTAAATATATAAATAGTATTTTGGTGTTTGATTTTAATACAGTTTCCTAAACATTGGATTTTTTAAGTATGCTGTAGGAAGGTGACATTTATTTTAGCTCACTGGCTTAAAACCGCAAGTCCAGTGTGCTGCTGAAGGCTCATATCTGGTAATTGGTTTGAAATTGTAGTCACCTTCAGGTACTGTATAAGCACCCTTGGAAAACGGCACCGTGGCATTACATTTTGTCACAATTAAACTCCACCAGTGCACTCTACATAATTGAATTAAAACCGTAATAAACACTGTCAAGTCCATTTGTCTTACACTCCTCAGCGGTCTCAAACTCAACTTACCTCTACCCGCTGCAGGCAGAGTATGGGTACGGTTGGGCTGCATCCAGTATTTCACAAAAAGGGTTCCAAGTATCAAAGTACAACCTATCCTAACATTTTGTACCATGCACAGGTTCTTCAGAACAAAACTAATCAAACGCTTTCTCTTACACATCACGAGAAGTGCTCCCGGCTTCCCCGTATGCCTTGGCTCACTTGTTTTGTCAAGTCATTGCCTGTCGTGTAGTAGTTACCCTATAACATTATTCATCTCATGTGAGATACATTATTCATGTGCACTGGAAATAAAGTGTTTAAAGAAAAGGAAGATGCACTATTCAGTCCTTCAGGGTGGTTATAGAGTAGCTTTCACCGGGGTCAGAATACAACAACTTTTGAACCATCATATATGCATTTTATACCCAACACAATTATGATTTGGGGTTTTAGCAGCACATTTGTGTCACATTCCAGTATAAAGCACCTAGCGCTCACGTGCTCAAAGGCACTTGGGTGGTTTTGGGGGTGGGGGTTTGGCCAAAGAGTTTTTACCCTTGTTTGTGCAAGAGTAAAATTGTTAGCCCGCTAACCAGTAGTAGGGTAGAAACAGGACTTTGAAGACTACTTTAGGAAAATATATTTATTGTATGCTCATGCCAGACAAACAGATGGCAGCCAATTTGTTTGTGTTTTTCTGTCCTGTTTTCCCATCTTTTTTTTGCTTCTCGTCTTCACGTGGGAGGCACAGTGCTGCCAGATTTGTTTTGGGATTGGGTGGAACAGCGTATTTGTGTGTAAGGGTGGGTTTTTGTGTTATACTCACTCATTACCGAATACGGTCACATGACCCCTTAGCTTAGTTGCTGCACAATGACAGGATTTGGCCCAGTGTGCCCCTGCCTGTCTCACCTCTGGACCTTGTTGGGTTCACAGATGCTGTGCTCGCTGGAGTCGGGCACACTGGAGCACCATGGCATGCTCCAGATGTCAGCTGCAGCCAGCTGAGTTCAACTATAGCAACACACTAATCACAAAGACCATCTGCTTGTACCAAAAATACATTACTGCTTCTAGCATGTCATGCATGTCCGATATCCACTCCAATTGAAGTTAATTCCACCCTGTTTGAGCTTTAGCAATAAAACTGCTTTCTTTTATAAGATGGAAAAGGATGCATCTGTAGTTTGCGGACATGAGGGGAAAAAGGTAAACATTTTTTAGAAAGGCCAGTCTATATAACAGTCCAAAGAGATTTATTTCTGTATTGTGATGTCAGTATCACCCACTGGACATATACCAAGCTCATCAAATTATTTTTGGCCTTAATTTGTTCATCATGATTATCATTTAAAAAAGGCATTTTCCATTCCATTTTCTTCCGCTTATCCGGGTTGCGGGGGCAGCAGTCTCAGTAGGGAAGTCCACCGGGAGGACACCAAGGCGTTTCCAGGCCAGCTGTCCTACGGCTTCCCCGGGGTCTTCTCCCGGCTGGGCATCCCCGAGACACCTCACCAGGGAGGCGCCTGGGAGGGATCCGAACAAGATGCCCAAGCCACCTCAACTGGCTCCTCTCGATGTGAAGGAGCAGTCGCTCTACTATGAGCTCCTCCCGGGTGGCCGAGCTCCTCACCCTATCTCTTAGGGTGAGTCTAGTCACCCTACGGAGGAAACTCATTTCCGCCGCTTGTATCCGCAATCTCGTTCTTTCGGTCCTGAACAATAACTCATGACCGTAGGTGAGGGTGGGACGTAGATCGATCGGTAAAAAGAGAGCTTTGCCTTCCAGCTCAGCTCTTTCTTCACCATGACGGTCCGGTACAGTGACCGCATTACTGCGGATGCTGCATCGATCCGTCTGTCGACCTCACGCTCCAACCGTCCCTCACTCGTGAACAAGACCCCGAGATCCTCCACCTGAGGCAAGACATTACTCCCAACCCGGAGGGTACAGTCCACCTGTTTCCGACTGAGACCCATGGCCTCGGATTTGGAGGTGCTGAGTCTCATCCCAGAAGCTTCACCTCAGCTGCAAACTGCTCCAGTAAACGCTGAAAGTCACAGCCTGATGAGCCCATAAGGACCACATTGTCTGCAAATAGCCGAGACGAGATCCTGAGATCACCAAGCTGGACTCCCTCAACGCCTTGACTGTGCCTAGAAATTCTGTCCATGAAAATTATGAACAGAATCGGTGACAAAGGGCAGCCTTGGCGGAGGCCAACGTTCACCAGAAACAAGCTCGACTTACTGCTGGCAATGCGAACCAGGCTCCTGCTTCGATTGTACAAGGACCGAAAGGCACGTAGTAGCGGGCCACCAATCCCTTACTCCCGGAGCACCCCCCACTGGACACCACGAGGGGCCTGGTTGAATGCCTTTTCCAAGTCTACAAAGCACATGTAGACCGTTTGGGCAAACTCCCACATACCCTCCAGTACCCTTGCAAGGGTGTAGAGCTGGTCCAGTGTTCCGCGACCGGGACGAAAACCACCTTGCAACTGTAACAGAGGTTCGACTAACGGTCGTACCCTTCTCTCCAGCACCCTGGAGTAGACTTTCCCAGGGAGGCTGAGGAGTGTGATCGCCCTATAGTTAGAACACACCCTCCGGTCACCCTTTTTAAAAATGGGGACCACCACCCCGGTCTGCCAGTCCAGATGTACTGTTCCCGACTTCCATGCAATGTTGTAGAGGCGTGTCAGCCAAGACAGTCCCCCAACATCCAGGGTCCTGAGGAATTCAAAGCGAAACTCGTCCACCCCCGGAGCCTTGCCATTGGGGAGTGTTTTAACTACCCCAATTACCTCAGCCAGGGTGATAGAACTGTCCACGTACGTACCCTCAGACTCTGCTTCCTCCACGGAAGGTATGTCATTGGGATTGAGAAGGGCCTCAAAGTAATCCTTCCACCGACCAACTATATCCTAAGTCGAGGTCAGCAAGCCCCCGTCCTCACTGTAAACAGTGTGAACTGGGGTCTGCTTCCCGTTTCTGAGATGTCGGACGGTTTGCCAGAACCTCCTTGAGGCCGACCGAAAGTCGTGCACCATAGCTTCACCGAACTCCTCCCACACCCGAGTTTTTGCCTCGACCACCACTGAATCTGCGTGCCACTTGGCCTGTCAGCTGCTTCGGGAGTCCCGCAAGCAACCCATGCTTGATAGGACTCCTTCAGCTTTACAGCAGCCCTAACCCCCATTGTCCACCATTGGGTTCGGGGCTTACCGCCACGACTGGCACCGACCACCTTGCGGCCGCAACTACGACTGGCTGCCTCAGCAATGGAGGCACGGAATACGGCCCATTTGGACTCAATATCCCAGTCCTCGCTCGAGATGCCGGCGAAGCTCTGCCGGAAATGAGAGTTGAAGACTCAACGAACGGGAGATTCTGCCAGACGTTCCCAACACACCCTCGCTACGCAAATTGGGTCTGCCAGGGCTGGTCCGGCATCCTTCCCCGCCATGTAATCCAACTCATCACCAGGTGGTGGTCAGTTGACAGCTCCGGCCCTGTCTTCACCCGCGTGTCCAGAACAGGCAGGTCTGATGATACGACCACAAAGTCGATCATAGACCTGCGACCTAGGGTGTCTTGGTGCCAAGTGCACTTATGGACATCCTTATGTTCGAACATGGTGTTTGTTATGGACAAACTGTGACTCGCACAGAAGTCTAGCAACAACACACCACACGGGTTCAGATCAGGGAGGCTGTTCCTCCCAACCACGCCCCTCCAAGTCACACTGTCATTGCCCACATGGGCATGGAAGTCTCCCAGCAGAACTATGGAGTCACCATCTGGGGTGCTCTCCAGAACCCCTCTAATACACTCCAAGAAGGCTGGGTACTCAGAACTGCTGTTCAGCGCATACGCACAAACCACAGTCAGGACCCTTTCCCCAGCCCGAAGGCGTAGGGAAATAATCCTCTCATCCACCGGGGATGACTCCAGCACAGAAGCACCAAGCCGGGGGGCTAATAATAAGCCCACACCAGCTTGCCACCTCTCCCCTGCAGCAACTCCAGAGAAGAACAAGGTCCGGTCCCTCTCAAGGAATTTGGTTTCAAAGCCTAAACTGTGGGTTGAGGTGAGTCCGACTATATCTAGTCGGAATATCCGCCTCTTCCACAAGCGCAGGCTCCACCAGAGAAGTGACATTCCATGTCCCAAGAACCAGATTTGGCCGCCGAAGACCAGGTCACCCGGACACCCGCCTTCGACCACTGCCCAAATCACATTGCACCAGACCCTTATGCTTGCCCCTGCAGGTGGTGGGGTTGGGAGGAGGGTGGTAAACTCCATCTAAGGCTAAATATTGGCGCGAGACCGATAGTCAACAAGGACCTTAAGGGAAAGTTGAAAAAGGCAAAACTTATTTGAGAACAATGTAAAAAAACCCAACAGAACAGTACAGTTATTCCCTCTTACAAATGGAGCAAAATGAAAGTCTCTAGTACAACATAATGAGTTATGAGTTACTATTATATGTAACTACTATAAGGTAAAATATATACAGTACACTGTTTGAACAACAACAAAAACACATTTGTGAAAATAGATTATAACTAAAAAATACCTCAGCACACTTCCAATCAATCCAATATTCATACTATCTTGCAGAGCTTGCACCGGCCCATTGGGCAATATTTCCTGTATTGCCTGATACCCACGGTGCATGGTAAAAATGTATATTAAAATTAGTTGTTACTATGAACTCTTAAGTTCACACTGATTCAAATGTAAAACAATTTCTAATTGATATTACTACAAATACTTCTTGTGCCCATCATTTCGACATAGTTTTATATATATACTATATTTTATTTACCTTTAGTATATAGTCGTGTATATTATATGTATGTGTATTGCATAATTACTGTCTGCAAACTGTGTGGTTTTGTTTGATAATTTTACTATTTTTACTATTTCATTTTGTGATAAAACTTTATTTATTGACTTTTTTAAAAAACATTTGAATTGGGTGGCACATTATCTTTTATTTTATATATTATTTTTTTTAAGTATGTAAATGGCAGATGGAGGGAGGCGCCCTTTTGGGTAGAGCCCGGACTGATACCCTGGTATCGATAATATCCATCCGCCCACCTTTTAAAAATCATGCAACCAGTAGGAAGAGCACACACACTCCTACTCATTCATTCCATCACACTGTCCCTGTGTCACACACTTCCCTTGTGCCTGATCAGTATCCTTGCATAGCCTCGGTTTGCCTTTGGAATTGCAGCCAACGCAGTCAAGCTCACAACATGAGGGAAGGTGATGAGAAGAGGTGAAAACACAAAAAAATCATGTGTGGTTTTGTGTATGAGGTGTGTGTGTGGAGAGGTTGGTGCTTGGGGGATAAATACAGTGATGAGGAGGGGGAGGAGCAAAGAGATGAATCCTTTCTCTAATCCTCTAGACACACGCTCGGTCTGGCTGCCTACTAACACTGGGTGAGGGAAAGGGAGGCTGCAGGTGGAGGGTGCAAACGGAGAGTGGAACCTAGTGGGAAAGGAGAAAAGGATGAGGTGGGGACAGGAAAGAAGAGCGCCCTCCTGTTAGAAATACACCCAGTCAGAGGAAAAGGTGGCGGAGGAGGGGAGGAGAAACCACCAAGCCACTCTCGCACGGCTTCAAGCGGAGGAGACTGTTAAAGGGAGCAGGAGGGTGATGCTTCTCTTCACCGCTGCCTGAACAGAAACCAGGACAGAGGGGAAGCAGTCAGATCTGGGAAGAGAGGAGGAGGAGGTCGTGAAGAGGATGGGAGAGGGAGATGGATCTCTTTTAATTGAGGCTCACATGAACGTATGGACATGATGACCCCGGTTTGACATGATGCTCTCAGTGTGTTTGAGGAGGTCTTCTTTGGGAGACGGATACACGCTGGCTCTATTTGTGGACGCTCCTTGAAAGTCATCCAGAGACAAGAACTTGTCTGTGCGTGTGACAGGAAGTGTCGGTGTACTCACAGGAAAGTGGGAAGACCCTCTGGTGCAGCAGGTGAGAATACACACATACACATCATGGACAATGTTTTGTGACTGAGTGTCTTTGTATTTTCAGGTTCTGAATAGGCTCTGTCTCACCTTTGCATACAAGGTGGAAGAAGAAGGAGGGACTCAAGCACCTTCACCAGTGTCTTACTGAAAAGGTTGGGGTCAGCTTTATTGTCCCTGTCCTCGGTGGATGCCTCCCAAGCGCAGCCATGGGAGAATGGACCATCCTCGAGCGCCTCTTGGAGGCCGCCGTGCAGCAGCACTCTACTATGATAGGAAGGTGAGCGTTTGTACGCGTCTCGCCACGTGTCCTCACGTGTCGTTTGTGTTGAAATGCATGTATACTTATTGCATGTCCTGAGCGCGGATCCAATTCTGCTTCCAGTTAAGTGATTCCTGGTCCAAAGGGGCTGTTGGCAGAGCGGGGGGGGGGCTTTAGCTACTTTAATCCTCCTGAGTGACATGATGGAAGATTTAGGCAAACAGGAGAGACACTATTAGCCACACAGAGGCTTTGGCTATCACAACTAGCTGGGCTGTGTGAGGACATCTCGCCTTTAAAGTCCACTTGCCTCCATTCACGTTCTCCAGTGCCTCTTTTTTCCTTAGCACGTGTGCACACAGTCGCTCCACCCCAGTATTACATTATTAAGGTCGCAATGGTCATGATGTGCCTTGTCGTCTACACACTACAACGTGTTGTATTGTAATTCCTAAGACCGCCGAAGGGGGAATTATTTATGAGGGCTTTAGTCCCACAGGCACATCAGCTCGGTCGTCGGTATTAAACACGAGTGTACGTATTAAACGTGATTTTACATCTAGTCAGGGACATTTTCTCAGGACATGCTGCAAGTTCAGCATGCATTCATTAGTTTGTTTGAATTAGCAGTTTCAATGAGTCACTCTGTTTAGTGCAAATTCTGAATCACTGAGTGAATACATGCAAGGCATTTTACGAAGTAAGTCATGTATGGGTGATGAGTAAAACTGTTTTTCTACTTATTCATGATACACATAAATTAGCTGCAGTTATGACATTTAATGAGCCAAGGCACATACAGTATTTTATGTTTGAAAAATCTCAAGGCACATCACCAAGCATAAATGTATGAATGGCAACAGGGGCAAGTCCACCCCTGGCCATAATGGGGTCTGACTGACCCATTAAAATCCACTTGTATACCGTTTGACCTGAACTTGAAATTAGTTTGATTTAGTTTTGACTATAGAGGCAGCAGCTGTACCATTACACCAGTAGGAACGGCAAGTAAATTGGTGAATTCTGCCTTTTTATTCTCCCTACCTTCTTTTCTTCCTCTCTCCTGCCTTGGGATGACTTGATGTTCCATGCCTCATGGCAGTGATACACCCCTTTCCACAAAATGGGGCCAAGCGTGGATCGATGGGGCCCTTCGCACAGATCATATTGTTCATAAAGGGAGGGCTGGCCCTGAACACCATTTAATTATGTACCCTGTGCCGCCTGCTGGAAGAAGATTTAATTGTTCTGCCTGTCAGTATACATCACTGGCATAGATAAATTATACATTATTTGAGGTTATTATTTTTTTATTTTTTAGTTTATCAATTATTTTCGGTGACACTGGATCATTTCCTGCAGCACACCTAATGATCGCTCAGGGCACACTAATGTGTTGCGGCACAGTGGTTTGGAATCACTCACCTATATTTTATATTCCTATGGGTCTCATTCATTTGATAGAAGGTAATTACCCATCTCATTCACACAGTAGCAATTACTGTAAGAGTGTGGCTTATTGGTTAGGGGTACTTTGAAAGTGGAAGTCGCATAATCTGTTAGCCGACTGGCTGTTTTTTTTATGATGTTGGTGCACTTTCCTTCCTCCGTGATACACTGGGAGTGGAGCATTTAGTCACACAGCTGCAGGCTGCCAGTGAAAATGATATTGCAAAAAGAGTGACCGAAGAGAGTTAAGTAAGAAAAGCACAAATTGAGAGGGAACTTGAGCAAAGTTGAAAAGCAAAGCGAGAGTGACAAATCAGCTGAGAAAAAAGTCCAGCTGACAGACTTCAGGATGTGTGGGAGGCGGCGAGCGGATGACTGAGGAAGAGGCAAGGTGAATGCAAGGGAGTGTGGAGTGGTTATTCACAGACAAGAGAGCAGACACATGGCCAGTGTCTGCGGGGCATTGGGAGGGAGCCAAGAGGACTGTCTCGTCACGAGATGGTGCTGTGTGTCATGACCTCAGCGGGGGACCCAGGACACCCGGAGGCAACAATCCTCCCATCTTCTTGATGTGGTTTATTTTTGTTGTCCAGAGCGGTGCCATGTTACAATGAAGAATGTGCAGGAGAGGAATCGTACATATCAGACGTCACACACAAATATGAAAAATAACAAATAAATGTGTAGATTTACAGAGCCATGCAAAATATTGTGTCGCTCATTATAGTCGCTGTGTAAGGGAGGGTGATACCAAGCAAATACGGGGGCCAGTATTGCCAATGTCGATTCTATTGAACATTACACGAAATGTAATTTTTCCTTTAATTTGTCGATCGTGATTATTATTATAATACATCACAGGACAATGATTTTAGGCAAACAATAAAAATATGTGTTTATATGTTTTTAAAGCAACAGCCTAGTATCTAGTAAATACTCAGGCAGATTATGAAGCACTTTTTTTTCTTAGGGGCAAGGATGTGTTGATGTATTTGTTCCATGTACCATCTCCACCATACCATATAAAAAATGTAGTAGTAGTAAGTGCTCATGTCGACCAGAGTGGACATTGGATAAAAGTGTGGATTTTAGTACAGTCAAACCTCGGTTTCTTTGCGCCCCCATTTTTGTATGATTTTTTTCGTCCAAAAATCTTGCCTTGGTTTTTGCACCGGTGTTGTACGTAGTAAACTAGTCCCTTTGCTCTGTACTACATCATTTCATGAAATTGAGTGCCCAAACAAAGCACGCCATGCTTTGCTGACTCATGGTATGTGCATTTTCTATTCAGTGCAGCTGCTAAATAACCCGCCATGGGGCCAAAGAAAGTGGTGAGCATTTTGATAAAAAAGGTGAGAAAAACAATTTTAATTCGATCTCGCCAGGATGTACGAGAAGTCTTTATCAACAAGAAGTTCCAGCCATTTGTCATTTATAATTTCACATTGATTCTGCGTGTAAAACTTTGTAAAATTAATTTTTTGTTCATATCTGTGAATGACTGTATGAATATAATTTCTATTAGAAAATTTACCTGGTTTTTTTTAAGTTTCGTTTTTTGTGGATGCTTTTACCACTGCATCTTCAGGATGTTACCAAAACCATCCCAAAACACAATTTCTACTTTTAAAACCACAATACATTCGTCCCTCGCCCCATTGCGCTTCAAACTTTGCGGTTTCACTTTATCACGGTTTTTCAAAATATATTAAGTAATAAATCAGCACAGTTTTGTGGTTGACTACTACCTATCATTATAATTTTATTATATATTATGTTTACTTCGCCTAAATTAGGAATTTCAAGCATAAAATTGCCCAAATAAATCCATACATCTATGCATTTTCGATGCCGCTTATCCTCATTAGTATCACGGGGTTATGCTGGAGCCTATCCCAGCTGACTTTGGGCAAGAGGTGGGGTACACCCTGGACTGGTCACCAGTCAATTGCAGGGCAGACAAACAACCATTCACACTCACATTCCTACCTATGGACAATTTAGAGTCGCCAATTAACCTAACGTTAATGTTTTTGGAAAGTGGGGGGAAACCGGAGTACCTGGAGAAAACCCACGCAAGCATGGGGATAGCATGCAAACGCCACACAGTGATGCCAAACGGAGATTCGAACACTGGTCTGCCTGAATGAAATAAAAATAAAAATATAAAGCATATTCAGAAGATGCAGTGAAAGAAGTGATAAGTAGTACACCACACTGGTCATTTGGTGTCAGTAATGTTACTGCTTGTGTGGCAGGTTTGAATTATCTCATCACAGGCATAAAAATCTCTAATAAAACGGACTAATGTTGCGGCCATAACACAAGCCAAACTGAAACTCAACTTTAACCCCCCGTGTCACTTCCTGTTCGTCTCTCACCCAGCCCCTCTAGCATCGGAACAGTCTTACCTATGTCTTAAATGGCTTATTTACTTTTATTATGTGTACTATATTGGGTAATACGGGTTCAAAGATTTCAGGGGGTGGGGGTTTCATGTCTAAGTGTTTGTTTCAAACAGATTTTTTTATGCTTTAACTATGACAATAAGAAATCCCACATAGCGAAAATGTTTTTATCCTGGTTGGGTCTAGAACTCAAAAATATGGGATTACTGAATCTGCCCATCTATCTATCCATTTTCTATACCGCTTATCATCATTAGGGTCGTGGTTATGCTGGAGCCTATCCCAGCTGACCTCGGGCGGGAGGCGGGGACCGGTCGCCAGTCAATCGCAGGGCAGACATACAAGCATTATTACTGTATCTGTGATAAATAATAATAAAAAAAGAAAACATAAAGTCATGCTGGTTGGTATGGCGGCTATTTTGGGAGGACAGATCTTCTATTGCATTGGACCAACACCAACAAACCACATATCACCCAGCACAACCATTAAAAAAAAAAATGCTTGTATAGTGTTTAGCATTTGAAAAAGGTCTGTGAAACGCTTTTCCATCACAGAGTACAAAATTGCATTGCTGGGTGTCAGGAGGTTAAATATTTATTTGCCAGTAACTTTATTGGGGACCCCAGCACAGTCCAATGAGATATGTATTTCAAAAGAAATGTGAAAAATAAAGTAATAATGTGAGTGACACTGACAGCTGTATTGGATTAGTTGTAGTAATAAGTCTAAAGCTTATCTGCGTGAAGGAAGAATTTTCCTTCCTTGAAGGAAGAAGGAAACTCACATATTGAAAAGTAATTTGTGTCATATGTTGTGGCCAGCCGGTCTTTCATGCTGGCATGACTGTGCAGCACTTTAGGTTAATATGGAAAGAAGCGCTTAGCTATTCCTCTCATTTTTCGTTTAGCACATTTTTGCCGGAAAGTGTTTCTGCAGCTCAGAACCATTTAATCAGGTCTGCTCCATCAGCGATGCTTGTTTTTTTATTTTTTAGTGAACGTGCCTCAGTGATTCCTGAAACCTCTGCTATAATTGCAATGTTTGGTGAAGATAATGTGCAGAAAAGAGGCAATGAACAGGGCAACACATGTTCTAGCGAGCCATGACAATGACATGACAACCAACACAAGTCACACGGTACTTGCTCTTTGTGTAACATTAGAGGGATAGTACACAGGCCTTTACTTTGGCCGAAATAGGTTAATGTTCTGTCTCGGAGGTTCTTGAGTGTGTGGTTTTGTGTTAGAGAGAGCTATTGTGTATTTGTGGTCCAGGTGTGTATCGACTGTTGTGAAACCATGTGACACATCGTGGGACTGTGCCAATCGGTAACGTGATGAAGCACTCTCTACTTAAGCACTGTCAACACAACACTCACGGTGCCTGTAGTAATTATCCCATTGGCCCGAGTCTTGTTTGTCAGCCATGATTGGTCAGTATGCTTCTGCTAAACATGCAAGTGTGCCCTCCCACCAGGCGATTATTGATCTTCAGTAATGGTATAGGAAGTGGAGCTTGATAGAAGACTGGACACTTAATGAAAAAGTCTTTAGGCATGTCTATTTGCAGTATAAATGTACTCATTGGGCACTGCAGATGGAATGTTAACTTAGTAATTAAAGCCTTAAGAAGCTCAAGGATGTTCAAGTCATAAAATATGACATCAGCGCTTTGCACACCAGGTATTAGCTGTATTAACCTTATTTGGTGCTTTTATATTAATACCGCAATATTAGCAGGTTAGAGGAGCCCTCTGCCTCACTTCTAATGTCCCCCCTCACACCTCAAGTTACTTTTGAACAGTGAATGAAAGGTTGTTACTATTAAAGGTAAATTATTATTGTTATCAGAGCCTCATAAATTAGTAATAAAAAAAAGAAATACAGGTTTAATAGTTAAAAGTTTGAAGTTTAATTTATATAATATGAATACATTTTATTCATAGCACTACATAATTAAAAGCAAATATGATAAGCAGAAAGTATGAAAGGTCTAAGGCATAAAAATAATCATATAAATATATTAATAATAAATAATAGTTAAAACAAATAGAAATCACTCTTTTTTTTAACTGCATTCTCACCTGAAGACATCAACACCATACTGTATATGTATCTCCCGTGTCACAAACACATCTTTAGTCCGGTGAGCCTTGAAATGGGACCTCATTGTCCCAGCAGTGAGATGGATTCAGGGACACTCCAAACATCACAATCATTTTATTAAGTGTGTACGTGTGGCCTAAATCAACAAAGAGATGATATTTGATATCACTCATTTTGTAACTCTTAATTCAGTAGTACATTTTGTGGCATTTAAGTATGCTCGGAAATCCCAGAAAATAACCTCGAAACGTGTGAATTCAACTTAAGTTATGTGGTGTCTTTGAACGCAGTCCCTCACTGCTCATAATAACAGGGTTAAAATGTGATTCAAATGTTGTGCTACAATTAGAGAAACTAATGTTTAGTAAATAGATTTTCAGTCATGTGTGCTATCATTTAGCTAGATTTATACACACACACACACACTTATGTTGTTTAAATTAGAGCTTAGTTAGTATCGTGTTAGTGGCACTATTCATTTTTTGGCGCGCGATTAACGTGCATACGTCCTGTTTGACCCAAGGGTCGACAAACAAAGTAGGACAAATTGCTGCCCGCATAAAACATTAAAACACAAGGGGATTTCTAACTGTATATTATTTTTTGAATAAAATAACGGCCCATTTTTACAAAATGGATATCCCTTGACATAAAATTTTATATAGTTATAATTGTCGTTGTGTATCTAATTGTCTACCACAGAGATTTACAGCCCTACTTATTATAAATAAAAACATATTTCTACCTGCGATTAAATTTGATTAATTATGAGTTAATCACCCCAAATTGTTATACATTTAAAAATCTGAAAACATATCTCTATAAGCAAATTACCCAGTGTGCCATAATTAGGACATAAAGCTTATCTAACGTAGCAAGTGATAATGTAGTCAAGACAAATACAGTATATATACATACAGTATGTAAGTATGAAGGTATTTCGAGGTGCATAAAAATGTTTGCTAATGCAGAGGTGACTGTGCCTGTACTTATAGAAGTTGTTGTCTTCATGACTTAGGCTGACCTGTTCTGAATGTCTGCATGACTGAATCCAATGGGCTGTAGGATGCACGCTCTAGGAAGGCATGCATGTTGTTGTGCGTGCGTGTTCCACATGTCCTCTTTTACTGTAACACAGCGAGCTAAAGCCAATACTAATCAGTGAGCGGTATTTACATGTGCCTTTGTGTTTGTTGACAGCCACAGCTCTTTTGTCACATGAGCTTTAGATCATTATGCTTCTATTTTGCAAATCCCTCCAGAGCGTTCACAACCCCCATGGAGGTGATGGATGATTTTGTTTGTACGACAGGAAGCTGATCTGGCAAATGTGCGCTGTTTTTTTTTTTGTTGGAGAGGAAAGGAAAGGCAGGATGCCATAAATAGGGTGTGCTATTGCTTTGCTTGTGTCCAATTCCCTGGAGTGATTATTAAAAAGAGACACTTACATCTGCCCAAGTGAGACCTTCACCATCCAGTCTCATCCCTGACTGTTTCTGCTTTCACACATCCTTTATCCGTATGTAATGACCCCTGGGGAGCTGCTGGCTGTAATGTCATTCCCTTTACGTGCGGCTGTAAGAAGCTGGTTATTAAAATGTCCTCACATGCTCCATAGGGAGAATTTTAATCACTGGTGGGAGGTGGATGAAGTCGTGTGTATCTACTGTATCCATCCGTGTGCAAGTGGCAAAATAACAATTTCAAAGATTGTTATATTACCAAAGATGCCTTACAAGAGCTTGCCAGTAGTAGTTGGTTCATGGTCCAAAGTGCGGTACGGGGGCCATGTGGTCTAATAAGTTTAAACAAACAAACATTTAAAAAAAAACCAGCAAAAATGGTATAAATAGACCAAAAAGGCACAATGTAAACAGAAAAAGTTGCCACTAACTAAGAATAATACAAAGTATTGTTTTTTAATTATTAGGGATGTCTGATAATACAGGTCGGCAAATACTGGCATGAAAAATTGATATTCGATGATATCAATGTAATTCTTTATGGCAATATTGATATTGGTGCGCGAGTGAGACCTCATCAAACTGCACCGTGCTCAACAAGCTTGCTCTCCCAGTATGTCCATGGTCAGGAATTATTTCCAAGTTTCTCCTTTGCATTGTACATTGTACAAGCACTATCTATCTACAGTATATCATATTGTATTATATTGACTAATAAGCCAGTGTTTTTTGACAGCAGCAGCATGAGCTGGAGAGCAGGAGCAAGTCAAATGCATTAAATATATTTGCATCCACTGCTGAATGATTGACAGAAGATATAAACCCAAGCTATCTTCTATGTTATTATGTACTTCTATGTACTTCATATACATATACAAGATAAGACCACAAATATGTTTCAATTGGGGTTCTCAATCAATTACAATTAAAATGTTTAATTGTGATTAATCGCATTTAAGTCCATAGTTGACTCATTAATCCCATTTTATTGCAGCTAAAAATAGGTTTTCTTCTATAATAAGTAGAGATGTAAATCTCTCTGAGGTAAATGATTTGATATGCAACTGCTACTACAACAAATTTTATGTAATGGCATGTCAATTTTAGAAATATGGTACATTTTTTTTATTCAAAAACAATATACAATTAGAAGTCCCACAGTCTCTGAATGTTTAGAGCAGCAGCAATTTGTCCCGCTGTTTGACGGTCATTCTCCAACGCTGCACAGAGAGACTACTACACTGTACAGTATTTTTAGCCTTTTTCTTTCACCTCATATTTGCTTCCAAATGCTAATGCTATGTGGGAATGCATAAAGGTACAATATGATGACTTTATTGAGTGCTAATGAGCGTATTTGTGGTACACAGTCTCTATGAAAACAAACTCTAGGATCATAATGATTGACGATGGTTCTGTATTATTTAGCGCTTTTAATTTGATGTTTTTCCTGTCATACTTTTGCACAATCCACGAGAAATAAGATCAGTTAGATTGCTATAATGTACATATGTTTTACTGACGTGTTTAAAATGTGCGCCCTTGCTTGCTGCTAGTTAACAGCTAGCGCTGCTAATGCTAGTGTGCTAACTAACGCTGTCTTTTGACACTAGCTCCAAACATGCCGGCAACTAGCAACTCCAAGCCCAATTTATAGTTAGCAGTTGAAAGCAAAACTGTCGAGAGATGGCTCACATCTAAAAAAAAAAAACGCTCATTAGTTGTATACCATGGAACCACTGAATAAATGACAAATTAAAAAAATACCTGCAATGCGCCAGTAACTTCTCTCTTCTCCCAGAGGCGACATCTTTTGTTAGAACTCAAATCACAGTTTATTGAAGGAGCCATCTTCCATATTAACACGTTAACTTTGACAGCCCTAGGTTTAATTAATAAAAACATAAATAAATGGGACTAGGAATTGTTTGAAAACTTTTTTTATAGCAAAAGTGAATTATTCTTTTCTATTTTTTGTTATCTTCTTCATGAGCAATATAAAAAAAACATCCAAAGGCATTTGTGCCTCACCAGCCATGAACCTTACCTTATGTCAATGACAAGTATACTTTACATTTGATGTAAATAAATGATACATTTTAGATCAATTCATTGAAATTGGATATTTTCACGCGTACCGCTTGATGATCTCTCTCGTCACACTTTAGTGCCACAGCACAGTGGTAAGAAATCACTGCTTTACTAAATGAACCATGTTGTGCAACCTGTTTTAATATGGACTTGAGCAAAATTAGATGCTGGAAATCAAAGTCTCTTGTTATTTTCGCTCCCTTTATAGCCTCAGTCCTCATGTGTCTAGGTCATGGGTCACTGGTGCAAACAGAAGATGAATGTTGCGTTATCACATCATTGCAGCTTTTACTCTGTGAGAGACATCATGTCAGATGATAAAACTTAGTAGTATGATTTGGTATTGTAATTTTGTGTCGAATTAAAGTTGTGAATACAACCAAGTAGTTGAAAAATTCTGTCTGTAATGGAATAAAAAGCAAGAGATGATGAGGGTAAAGACAAAAGCTAGTGGTCAAAGTTCACTTTCCAGGAAAAGCTTTCTCCTTGAGAGTGACTCAGCAAGGCTTATAGGTTTAGCATTAGCACCTTGCACGTCATTTTGAGAGTAATACTCAGAGGGTTGTTAAATCTGGACCACGTCAATGCAGAAGCTAGGATAACCAACAAGCAATTTAACTTAATGCATATTTCAAAATGAGCACAATAAAAAAAGCTTATTATTGTGTATAGTTTGCAGTCACCTTTCAGATGTGTCTTGATTGTCACTTTTATTTTGAGAAGAAAAACATTTTCCTGATGCTGTCATAGGCTTGAAGTCACATTTGCATCACCTGGCAGCATCTACAGCAGGAGGTCAGAAAGTCAATGCTTACCACCCTGAAAAGCAATTCAAACTCTCTTCTGCAAGACATCATGGATGTCACCACTGAACTAGATTGATACTTTAAAGAAATTTACGTTTCAAGCGAGTCTCCAAAAATGTCCTAATCACAGAATAAAACAATCAAGGCAAGACAGGAGAGATAAGAAAAGAACAATAATAAAATTGAGTATGAATAAATAAATGAACGAATAAACAGTACATAACGGTTCACCTCCAATTTGTAGTTCAATAATAAATAACTATAAATAACATTAATAAATAATACATAATAATGCTAATACATAATTAGATAAAAAGTCTAGTCCTGTGTGTGTTTTTATCTTTCCCCTTCACCCTCACATGGCATGGGGGAGGAATGTTGTGGTCAGTCTTTTTATTGAGCAGGACAGTGAAGTAGTCTGCCACTGAAACTAGTTTTGTCTTACCACTGATTGGCATACATGTACAATACTCATAGCGTCAATGGGTATTAATATAAGCATTCATTGTGGTGCAGTTCTGCGCAAAATCCTTGGGTCACCTGTAGCCTGTTGCTTGAAATACCATTTTTAGTTATTTTTATCCATACTGTTAGCAGGGTTACACAAAAAGTATTTTTACAAAGCTTTGTAGCATGGTGGAAATAGGAGAATGTTGGTGAGGGTCTGAATAAAGGCTCAGACAAATGGATTAAAGGAACCGTTCACCCAGTAAAGTCTCAAATAAAGGGATTAAAGGAACTGTCCACCCACTAAAATCTGTTTGCTTCTGTCCTCCATCAACCAGGAAAGAACACAAATATGATGGTCCCTTATTTATCGCGGGGTATATGTTCCCAAAATAGCCCGCAATAAGTGAAATCAGCGAAGTAGCCAACATTAATATTTTACAGTTACCATATATGTTTTAAGGCTGTGAGACCCCTCACCGTACACTTTTTTCAGACAGAATTTAACATTTTCGCACATGTCTTGGTTAAACACTCTCTAAGTTCTAACTGCAGTAGATTTTAAAAATAAGTGTCACGTTTTGGCTTACGCCGTGGTGGCTCCACACCGGGGATGCAGAGAGAGAGAACCTAAGAGCAGGTAAAAGTCTTTATGCTACGACGCCGTATTAGGCCCACGTTAAAAAAAACAGTTCAACTTGGGTTAGCATCATGATTGGCATCATCTCACCGTTACCCTCACCTATCCTGCCCCCTCCACATAAAGCTAGCTTTTCATAGCTGTCTCAGGCAAGGAAGGACACTTTCCTCTGGCTTCAGACATGCTTTTATTTAAAACAGGACAGCAAAACAGAGCAGTTGGCCACAACCAGGTTAACATGAGCTAGCATCGTCTCACCGCTACACTCTAATAACCCGCCCCTCCACTTACTCCCGGTTTTATAGCAGTCTCACGCAATGCCTATAAAATGAAGTTACATTTATTCCCGTACAGTTATGTTTTTACTCTTGTAATATGACGATCTTTTCTCATAAATATAAAACATTATTCTCTGACATTTCTGAAGTAATTCTCTAAATGTCCGAGACAACTATAAACACAGCGGACCTTAAATTACGACTCGTACATTTACTACTTTAAATCTCGTAAATTTACGACTTTTTTCTTGTAAATTTACAACTTCAAATCTAGTAATATTATGACTTTTAATCTCAAAATTTTAAGTTTTTTTTAAAATGTGGCCTTAATACGCCGTCGTGCTATTCAGCATCAGAATCCACAACTGAGCAGTAACTTTGACAATCGACAATGCTTCACCACCAAACAACACGCGTAGAGCTGCGTAATTTCTGCTTTTCTTCTGCATGTCCAGAAGTCCAACTTTTTGCTTGACATCCACACCTGGGTGCTGCCGCAGGCGGCTTTAAAGGTGTAGAAAAGTTACATCACTTCAGAGTCACTCTAGCGATGGAACATTTCTGTACATTTGGCAAATCGAACGCATTCTGTAATGCACGGGAAGGCACGGAGACTATTGACAATTGTCTACAGTCTATCCGTCTACATAGGTTCTGTCTTAGCAAATCAGGACGCAGACACAACACTTGGGTTCTCGTTCAGCCAATCAGGATGCAGACACATCATGTGGGTTCTTCCTGAGCCAATCAGGATGCAGAACACAATGCACGTTCATAAGCTGTAAAAAATGTTTTTCCACAAAACAGAGTTCACGAAAGATTATGTAGTGAGGGAACACTGTATTAAACCATATTTTTGCATTTGAGTTCTACACTGTAGTTTTTCTGAATGTAAAACATCTAATGCATTTCTGTACAGTACTGTATATAGTATTAGTGGTAATGACATCATTATTGCAGATCTATCCAATATTGGAGTGGAGTGGCCTTTTATTGTGGCCAGCCTACGGCACACCTGTCCCTTAGTAATCAGCATTTTGATATACCACAACTGGGAAGTGGATGGATTATGTCAGAAAAAGAGGATTCTCACTAAAACACAGGCCAATTTGTGAACAGTATTTGAGAGAAACAGGCCTTTGGTGTGCAAGTTTTAAATCTTTGAATTCAGACCGTCAAAGATGGGAGCAAAAACACGCATTTGTGTTTTAATTGTATGTGCTTTGGGAAATAACTATGAAATGCTGACTTATAGTTGCTAGTAGGATGGGCATTGTTTGAATTTGAACGATTTTGATTCCTATTTTCGATTAAGGTTCCTAACGACGTTTTATTTTATTGCTTTTATGAAGCAGAGTCATAAAACCTAGCATGGTTTAAATGAGGGCATTAACCAAAGTTATTTCTGGATGCAACATCTGAACCTCGCTATTTTTTAATCGACTTTACGATTAATTTCTTACAGAGCTATTTTCAACCAGTATATAAATATCAAACCATTGAACTTGAATATAAATGTGATGTTTCTTTTTACAAGAATACACATTCACAAAACATGTTCACTTTTGAAATGTAATTTATTTTGTTTGCTGTCTCAATGTCAGTTTAGCCATTGGTTTTCAAACTGGTGGTCGCGCCCCGAAATGGGGGCCCGGCGTTGTACACTAATCATTATTATTCCAGGGGGGGAGAAAAAACATTTTATCTCTAAAAGGGGGGCCCTGCAAAAATTTTGGGAACCACTGGTTAAGCTATTTTTATGACACCCTTATTTTATAACACAGGGAAACAGGACATAGCCCAAAATGCTCTTATTTTGAAGGCCGGCACAACGGTTTAAATTTCTGTGGGCATTTTTGTGTGGAGTTTGCATGTTTTCTTATGTGTGCGTGGGTTTTCTCCGGGTACTCTGGTTTCCGCCCACATTCCAAAAACGTGCAGGTTAGGTTAATTGGCGACTCTAAATTGTCCATAGGTATGTATGAATGTGAATGTTTGCCAACTTCTTCTTTGTTGGTATTCACGGCTATTTCTTCCGGGTGGCAAAGTGGCCATCGAAATTTCTATTAAAACATTTGAATGATCCCGGGAGAATCTAAACATTAGTCCCGGTTCTCATCAATGCTCGAGACTCGATGCCCAACCCTAGTACCTAGTTTGGGCAAAGCTGAGAAAACCTGGATAAATTTGCCAGTTCACTTTGCCAGCATGGAAAGCTTCATGCAGAACTACAACATTGATTAGGCCCAATGCAGGCCCATCCCATCCATCCATTTTCCTCCGCTCATCCGGGTCCGGGTCGCGGGGGCAGCAGCTTCAGTCAGGAAGTCCAGACTTCCCGGTCCCCAGCGACCTCTTCCAGCTCCAACGGGAGGACACCAAGGCGTTCCCAGGCCAGCTGTGAGACATAGTCCCTCCAGCGTGTCCTAGGTCTTCTCGGGGGCCTTCTCCCGACTGGGCATGCCCGAAACACCTCACCAGGGAGGCGCCCGGGAGGCATCCGGACTAGATGCCCGAGCCACCTCAACTGGCTCCTCTCGATGTGAAGGAGCAGCGGCTCTACTCTGAGCTCCTCCCGGATGGCCGAGCTCCTCACCCTATCTCTTAGGGTGAGTCCAGCCACCCTACGAAGGAAACTCATTTCCGCCGCTTGTATCCGCGATCTCATTCTTTCGGTCATGACCCATAACTCATGACCATAGGTGAGGGTGGGAACGTAGATCGATCGGTAAACAGAGAGCTTTGCCTTCCGGCTCAGCTCTCTCTTCACCACGACGGTCCGGTACAGCGACCGCATTACTGCAGATGCTGCACCGATCCGTCTGTCGATCTCACGCTCCAACCTTCCCTCACTCGTGAACAAGAACCCGAGATACTTGAACTCCTCCACCTGAGGCAAGACCTCACTCCCAACCCGGAGGGTACAGTCCACCCGTTTCCGACTGAGAACCATGGCCTCGGATTTGGAGGTGCTGAGTCTCATCCCAGAAGCTTCACACTCAGCTGCAAACCGCTCCAGTAAACGCTGAAGGTCACAGCCTGATGAGGCCATAAGGACCACATCGTCTGCAAATAGCAGAGACGAGATCCTAAGGTCACCAAGCTGGACTCCCTCAACACCTTGACTGCGCCTAGAAATTCTGTCCATGAAGATTATGAACAGAATCGGTGACAAAGGGCAGCCTTGGCGGAGGCCAACGTTCACCGGAAACAAGCTCGACTTACTGCTGGCAATGCGAACCAGGCTCCTGCTTCGATTGTACAAGGACCGAATGGCACGTAGAAGCGGACCATCAATCCCGTACTCCCGGAGCACCCCCCACAGGACACCACGAGGGACACGGTCGAATGCCTTTTCCAGGTCTACAAAGCACATGTAGACTGGTTGGGCAAACTCCCACATACCCTCGAGTACCCTTGCAAGGGTGTAGAGCTGGTCCAGTGTTCCGCGACCGGGACGAAAACCACATTGCAGCTCCTCTAACCGAGGTTCGACTAACGGTCGTACCCTTCTCTCCAGCACCCTGGAGTAGACTTTCCCAGGAAGGCTGAGGAGTGTGATCCCCCTATAGTTGGAACACACCCTCCGGTCACCCTTTTTAAAAATGGGGACCACCACCCCGGTCTGCCAGTCCAGAGGTACTGTTCCTGACTTCCATGCAATGTTGTAGAGGCGTGTCAACCAACACAGTCCTCCAACATCCAGAGCCTTGAGAAATTCTGAGCGGAACTCGTCTACCCCCGGAGCCTTGCCACTGGGGAGTGATTTGACTACCCCAATTACCTCAGCCACGGTGATAGAACTGTCCACGTACGTATCCTCAGACTCTGCTTCCTCTATGGAAGGCATGTCAGTGGGATTGAGAAGGGCCTCGAAGTATTCCTTCCACCGACCAACTATATCCACAGTCGTGGTCAGCAAGCCCCCGTCCGCACTGTAAACAGTGTGAACTGGGGGCTGCTTCCCCTTTCTGAGGTGTCGGACGGTTTGCCAGAACCTCTTCGAGGCCGACCGAAAGTCGTGCTCCATAGCCTCACCGAACTCCTCCCACACCCGAGTTTTTGCCTCGACCACCGCCGAAGCCGCGTGCCGCTTGGCCTGCCGGTACCTGTCAGCTGCTTCGGGAGTCCCGCAAGCCATCCATGCTCGATAGGACTCCTTTTTCAGCTTGACGGCAGCCCTAACCCCCGGTGTCCACCATCGGGTTCGGGGCTTGCCACCACGACTGGCACCGACCACCTTGCGGCCGCAACCACAACTGGCTGCCTCAGCAATAGAGGCACGGAATACGGCCCATTCGGACTCAATATCCCGGTCCTCCCTCGAGATGCAGGCGAAGCTCTGCCGGAGATGAGAGTTGAAGACTCGACGAACGGGAGATTCTGCCAGACGTTCCCAGCACACCCTCACTACGCGTTTGGGTCTGCCAGGTCTGTCCGGCATCCTTCCCCGCCATCTAATCCAACTCATCACCAGGTGGTGGTCAGTTGACAGCTCAGCCCCTCTCTTCACCCGCGTGTCCAGAACATACGGACGCAGGTCTGATGATACGACCACAAAGTCGATCATAGACCTGCGACCTAGGGTGTCCTGGTGCCAAGTGCACTTATGGGCATCCTTATGTTCGAACATGGTGTTCGTTATGGACAAACTGTAGTTCGCACAGAAGTCCAGCAACAACACACCGCACGGGTTCAGGTCAGGGAGGCCGTTCCTCCCAACCACGCCCCTCCAAGTCACACTGTCATTGCCCACATGGGCGTTGAAGTCTCCCAGTAGAACTATGGAGTCACCAGCTGGGGTGCTCTCCAGCACCCCTCTGATAGACTCCAAGAAGGCTGGGTACTCTGAACTGCCGTTCGGCGCATAGGCACAAACCACAGTCAGGACCCTTTCCCCAGCCCTAAGGCGTAGGGAAGTAACCCTCTCGTTTACTGGGGATGACTCCAACACAGAGGCACCAAGCCGGGGGGCTAACAATAAGCCCACACCAGCTCGCCGCCTCTCCCCAGCGGCAACTCCAGAGAAGAACAAGGTCCAGCCCCTCTCAAGGAGTTTGGTTCCAGAGCCTAAACTGTGGGTTGAGGTGAGTCCGACTATATCTAGTCGGAATCTCTCCGCCTCTTCCACAAGCTCGGGCTCCTTCCCCACCAGAGAAGTGACATTCCATGTCCCAAGAACCAGATTTGGTCGCCGAAGCCCAGGTCGCCCGGACACCCGCCCTCGACCACTGCCCAAATCACACAGCACCGGACCCTTATGCTTGCCCCTGCAGGTGGTGGGTCTGCGGGGGGGAGTTCCCGTGCGGCTTCTTCGGGCTAGGCCCGGCCAGGTCCCACGGGTGAAGACCTGACCACCAGGCGCTAGCCTGCGAGCCCCTCCCCCAGGCCTGGCTCCAGGGTGAGGCCCCGGTATCCCACGTCCGGGCGAGGTGCGGTCACTCCTCTTGTTTTTTTTCATAGGGGTCTTCTGAATCACTCTTAGTCTGGCTCGTCACCTAGAACCTGTTTGCCTTGGGAGACCCTACCAAGGGCATAAAGCCCCCGACAACATAGCTCCTAGGATCACTTGGGCACTCAAACCCCTCCACCGCGGTAAGGTGGTGATTCACGGAGGGGCCCAATGCAGGCATGACAGGAATATGATTTTTGAAATAAAATGGTTTACACTAAAGGTCACAGGTCTTTATATTTAGTGACTTTGGGGTAGACAGACTCTACAACTTTCAAGGTAAGCAAAAGCAACCTAAGTAAAATGCATTCAGGTGACATTTAGTTGAATTCTAATTATTATATTTGAATTTGGCATGGAGTTCACTATTGAGCTGTTTGCTAATCTTAAACATGTGGAGCACCATCAGCCCAGAAAGCCAGCTTGTATCATGTATGTTATACAAAGTTTTCACATGTATTTATGGAACATTAGTATGACTAACTGTCTGTGCAAGGTTTGTGTGTCTACCTCTTCTTGCATGTTCCTTCCATTCATTGTTGTGTAGTATGCCAGTTCTCAGGTATAAGTGCTTCTCTGCATTCAGTATCGTAGCTCATCAACCTTTTCACTTTCACTACACTGCAGCATTGTAATAGCATGCTAGCTTGCTATTTCCTTAACCTCACCCAGCTCAGCTTCCATCACTGGCTGCATTGTAACACCAGGGCCTCTAATGAACAAGGATTTATTTTAGGCAATTAGAACACAAAGCGCATTGGACTGTGTGTGTGTGTGTGTGTGTGTGTGTGTGCGTGTGTGTGTGTGTGTGTGGTGCTAACAACTGCTCCTCAGTGGCAATATCATATTCTTTGATTGACTCAACATGAATAAAAAATGCAGAGTGCGCCCTGAAACACCTTACACCATAGTAAAACACACACCATCTCAGCCAGGGCCAACATACTGAAAGGAGACATGTGATTCACTCCCCTCTCTCTCTCTCTCTCTCTCTCTCTCTCTCACACACACACACACACACACACACGCACGCACGCACAACCAGATGGCCAAACCAAATAAACAACAGTGCACGTAAGCAAACTTACTATATTTACTCATCACTCAGGGCAAAAGCAGACACTTAGACGTGCTCTCTCTCTGACACAAACACACACACACACACACACACACACATACTGTACGCACACATTTCCCAAACTGTTACAGTCCACGTCACAAGTGTGAGTAGACAGATTGCTTTCACACTGTGACTTACGATCGCTCTCACACGCACCCATTTGCAAGCTGCGCACATAAGTAGCGAAGTTGCGGGATGAGTTAGACTGTGGGCGGAGGGACTTACTGTACTTTTGCAACATTCATTGTTTATATGTTTACAATGTTCTAGTCTTGCTGTACATGATGTGTGCCATATCATGAGGATGGTGTGTTTTTAAGTTATCCCTGCTTTCATTTTTATGGTACTCCTAATTCTCATGAATGGTCAGGTATGACAATTCATGGCAGTTGCAGCTCAATGCCAGATTTATTTTTCTCTGCATGTTTTTGGAATGTAGGAGGAAACCGGAGTAGCCAGAGAAAACAATGAGAAATAACATATTTTTTTATTAATGAAATGCTTTAAAAACGTATTGTAAAAAGGTCAATGACTGTTTAGCTGTCATTCATTCAGTCATTCATTTTCTGTACCGCTTATCCTCATTAGGGTCACGGGGATGCTGGAGCCTATCCCAGCTGGCTTTGGGCGAGAGGCGGGGTACACCCTGGACTGGTCGCCAGTCAATCGCAGGGCACATATAGACAAACAACCATTCACACTCACATTTACACTCTAATGGACAATTTAGAGTGGCCAATTAACCTAACATGCATGTTTTTGGAATGTGGGAGGAAACCGGAGTACCCGGAGAAAACCCACACACGCACGGGGAGAACATGCAAACTCCACACAGAGATGCCCAACGGAGATTTGAACCCAGGTCTTCCAGATCTCCTGACTGTGTGGCCAATGTAACCACTCAGCCACTGTGCGGCCCACTGTTTAGCTGTTTTCCACTAAATAAAGTGTTGTGTGGTTAGGTTTGAATCTCAGCTCCGGGTGCTCTACCACATTCCCACATTCTAAAACATGCATGTTAGTTTGACAGAAAATACCAGAGAACCACTGGGTTAATTGGTGACTCTAAATTGTCCGTAGGTATGAATGGTAATGGTTGTTTGTCGACATATGCCCTGTGATACTGTAGACTGGCGACCAGTCCAGGGTGTACCCCGCCTCTCCCCCAAAGTCCTGGGGTAGGATAGCATACCCCCGCAACCCCAACGAGGATAAGCGTTCTAGAAAATGGATGGATGGTTAAACGGGTATCTATTGGTTGGAAAGTAGACGAGATAGTGGCATTTTAACGTTTTTAAATGTGTTACAGAAAGTACTCACCATCACATTCCTCCACAACCCTAGTGAAGATAAGCAGCATAGAACATGAACGGATGGACTTTTACAATTGAATTCAGTAGAAGAAATGCCTCCAGCATTCTTTGATATTTGATTGATTTTCAGTATGCAGCCCTTGGTGAAAAAAAGTTTGGACATCCACCCCTGGTATGTACAATAACCCCTTAACTTACTACCTTACATTCTGTAAATCTGTAAATCATTTCATTTTGGTTGTACAGTATTAGTGATGTCAGTGCTATGGCGGGAGATGCAGGTGGGTGGAATGTGTGAGGGATGTTCCCTTTGCGGCTCATGTGCTAGGCTTGTGTGACATGGAGGCTCCCTGCATGTGCCAGGGTGGCTGATTTGGATTGGAGCTTGGCACGAGAGAGTCGCAGTGGGTGGAGAGTTGGCAAGAGCGTCCTTACTCGGGATTGTCCAAAACCCACAGTTTTAATCTGGATTACGCCCATCATTTCTCCCTTTCTATCCGTGTTTCCCTCCTTCTTCCAAGGCTTCTGCTGTCTTCCTCTTTCTGCTGCTCTTTCTACTGCTCTTCCCTCACCCCTGCCTCCATCTCCACCTACCCTAACCCAAAGAAGCCAATGGCTGGACTGTTGCCATGGTGACAAGGCGGCGTCACTTATTTTCTCGTGTGACAGTGATCTATTCTGAATTATATCTCGGAGTAATGTTTTAGCAGTCTTTTCTTGGTGTCAAGGTTTCTATTTTTACTCCTCTTTGGTGGCCTAATCTGTTGCCAAGGTAACTTCCACAGTTTTATCTGTACGGTGCTGTGGGGGAGAGTCTCCCAATTTTAAGATGCAATTCATTGTTAATACTGTAGTTAAGAACTCCCCATTTTCAAACTATTGGTTTAGCTCATTGAGCAGATTTTCCAAAAGGTTACAGCTCTTTTCACTTTTCAAGTGGTTTAAAATCCAAATACTGTATATAAATACGGCTGCGCTTAATTTATATTACATTTGGAAAAAAGGAAAAAGATTGACTTTAATTGCATTACTTGAATAAAATTATGAAGACTGATGCGTGTTTGGGATATTTAAGTTATTTTTGTGCTTTTGTATTTGTCCTGTAATTCATGGTGATTCAGAAATGTAATTTTCAGGTCATGTCCGGCATCGAAATGCGGCGCAAGTAAATTCATAATAAACGCAGTCAAATGTCAAGGGAGACTCATTTGTATTATGAAGTCTCCCTTGGCAAAAAAATTTTGCTCAGCATTTAAAGGCAGCTTGACTCCCATTCAGCTGTTATTATGCTGGACAAGACAAAAAAAAAAAGAAATGTAATTTTTGATAAAGACTTATATTGTGTATGTTAGTGGCAGGTGGTGCATTTGCATTAGCTGTGAGGGCCGCTAACATAAAAAGATAATAACAATTGTTCACTGTGGGGTTTAAAATATGAAATCACAGGAGTGCCAAATTTAAAAGGAAATACATGCAGAAATATAAAGAGAATCAAAAATAAAAATATACAAATGTAGTCATATTGTTTTTCCATTTTGTCTTTTCCATTTTCTCGTTGCTTTTCATGTTTTGTCTTTGTCTTTTCCATTTGCTTTTTCTCATTGGATTTACCGAATGGTTCAAAACAATGACAAGACAAAACAATGAGCCTGCCTGGGTTATTCTGCCAGGTTGACTATTCCCATCCAGCCAGTTTGCCGCTTCTCTCAGCAGCTTTAATAAAGACTCCACAGTATAAGACGTTCGTGCAAAGTATGTGCGTGGTGACGTGATGATGTTACTTCCTGTCTATTACATTTTTTCCTGTCTGGAGCTAAATTCAAACATAGCTACTACATAGCCACTGCAAGCAGGAATTTTGTGATCAAGTATTGATCAGCTTTGATCATGTATTGATCACAGGTCACCCTGACAGAAAAGGCTATGACATGTCTTGCTTGAGTTGCAATAAAAGTGTTCCCTCGTGGATCTGAAAGGGCAGGGGCGGACAGGAAGTTACGTTAGGGGTTCAGAGTTGAGTTTTAGCTTGGTGTGGGTTACTCCCGCATCTGTAGTGTGTGTTTTTGTTAGGGATTATTTGGCCTGTTGTTCCATAATTCAAACCCGCAATATAGATGCTCGTGTCTCTCGCTGGACGTTATATTTTATTATATTACTGACACCTAGTAACCATTGTCAGATACTACATATTATGCTTTATATTTCTATTTGAGTTCATTTAGCCATTTTTATACTTGAAAGTGATTAATATAGGCAAAAATGTGTTGCTTCAATATGCACATTTCTTAATTATAAGCCATATTCAACCACAAAACAAACTGATTCATTAAGATATTCTTTTGAAAAACATGATAGAGTGAAGCCATGAAATTTGAACCGCAAAGGGGTGACTAAACCACTAAAAGTATGACCTCGTTAATAATTACAATAACAAGTATTCAAACAGCCCTAGTATTGGATGTAATTACAGTGTACAGAAATTGCTAGTTGTGTCCGGTGAGTGTATTTTGTGTGCTAATTGTGTCTAAAATAAGCTTCACATTTTTATACTGAAGTTGAATGCAATTAATTGTGAAATTAGCTAAAATTGTAATAAGAATAGTCACAAACCATCTAATAAGAGAACACATATACATATTCATGTTCCATGACCCCAGACAGGAAGGTTAAGGTTAAAATAACCATTTCTGGTTGCTATGAGGTTTTTTCATTCTGTTCTGAGGGGATTGGTTGAACTTGGCAATGTCAGACACAATCGGCTTTGTGACGCCCTGCAACATCTGGAGGAGTTTGTGTCTCTGATTAAAAAAAGAGTGTGTGTGCACATGTGAGTGAGGGGGTGTCCTTGTAACCTGTCATAGAGAAGTATTCCGTCTCTACAGTGTTCTGTAAAGTTGGCCTTTGCATCTGGGCGCAATCGTGTGTGCGTGCCTGTTGGGTGGGTGGCCATGCAGGATAAAGGTCTGTCAGCAGGGGAGAGTGCAGCCCCCTCGCTCCTTCTGTCACTGGCCCCAAGCGCCGGAACATCCCTGTGGGCTTATGAGTGTGTGCATGTGTGTGCTTGGTTATATGCGTGATGCCAGATGACCTGCTGCGAACTTGGCGCTATTGATAAACCACAGCAAAGAAAGGCCGCCTCAGAGAGAAGCTTTGACAAGTGTCCGTATTCGATGTGACAGGATTTGATGTTTTGGATGACCAACTTGCAGCCACCTCGGGGACCTAAATACATTCAAATGAGGGTTAAAAAAAGAAGTGCAATCGCTCTCTCGACAACTTGAGACTCACTGCTTTATTGACTCACTCATTATTTATTGAGTGTGACTTCTAAACAACCGTCACGAGGCCAAAAAAAGTGCCAGCACTTTGTTAAAGAAATAAAGAAGAAACACTAATGAATTCCGTCTTGCCAGTTCTATCCGTTTGTCGTTTATAATTATTTCACATGTAAAACTATTTAAATTATTTTCTAAAAAATTTTTGTTTGTATTTTTGGACGTCTGGAATGGATTAATTGGATTTACTTGATTTCCTCTGGAGAAAAAAAGCCTGCTTTTCATAGGTTTTGTCAGAACTTTTGGAATAAATTAAGAATCAAAATCCAGATCCCATTGTATTAGATTAAATTCAGCTTCAGAACTTTCTGCGTCTCTCTTTGATTGCCACTGTAAACGTGCCACAACATACTTGCACTGAAACACAATCCAGGTTTTCCTTGAACTTTTGTACTCACTCGTAGCTCAGATAACAGTAACAACCTTCCGGTTCCGGTCTACAATGCTAAGCTTTCTGGGTAAAAATATATATAATATAAAATATAAAAAATTACTATCACAGCCCTAAATATGCCCCACTCATTTAATAAACACATTTTAAATGAAAAAAAAAATTATATTCACCATTAATGAATGATAATGTTTACTAGATCACATGGAATTGAAGTCACGGTCTAGCCTTTAGTCTGGTCGTTTGGCTAGCGTTCTAGGTTACCTAACAACCCGCTAACAACTTAGAATTAGGGATGTCTAATAATATTAGCCCACTGATATTGGCATAAAAATCTAATATTGGTAAATATCATCCTAAGGGCTCTCGTATTTTCTGACGAGCAAATGATGGCCTCATCAAACCGTGTCTGTGCGTGTAAACAATTGTGTTTGGCTCACAACAAGCTTGCTCGCTCTGTACCTGACTAATGTTGTGTCTGTGATTGATGTGCGATAACTGCAAAGTTTTGGTCTCACAATTTTTCAACCATACTGTATACTAATGAATAAATCATGCTGTGCTTGAATACAGGCTTGTATTAGTAAAAAAAAAATGCTTACCGTATTCAACCATAATGTACATATTTCTAACCTAAATAAAGCATTTTCAGGCATAAAATTGACAAAATGAACGAAAATACAAATATAAGCCATTAAGAAGACGCATTCAAATTGTGAATGTAGTATTCTCCCTTGGTCACTAGGTGTCAGTAAATGTTTGCTAAGACAGGCACCAAACAGGCACCAAACTTGATAATCATTATGATTAAAACACGGGTAAGTGTTGTAGCCGTAACCCACGACAAGCTAATGCTCAACTCTGAAACCCTGACATCACTTCCTGTCCACCAGTCACTACAGGTCTGCTTGGGAACACATTAACTGCAACACTCACAATCTTTCATTTGATTGATGTCTTAAATGGGTTATCGATTCTTGTTACGATCTTGCCTATGGATAATACAAGGGTAAAGGTGACTATAGAGGTGTTTTTTCATGTCTAGAAGGCTCTAATAATGTTAAAAAACGTATTAAGGAGGTTGTAATCAGGTTTGCTATTAGGTAACTACACCACACGGTTGGGTCTGAAACCAATTATAACCTCGATAAACAAGGGATTACTACACTGTGTATATGTAATTTATTTTTAATGTTATCACACGTTTATAAATGATAATTGTGTATAAAATGTATTTTCTGTGGGAAAAACAAACTATTTTCAGAATTTAAAATGAAATTTAATCCAAATTAAAACGCTGAAAAAAATAATTGAAAAGTTTTGCGACGGTGGCAAACGGATCCACTTTATAGCTTGCATTAAATCGACAGGTGTACCTGATATTGTGGCTCGTGTAGACGCAGGTACTGTTGAATCAGACTAGGATATGGGGAAAGATTTAAGGTATTCAAGATACGGATTTGCAATTTTACCTTTGTATATTATAGTTTTACATGTAGAAAACAATTTGAAATACATATACTGTAAATGATGAATGAAAGGGCTACATTAACATTTAATATCACTTTTGCCTTGACTAAAGACTTTATTTTTGACAAAGACGGCTATGAGGAAGCGGGACCTTCAGCGGGTTTTTTTCATCAAGTTATTTCTTGAATTCAACAGTGTTTCTCACCTTCTTTCTCAAAATGCTGGCTCCATTGTGGCATATTTGGCAATAAGCAATAAGAAAGGCAAAGACTTGTGGTGTAAGTGTCTTAGTTGGCTAAGAACTAATGAGTCAACTGCTGATGATGTCATAGACTGAGGGATAATGACTTATAGTTCCGGTTTCTGTGCTAACACAAGGTGACTGATAAAAATACATTTCAAACACAGCTGCACTCACACAGTGGTATTAATAAAAAGATGTGCGCCATATTGTATGCTAGACCAAGGCAAAACTTTTTCAGGCATTTTTTGACTTAGACCAAAAAATACGCTAACCGTGGCGTACACTAACAGAGGTTCGACTGTACATTGCAGTATGAATGAAGTGACATTTTTATGCTCCATGCATAAAGAGACTACGCTCGTCATGTCTTCTGGCAAACTTTTTGACAAAATTTCTACCTAATAGTGGTCAACATTTTGTGGTGGGATGTCATAAACTCAATCTGGGGCTTTTCCATCTTCCCACCTGCCTTAAATGCGGCATTGAACTCCACACAAATGATGATGCTGCTCCCTAGGTTCTATCAGTGCACAAAAAACTGATGTTTGGTGCACATAAAGACAGAGCTAAGCAGATAGGAACCAGGTAGTGACGGAGGTTAAAGGTGAACATCATTAACAGGTCAGCCGTAACTTTGGAGATCACTGGCACAAGCACTGATGACATTACCCCCAGTAAATCACATACTGTGTACAATTCATTTCACAGAAAGCGTCATTATCACTAAATTGTGCGTCTCCTTGTCATGATTCCAAGCAACCTTTTTTTTAAATAAATGATGCATGAAGTAAAATGAGGCCAGTGCATTTTTTCAATGAATAATCTTCAAAGGATCTTCGTCTACACTGCAGCATATAACGAAGTCTACTAGCTGTGTGAGGCGTGTCCAACAGAACCTGAGCGCAAACAAGCTGTTTTAGTGTACTCTGCTGCTAGGCGGCACCCTTCTCTTTCCACACGTCTCTTCTCTGTTCCTTGCCTGTTGCCGTGGTAACTAGCAGAGGGAAGTTGAGTAGAAAGGCGATTGAAAGGGGGTTGTGATGGGGTTTCTGGGTAAGGAACCTCAGCTGCTCTTCTTCTTTCTTTTTTTTTTTTTTAAATCTCCATAGCTACATCTTTTCTCTTCGCAGTTCTTATTGACTCCTTCTCAATTACTTTGAATCGACAGGAAAGTCATTATGCAGTACATGTTTAGATTGGTACCACTCAAAACGTTGGATTTGCACGTTTTTCTTTACCAGATACTGAACGGCACCTCTATCATTCTCATTATCGTCCAATAATGCTCATATTAAAGGAATACCATCAACCGGGCATTGATTTATTTGTATGTTTATAATTGTGGCTGTAAGTTCATCCCTCTCTGACAGTGCCAATCAAAAGGGCTACATTTTTGATACAGCTCTTGGATAGGATCTCGCTAGTTTATGCATGTGTGCCAAATTTTAATCTTCTTAATTTTGCCTGTAAACACTGTAGAAGCTTTCATATGAAACGATGATGTGAGTGCCGTTCAGTGTGTGCACGAGGAGAATGTTTCCACAATACTGCACGGCTTTATTGATTTTTACGAGAAAATGCACATAATCATCCTCATGAACACTCTTAACATGACAAACATCTGTGCAGCCGCAAGAGCTCCACTATCACGAGGATCTGGATAAGGGAATACAGCAGTGCGTAAACGTGACGGCTGCAGGAAAAGAGGCGTTTATGAGCAGTGTTGGCATAATGTTTTTGCTTAATCCCCATCGCCTGCAAAATATTATTCAAAGGGAAAAACAAAATGTCTGCTGGGAGCTGGGGGTGTGAGCGTGTTGAAACATGCTAATATGTCTGCCACAAATACAGTATGCATGAAGGGATGAAGTGACGCAGGATTCCTATTCCTTGACTATATTAATACACAACCAACAGCCAACATTTGAGTAGCTTGGTAGCACAATTTGATTAGAGATTTTGTTCAAGTCCAGGATTGTTTCAGAAGGACCTTCTTGTCTTCTATTAAGGTAAAAAGTTCATTCAGAGCCCTTCACTGTTTTAGATAGAAAGGTGAATGGGGTTAATGCGTGGGCTACGATAATCTAAAGCTATTCGATGGCATTAACAATAAAAAAATACTAATGCAAGAATCCTCCTTTGGCACAGTCACAGATTACAGCAGTGGGTTTGCGTGTGGAAACTATTATATAATTCATTCTCTATGATGAGATTTTCCGCCATTGCTGGATTTCCTTACTGCCCCCCGCGACCTCTCACACACTGTCCTGGCACTGGCTGGTTTCTCTTTTAATTTAAGGAGAAGACGTCCCAGCCAAACAGTTTTTTGTGACTTTATAGTCTTTTTATCTCTGTCTGGAACTAATTCATTCTAAAACGCAATTTGAAGTCTTTTCTTCTAAGCACTGCTATTTGAAATAATTTGTACTTGCTGTCTGTGTGATTCTAAACAGGGTTGAGTATCATTTGCATATTATCTGGTGCCAAATTGGTACTTTTGCAATGGTACAAATGCTTTTGTCAGGGGTCTCAAACTCGATCCATGGAGGGCCGAGACCCTGCAGGTTTTCTCTTCAACCAGCTTTTCTAGCAGGCGATTTTAATTGATGAGCTACCTTCCCTCAACTTGAAGGTAGTGTTGATCATTAAAATCACCTGATTTAAAGATAGAAAACTTGCAGGCCCTCCAGAGACCCTTGGCTTAAAAGGTGCCACAACCATTCATTCATTCATTTTCTGTACCCCTTATCCTCATTAGGGTCACGGGGATGCTGGAGCCTATCCCAGCTGGCTTTGGGCGAGAGGCAGGGTACACCCTGGACTGGTCACCAGTCAATCGCAGGGCACATATAGACATACAACCATTCACACTCACATTCATACCGATGGACAATTTTAGAATCGCCAATTAACCTAACATGCATGTTTTTGCAATGTGGGAGGAAACCGGAGTACCCGGAGAAAACCCACACACGCACGGGGAGAACATGCTAACTCCACACAGAGATGCCCAACGGAGATTTGAACCCAGGTTTTTCAAGATCTCCTGACTGTGTGGCCAATGTGCTAACCACTCAGCCACCGTGCGTGCCACAACCAGTAATTTTAAAATCAAATATGGTCCAAAAACAGTCTCTTTTTATTTTGACGGAATTGCAAGACATCCAAGTTGAATACATTAGTATTTTAAATGTTTCAATAATCTATATAAAATTATAATTATCATAGTTTTTGATTGATTGATTGATGTATATTTTATTTCGAGCCACACAAAATACACCGGACAGAACATAATGAACATATACCTATAAACAGGAACAATTTGTCTCGAAAAGGAGTGGGAAGAAGACAAGCTTATTTACTTCCACCCCCTTATTCGTAGTACTAAATATTGTTATGTTAATGGAATATACAGTACTACATGAACAAGGTATCACACCTACAAACACACATGTACAATATACATTATTATTGCGCTAAATCCTTGTAAAGCTTATTACTCATTATTATACCATCACCACATATCAACATAACATGTATTAAAGATAATTCCTGGGTTTAGTTATGTTTTATATGAAAAAAAATATTCACAACAAATTGTCATAACTATCACCATGAAATCAGCAGCCATCCAGAACTCAGGTAATGCGCAAAAAATGTTGCAGTACTTGTAAGTGCATACATTCTGAACAATTCAAGTGGAAATTAATAATTGATACATCATTCTGGCAACGTCCTGTGTTGTCATGTGGATGCTAAGGTGCATTCCGATGTTCATGAATGCATCTCTCCTTGGCGGATGATGATGTGGTGTGTTGGTGTGGTTAGCGGTTAGTCTGAGCCTGCTTTCATTTAGCACTGAAGTGGGGCACTGATTACCACCTTGGATTTCGACCAGTTACCTATTATGACGGCACCAGTGCCATAACGATTCCAAGTTTTGGTTCGCATGCCTAATTTTGAGTAAGTACATTAGACTCGATAGACACCTTATTAATTTTAGGCACTCGATGATTTATTTTTCCAAAATGGAATAATACGTTGTCCTTGGGCCCTGAGTCAGCAGTTCATTTGCATCTCAAAAAGAAGACAATGATGTCCAAATTCTCCATAGGAAGTACCGCTGGTGGGAAAGAAGTCATTACGAGGAAAAAGCTATGTTATTAAGTGTTAGGATGGTCTGTCTCTTTCCCGTTCATTGACTTTTTTCTTGCCAGTTTTGTAGTAACAAAGTAGTTTCTTTAGTTCAGTACTGTTCAACCGATCCTCATGAGGGTATAGTACTACAGCATGTTCCAAACACTGCTTTTATGCGGACAGTGGAGATAGTAAGTACTCTAAAACCTGGAACAGTTGCACCAACTTGGACTTGAACGTTGGACTTGAATTTCAATAATTAACTGGAAAAATTGGGATGTTCTAAACTAAACTAGAAAGTCTCTCTAAACAGATGAAGTACAAATACAAGTCAAATACACAGTGTACATAGAGTCTTCTAAATATAATTATAATTATTATATAAGAGGTGGTGAATGTTCCAGAATGTCTTTTAATTTGACAAAGCCAAAACTTGTTAATTATTGCTATCGATCATGATTGCCTGCAGCTGATCTAAGTGTCTCTAAGTAGTTTGGCAGAGAGGCAGTGCTTGAGCTATTGCCCATAATGACGAGAAGTATGGAGAAGTCAATGTGAGGTTTTCATACCTAAGAACACCACAAGCGTGGAGATGGTAGCATCATGCTCTGAGGTTGTGTTGCTGCCAGAAGTACTTGATAGAATCATGAAGATGAATGACTTCCTCAAAAAGTAAAAACCTGCGTCAGATAAACGATCCTCATTATAATGTTTGTTTCGAAGCTTGTCGTGAATGTTGTCTCAATGTGAGCCGCCATTTTTAAATCGAATCGCTTCTTTTATGACGCCACAGCTCTACACCAAGATGAAACCCACCAACTTTGAAAGGAAATTGCTCAAGTTCCCTAAAACATTTTAGAACTTGTTTACATACATGTGTGGAGACACTCTACATCAGTGGTTCCCAAACTTTTTTTGCAGCGCCCCCCTTTTGGAGATAAAATGATTTTCAGCCCCTCTCTCCATTTTTCCACTGTAGATGTCATCCCCAGTGATGTGTGGTTATGATGAGGAGTGCATGTGAAGTGCGTGCCGCCAGACGCTGGAAAGGATTATTTCTGCCCTGTGGATCTACATCTGTACCACACATGAGGGGCAAAGCCACCATGTGATTGGTAGACTTCCCGTCACACGACTAAATGCAATCCAAGTATTATCTGGCAACGTCTCAGGTGCAGCCACTGGGTTTCTCCCTGCATTCACTCACTTTGGCAAAGCTGTAGTCCAATTGTACTGATTTAAGTTCATCTTGTCTGTGTTTTATATGGATACATTGTGGGGTATCATTATTGTATGTGTCTACTAATAGTAGAGATGCTCGATATTGATTTTCTTGCCTTATAAATAAAATTTAACAGTATTACACGGCAGCCAATTTTTTGGACCAAGTGTTTAACACTTGGTGTAGGTTTGGTTCTGTGAACTTTAAGCATTTCCGTCATGCATGAGGTTTGAGGGTTTGTGTGTCTTGTTGGCATTTGCAGCGTCTTTGTATTGCATTTGTTTTAGGTGCTGCAGTGTTTATGTGATTGAAGGCATTTTTGTGGTGATGGTGTGTTTTTGGTTTTGGGTCATTTCTATGTTTGGACTTTGCCGTGTGTTTGTATCTGTCTGTCGCCATATTAAAACCTTGCACACTGCAATATCAGTAATTAGTCTCCATTCTATCTCTCTTTCAACATGTCAATAATAGCATTATTGTATTTGTTAGGATCATTACTGCTGACGAATGTCCCTTATATTATGCTGTTGTATCTCATGAATATTGTTTTTACAATGTCTAAACAAATGTTTTTTCCTGAAGCTTTTCCGCCTTGTCCCTATACACTTCGTGAAAAGTGATGTTGTAACGGTGTGAACGTTTTAGTAATGGGAGCCGTTCATCATATCATTATTTATGGAATTCTCATTAAAATGAATGGAGGTGATTAGTGAGTTGATCTTGTGTGAAACTCGACTGAAATGTCGAGGCGAGGATCAATCAACGTATTTAAAGAAATATCCAGTCTGTTTTTAGAGTGGAGTGAGACAGCCGCCATCTTCCCACAAAGGTTTTGTTGGTCTTAGATCTGAAAATTAAATGGGGGATGAATGAAATAAGAAAAAAAACAACAAAGGCAAGACTTTTGCAGGAGAGAGCATAGAGGACGGCTAAATCTAGCTTGCCATCTGTTTACTGCTTGCTTTCATGCATATGTTTGATCAACCACGTAGACAAACATAAAGATCTGCCAAGTCAGCATTGGATTCATAGAAAGACACCCACTAACAGGCTGCATTGCAGAGAAGATTGCACTGAACCAGAGAGATCAATAACCAGAACTATAGGCAATTCTTGTGTTAGGTTTCGCGGTTGCGTTTTGTGATGACGACGCACTCGCATAAATTATTAATGGTGTACAAGAAGAAAAACAGAAGTAGTGACACCATAACTTGAATTCACTGAATTCTTTTATTTCATGTATTTGATATTTGATATGTCTTTCGTGTGTTCTGGTTACAGTGTGAAGGATTTAGGTCATTCACACCTTCATGCCGACTTACACAATAACTTACATTGTAACTCATTTGTAGACCAAGGACCTCCTTTATAGTTATGTTTTTTTCATGCAAATCAGAATGTGATGTGTGTATTGAGGTAATCCATCACAGATGTAATGTTTACATCGTAGACTGTGATGTAAGTCGAGTTTTGTAACAAGTAATCCATGACCCCACTGGCATTCATTGGCATTTAATATTCTTTATTCTTAATGATGGTCACTGGGACCAACACAGCAGCCAATATTGGTGGCCGTTTCTCCTCTCTTGGAACGGTTTATGATGTTCATTTTCATTTTCATGGTAGTGTCTTTCCTTTTCATTGACACATTGCCACTTGGGAGACATAGTGAACTTCAAAAATGTAAATAAGTGATGTTTTCCCTGCACAGACACACTGTATTTCTCCGCCGCACATTGCAGGTGCACACTGCATTCTTGCCATACATTACTAGTTCTTAAGCAAGACCAAATTTACGTTTTTAATACATTTATGGGAGTACATTTGTAACTATAAAACGCCTTAAACCCAAGACCACCAGAATTTAAATCAATACCATTTATTAATCATGGTCAATAACCATACACCACATCTCTCTACTGGCTACTGTCAAGGCACTTCAACATACAGCGACAACATTTTCAACTTTCAAAATAATGTCACATCCTGTCATGCTATGAAATAAAAGTGTACCAAAAATACCTTCCAAGTCATAATATGGGCTGTCAATAAATTAATATTGCGTTGAAGAGAGTTTGTTGAACAAATGTCATATTCGACCTCACACCACAAATTGACATGTAACCATATCAAATGATTAGTCATACCCTAAAAGTATTTTGCACGGCCCTTTTTTCCAATTGTCATTTTTATTGGATTAGGGAGCTGACTCATGGAGGTTTGTTACAAAGCCAAATACTATTCTTAGTCATTCTGTGAAATAAAAAAGTAATCCATGCTCATTTTGAATCCATTTATTGTACCAAAGGTGTTTGGACTCTTTTTCTGCACATGTTCCACTCTTCCACAAAGTTTCCTGGTAATTGCAAACAAACAACGATCACAACAACACCCTCACGCTTTTTTGCACACGCTTGGCTGAGGTACAAAACGAAAACACTCTGTGAGTAATGGGACTGACCAGACACGGAGGTTCCACTCATACTGGCATTTTTCTGTCCTCCTGATAAATTGCATTTTTCTTCTGTGGTTCACGTCAGAATGAACAAGGACCAAGGAGTGTCACGGTGTCACGCTCCCTCACGTGCACAATAGTGTTTTGGGTTTTCTTTTGCCTCTGTTACGTGGTACTCTCAGTGTAATGACCAACATCTTTCTCAAAGCTTCTTCACTTGTCTCCCCTCATTGCTTGACCTTTATTCTAAGGTTTGTTCATTCATACGCACGGACCACTTCTTTCAGACCTACTTTACGCCTAAACTGCCGCGACAAAGCAGTTGGGGAGTAGGTCACGAGTCACCCAAGATCTTCTTTGTTTACTACAGTTCACTGCCTCACACAGCAAAGAATTTTAGAATGTGATACTCACTGAGGTTAACACACTTTACTGGAAATTGCAAGTCCACAATTTGCATGTGCCAAAATGCCAAGAAAGAAACTGATCAAGGACTAAAAATCAGGATGAGAAAAAACCACATTCTATTAAAGCTCACTTCTTCCACAACATTGTTGTATCTTTACGATGTTTTGCACCACTAAAGATGTTGGGCATGCATCTATCTCTAGATGCTACACAAACCCCTTAGTTTAAAGCTGTGCTATCTGGTTGTTGAGCATGAACTGATGAAGCCTGCTCGGATACCGTGACCTGGATGAATGGGAATATTAATTTAAATGATATATATATATATATTTTATATTAAATATTAATTTCTTTTGTAAAGATTTACTGAATTTGTAAAAAGTTTATTTTAATTGTGCCAGATATACACATTTTGTGTTAAATGTACTTTTGGTAACTTTCTCACTGTAGATTTGCCAATATTTTATATTGGCAAATTTATTACTTAGTTATCAATTTAGTTACATAAAAAGCATTGTTTTTTGGTGAAATTTCTATTTTTCCTTTTGTTAAATACAGTTTCGGACATCTAAGCACTGGCACTGGCTTTGTGGCGATAAATATGATAATTTGTTGTGAAATGTATTTTATATAAAATTACAACAATGATAATGATAATTTTATTCATATTACTGGGACATTTACAATACTATTCTGTCATAAAATCCAGTCAAAATAAAAAGACACTGTTTTTGGACAGAATAATGGAATTAGATTTTGTCCATTTTTAAATTACTGGTCGTAGCACCATATAACCATTCGTACCATTGCACTGGTATCGGATAATATGTGAACAATACCCAGCTCTAGTTTTGACTGCAGTTTTTATGAGAAAAAGACACAAATTTGAAAACGGGTGGATATGAAAAGAGTGGATATTTTTTAAAATGCCTGTATTATTTTGCAAGTACGCCATATCCACTCATGAATAGCACAGCCTATTTTTGTTGCGTGTGCGTGCTTTTTACTGTGGAAACAAAACATTACAGACACAATATATTACATAACTCAAATTCTCATTCCCTTACACAGCACAGTGGAATCTTAAAAATTCACATTTAGCTAACACCAGGAGAACAAGTGTTACTCGCATGGTCCTGCCAGCCCCACGTTCTGCTTGGGCTCAAACCTGGGTCTGCAGAATTCAGAGCACTAGCCATTGATCTAAAAGCCCTCAGGCTCTAGAAGCTCCAGCGCCACCACTAAGGTGTAAGGCAGTGAGGTTATCAGCCACACTGGCTGTCACCTGTTACGCTAATATGAGATATTAATGTATACAATTTATAGCGTCGATCGGCTACCAGAGTACTCCGGAGTACCAGAGGAAAGAGATGTGACACCTCAGGTCTGCTTTCCATCAAATGCCCAAAGAATTTTTTGTTGATGTTATTCTGTGAGATGATTTTCCATACATTTTCTGTGTCCTTAGAATAACATTTACATACCCAGAAGGTCGGTGAGCAAGAAAGGACAGTTAATCACAAATCCACTAATGTGTCTGGTTTGTCTTCTCTAGGATACTGCTGACGGTGGTTGTGATCTTTCGCATCCTGATTGTGGCCATTGTGGGGGAGACGGTGTATGAGGATGAGCAGACCATGTTCATCTGTAACACCCTGCAGCCGGGCTGCAACCAGGCGTGTTACGACAAGGCCTTTCCTATTTCCCACATTCGATACTGGGTCTTCCAGATCATACTGGTCTGCACGCCCAGCCTCTGCTTCATCACTTACTCCGTTCACCAGTCTGCCAAACAGAGAGACAGACGCTACTCCTTTCTCTATCCCATAATGGAGCGAGACTACGGTGGAAGGGATGGAGCGCGAAAGCTCCGAAACATTAATGGAATTTTAGTTCAGCACGGCGGCGATGGCGGAGGAGGTAAAGAAGAACCTGACTGCCTGGAAGTGAAGGAGATCCCTAATGCCCCACGAGGCCTCACCCACGGGAAGAGCTCCAAGGTACGTCGACAGGAAGGGATCTCACGTTTTTACATCATTCAGGTGGTGTTCCGAAACGCCCTGGAGATAGGATTTTTGGCCGGCCAGTACTTTCTCTACGGCTTTAGCGTGCCTGGGATTTTCGAATGTGACCGCTACCCGTGTCTGAAAGAGGTGGAGTGCTACGTGTCTCGCCCCACGGAAAAAACAGTTTTTCTGGTGTTCATGTTTGCGGTCAGCGGCATTTGTGTGGTGCTCAACCTGGCCGAGCTCAACCATCTGGGCTGGCGCAAGATTAAAGCGGCCATCAGGGGCGTCCAGGCCCGCAGGAAATCCATTTGTGAGATCAGGAAGAAAGACATGGCGCATCTGTCCCAACCACCCAACCTGGGGCGCACACAGTCCAGCGAGTCGGCCTATGTCTGATGCTAAAGAGCAGAGGAAGAGGAGTGGAAAGAATGTGTGAAAGTGAAAAGGCAGTAATTATGATTTTCAAAGCAGGCGACAAGATGCGTCTCTGTGATGAGGGAATGAAGACCGAACCTCCAGCTGGGTCACTTTATGAGTGAAAATAAAATGAAAACGTATAACACATTTTAACCTCATTTTTCGAGAGCTGTTCTCACTGCCATTTTTTTTTTTTTTTTACTACAAACTCCTCTGTCCCCCCATGTCTTTTAACCAAGAGAGACTAATCCTCACAAGGCCGCACAGGGAACAACTGAGGACTGTTTTGTGTTCTTTAGGGACACTGCGGGAATGACGGCAGTCATTTGATGCATCCCATGGTGCTTTTCTGGACTGTGTCAGCGTCAGTGAGGAACTGGATGGACGGTGATGAGCTGCAGCAGGGCAAGGAGAAGGAACGGAAGACCTGTCAAAGTCAAGACAGGAAAAATAAGGCAAGATTAGAAGGGGGACGTCACACTCTGGGAAAACGTGCAAGAATAGTCATGTCCTCCTGCAGTGGAAAAGTGAAGCCAAGTGAGAAAGAGCTGCTTCTCATCAGCGTCATCCTTGTCCAAGCCAAAGCCGAGAGAAGAAGAGTCATGATGTTTATGTTGTGTCTCTTGGCAAACCATTATTTTAACACAAACACAGCGAGTACCACACACATATTTTCTCTCCTCTTCCCTATGTGTCACTTACACCACAGTTGGCAGCTATGTAGACCCTCCCCGGGGGAGGGGGGGGGTGGGGCTCCGGATGTCCGTAACGACCCTCGCTGCTCTCCTTCTACGTCTATGTTGGAGAGGAATTAGTCAACACGGAGATATGGAGTGTGTAAACGCTCCCAAAGCACAAACGTTCCTCCATACAGCATTCCAGGGCGCTGAGATTCAAGGGACAAAGACAGGAAAGGGAAGACGAGGGGAACCTTTCACTTTATTTTTACAGCTTAAATGAATTCTATGAAATATATAACAAGGTGTTATACTTTTCTTTTGAGAAAGCAATGGTGCCATCCTTGACCGATTTGGACATTCTTGAAACAATGAATAGAGCATATCAGTTATATTATTTATGCATTAAGAGTATTTCCAAATAGATTTATTCATCTTTATGGGTGAGTCCTAGTGGACGTCATGTTCAATTTTCCAAATGTGTGACGTGTTTGTCTTTTTTTATTTTGTATTCTTTTTCAACTGATTCTCGACGTGGGAATGGAAGGGTTACTGTTGTGAGCTTTTTTTGAACGATATGAGCATGTGCAACCGATTTTGCTATATGCAAAGTTTCAAAAAGTGCTGCAGCCTTGATTTTCTTCTTCAAAATCAGCTGCACAGCTTCAGGCATCTAAGGCCTGTGAGCCATGTGAAAAAGCATGTTTACATGATGCAATGTTGTTGAATGATCACGCTGTGTAACCAATGAATCGTAGATTGCTTGGAGTTTTATTGTGCGTCGATCTCCTGAGTGGATTTCAGCATGCATGCATTGTATAAGAAAAGTAGGAGAGAGCTTTGAAAGAAATAGAAGAAAAAATTATTTCAAAGTGTTGCACCTCGATTTAGAAAGACAAGTGGGAAGTCTGGTCTGCAAACAAGATCTGTTCCTACAACTGTGATGTCATTTGGTTTTTAGTTGGAAATTACATATACCTAAATTACGACAATACAGTTTATAAAATGAAACAATAGTGAAAAAGAGGGGGTGCAACTCCTTTTTTTTATTCCTGAATGTGGGTGGCTAACACTGGAAAGGGCATTGCAAGAGAGGGAGAGACAAGCTTATGGTCTTGGGAAACACAACGGAAGTTAAAGTTAGAATGTTAACTCAAAAGAACAAAAGCCCGAGCGATTTTTTTTCTTCTTTTTGTACAGTAACAATAACTGATGGGGTTGCATACGTAACCACGGAGCAGCGTAAAAGCAGGCCTATCCGTAATTTTGTAGCAATGTGTAGCCTACCTACACAGTATGAATGCACAGCTGTTAAATGTCCATTTCTCTACTTCCAGTATATTGTCATACAGGCGGCAAAGTAAGGTCATATGAAACACCACCAAGTGGCCAAGTTAACGTTCATCTTTCATAACTAGCTGAAGAAAATCAACGCTTGCGGCTGTTTACCAAGTCTACGTCACGCCGTGACATTGCATTCTCGACAAGCAAAGCTCCAGTCTGTCTTGGAGCTCCAGGAAGAAAGGATGAAGCCAAGCAAATCCCCCCAAATCTCTGTCTATTCACTCCCGCTGTCATAATCGCTCTGATTCTTGCAGATTTAGACGCTTCCAGTTAACATCTGTGCTTCTTATTTGGGATTGATGTGTTCCACTGTATATTCCGATGCGCTGACACGACACTCCACAATGCCTATTAATAGAGTTTGAGTCTTGGCTTCTCCTCAGGGAGCGCTTGTAGAAAAGGCTTATCACCGACCTTGCGCCTTAAGGCCAAGCCAATGTCCTGTGCTATTTACAGCTCCTTCTGGAGAGTCACTACCTAGCACTGATCTAATCTCCACAACACAGGCCATTTAGATGATGTAGGACACGTCGAATACACATGTCGTTATGTCTGGTTCCATTCATGCCAGTGTGAGGATGCACAAAGACCTACATTAAAATGTGTGCTTTGCTACATTTAGCCAATTTTCACTGAGAACACATGACTCCTTGCAGGCAAACTACATATTGGTCAGTGGTCCACCACTTCCCAAAGCAATTTTTCCATCATTCCACTACTCTCCACAGTCTACTTTTCTATTTGTTAGTGTGAAATTAATTATGCAACTTTTTTTGGGGAGGGCAGGGGGTTCTAATTTACTTGTGAATTGAGTTTGTTGTCTGTTGCTCTTTTCGTGCAGTCACGCGTAAAAAAAGGAGGTTTTTGTATGTAAAACGACAAAAGAAAAAAAAACAATCATGTAAAATCAAGGGTAGAGAGCTGAAAAGCCGAAAAAGAAGAAAATATGTTAAAATGCCTCCCTTGCCAAAGTGATATGCAAATTTTGTTTTTTTAACTGCATGTGTAACAGGTAGATTAAGCATGTTCCTATGTTTTCTTCGACAATGACTTTGAAATACTTTTTTAGAGAGCTGTCACGTCTCGATGCCAAGTGTGTATATAAATGATGTTGTTGAGATAGTACAAAGCCTCACGACACACACTCAGTGATGTTCAAACTACCTATGTCAACACATCGATTTCTCAATGATTTTGACGACATCCTTCACAAGAGTCAACCTTTTACCTTAGGACAGGGGTGCCTAAAGAGCACATTTTTTATCTTTATATGATTTCAAAAATATCATATAAAGAGAAATCAAAATAAAATTTTTTAAAAAAACAACAGCAAAAATGGATACAATTGAGTAGTAATTTAGCAAGAGAAACTTCAAATATTAAGAGAAAAAAAGTATTAATCCAATAATACAAAGTCCAATTTTACATGATTAACATGTAAAAATTGTTTCACTGTAGTAGCATCAAGTTGAAATATGAAATTAATAAGACGTTATTTTGTAAAAGTTGTGACATCTTGAACAACAAAGAATACAACCAAAAGGGTTGTAGTTTTTTTAAATTAGGTTGTGGGAAGTAAATTAAAATCATAATACTTTAAGAAGAAAATTTACAAGAAGAAAGTTGAACTAGTTGGGACATAAAAAACTGCATAACTGTGGGGAAAAAACTGATGTTTTTTTAATGAAAAATAATAAATATATTAAAAGAGAAAAATGTTGCCATTTTAATAGCATAGAGTTCAAATATTATAATAAATATATAATATATTTTAAAATAAACCTGTAGTCAAAGTCATAATATTATGAGAAAGAATCAAAAGTTATTTATTTTTGGAAAATAAGGGTGGGGAAACTGTCATAATTATGTAATAATTACGATAAGAACATTTAGAAATATGAAATATTTAGAAAAACAGAAACAGTAACTGGGTAAAAAAGGAGACCAAAGTTCATACTAACAATACAATTTTTCACCTTTATTACAAATCTGAAATGCCCTTTTTTTTTTAATATATACAACATCTTAGCAAGATTTGGTTTGTAAAATATCAAAGTGCATCCTTTCCATTTTGAGTAAGTGGCCCTCATTGGAAAAGGTTTGGACACCCCTTCCTCAGGATATTTGCACATATCTTTAAGATAACAAGTAGACAAGCCAACAAAACAAAAGAACGGGTACACAACTATACTGTGTAAGTATGCAAAACAGACCAGTCCAGAACATTCCAGGGTTTAGACCCCAGCACAATCCAGTTCAAATACAAATGATGTTTTTTCAATGATTTGAAAACAAGCCAATTCTCAGTTAAATTCATTTTGATAGTTTCAGTACAACAGACTCAGGAAATAAACTAATTCTGATCTTTTGTGACAAAAGAAACTTTTATAAAAAATATCAGAACCACATACTGTACTTTCTATTTACAATCGTATCCTGGGAAGCTGAGTCAAGATAGTGAAGATCTACTGGTGCTACTGATGCAGACATGAATTTACACCTAACTCCTTTTTTTTTGTTTCAGGTGCAGCGCAGGTTACCTTAAAGTCGGGCTCGTTGTTGTGACTGCAACAAATTACAAACAAAACGTGGTGATGTCCAATTTTATACTCAAGTACTCAAGCAAACAATCCGATTCCTCAGGAAAGCAGTGTGTTAAATGAGCTGCTTCATTCATGAACACAGCGGCACTCATCTACCACCAGGCAGTGTAGTTCAGCTCAATTTTAGTTTGGAACAGTATAACATCTACTGATTGACAAAGAATTGTTTTCCAAAAAACGATTGTTTTGCAAAAAAAACTATTAAGTTATTGCACTGATAAGAAACCAAGCTACTGATGCGTCTTCCAAATGGTAACGGAACTGAACGAACCCGTACCACTTGTACCACAGTGGCTGACAAGGGCAAACATGCAGCAAACACCAAACCATCCAAACTTAGAAATGATCCAAATCACACAAGTGTAATAAAACACACATGCTGGGAAAATACAGCAATCCCTCTCCTCTTCAAGCTTTGAATGTTGTGGCTTTACTCTATCACGGCTTTCTTCATAAGAATTCACATACTTTGTGATGATATTAGGTATTCTACAAACTTGATCACCGGAACAACAGGCTTTTTTTGCAGGTTTGAATTATCTCACAAGAGGCACAATGTACACAAGCTACTGTTGCGGCTTAACCCCCAACCAGCTAAAACTCAACTCTGAACTTCCAACATCACTTCCTGTCTGCTCCTGATTCAGCCCTCCTAGAACCGGAACACATGTACAGCAACACACACCAGCAAGTCTTAATTATGCCTTAAATGTCTTATGTTAACTTTTTTTTTTAATCTTCTATATTATCTACTATCACATAAATGCTGTAGGATCTAAAACAAACAAAACAGACCTGAGGGATATCCGTCTTTAAAGATTTAAAGTATGCAACGCCCTACAAATTACAAAAAATAAAAGCCCACTGCCTGCTAGCATACATTTCCAATACTGCTTTAACAGAACAAAGATCATAGAAATCTGTTTATGACTTTCTAAATCCATTTTTTATTACCATTATTAGAGCACTGTAGACATAAATTAACACCCCTATAGTCACCTATACACTCCTATTATTTTTTACTCTATTATTTATTATTATTAATAATTAATATTACACTCCACATTGCCCAACTGTAATTCAAAGACAGAGGGACAATTTCAGGGACACAAGAGAAGGCCGCCGCTAGCATAGCAATCCACTGAGTTAACCAGTTTGCTTCTCCAGTGTACTTATTGTAAATTTAAGAAAGTGTTTCAAGCAGAGTGGGGAGGAAGGACAAAGAAAGAAGGCAAAACGTTACCACTTCCACACGGAATTGAGTTGTGCCAGACATGAAATGGCTGAGTACATGCAGTTTTCTGGTAATCTAATCCAATGTAACATTACTGATGCATGGTGGCCAGAATACCACATATAACGTGTTTTTCAATGTTTTATGACTAAGAATAGTCCAGGGTCAACCACAAAACAGTGGTCGTGTATTAACAATAATTTACAAAACAACGCAAGAGGATGTACACCCACGATGTAGCAAGAGACGACTGTATATCATTTCACTGTTGTCGCGCCCTCAACAATTTGGAGTTATGTTAAAATGGGCAAAACAATCAATGATAGCAAACATCAGGAGATACACTTTGCCAAATTGCTGTTATAGGCGAACCACAAACATAATTAATTTGGATGCGTATGTTAAGTCGTACTCAAAGTAGACAGAGGTGGGATTAATGCTGTTTTTCAGTTTTGGATCATTTTTTTGTGTTCAGACGTTACTGCGCATTTGCACCTGTCGACCGCCAGATTTCTGAAATACATACCCAGTCTTCAGGGTTGTTGGCCCACGAGCCCCTCTGATACATTCAAGAGCATCTGGCTTGATACAAACTAAAAGCCATGGTTTAATCAAAGTTAAGACAAATCAATTTCTTATGTAAAATGTTCCATTTGAGCTTTCAACGTTAATAGAATGGGAGAAAAGTCATTTAAGGCATCATTTAGCCGATTCAGTTTGTATTCTGTAAATTGCAACTCAATCTGTCTTATACTGTACTGGCGCTGCTCGTTTGTGGGCCACATTAGATCCCTTTCAGGTTTTAGGAAAGCGCTGCTCTCTAATCTGCCATACTATCAACTGTGATTACTTCATCTAATTACAGCGAGTGGCAGAGTGGATTTGATTGAACCCCCCCTTAATACGTCACTCGGCCAAGAAGCTGATGAACATAAGATTGTGACCTGAAGCTTCCTCAACCTTCTTTCATGCAAAATCTTTGAGCCGCTTCAGTTTGCATGTGAGGAAATGATATCCACCATTGTCACATGACTATGCATGTGCACTATGGGCACAGCTTTTTTGCAGTGTGGCGCATCAGGGAACTTTTTGCCAATATTTGGCATCCCAGAGGTAATCAATACTTGCTGATAGAAAGGAAAATAAATCACACAAACTAAATACAGCCCTTGAAATGTAAGGATGTTACCATTACTTGAGCCACATGTACAGAATTTAAAAAAAAAAAAAAAGGTTTAATACAAACAGTGAAGAAACACACATTCGAAACACACACTTTGTGGTCTTCATGTGAAAATATTTTGGACTGCAGTTTTTAAGGTGTACCTAAAGGACCTCTAAAGGTTCACTGTATATTTCTGACTGATGTTCTGTATGTAAAGACTGAATAAAACATTGAATGTTACATCAAACCTCAACTGGCTGCATGTGGCTGATTTATGTACAGTGTTGTTTAATGTGTTGTATGTGTGTGCGTGTAGTAGTAGATAAACTATTTGGTACTCAAGGTCAAGGCCACCCTTTTTTTTTTTGCTTCCGGCTGACTTGATGCTCTACGCACACCTCACGACAACTATGCACATATTTTGCGCATTTGCATATTTTGCAAGAATGCAGCCCCGTGGGCAAAATGGGGCACTTCCCACGTGTCATGGTGCCCTACACACTCATTTGCATGTAGGGAGGAGCAGCCCTGCTCAAGATAGGCGGTACTAAAAATCGACACACTTGTTTGTGAACAATGTAAACATATATACACACAACAACGCAAGACAATGTAACAATATGAGCAAATTAATTAATAATAATAACAATCCTTTATTCTCTTTTGTCACATACAGTTGTTGGAGCAAAATAAAGTCGATCGTTCAAAGTAAGTAAGTAAAATATCCATATTTGGATCAATCTTTCCACATCTATTAGGTACATTAGGCACAAATGCACAATCTGATACCAAAGCTGCAAAAGTAATTCTGCTTTTCTTAGTGTAACACTGCCATAAAGCTTTTAACTTAATGACACACTCCATGTATCATTTGCAACGTTGTACAAGAGGCTATTTCTAATTCCGTTTCAACTCATGTATTGGAAAAAAGAATACAAGTATTAGGAACACCGCTTGGTGTGATACAGTGCACTTCTAAGCCTCTATAAACCACGGTATAATGTTCAAATATGAACGCAGTGGTGAAGGTGTACCTAATGGTGTGGCCCGTGAGGGGCTGAGTGAAGACACGTGCTGCGCTGTGTCGCATAATTACATTTCAGAACTGAATAGGTGGCACTAAGACCCTTCAGAAGGATTAAAACCCTTACACCATGGTACTGATGACATTAAGGGAAATGTGTTTGTTGTCTCCGGAATAATTCACATTAGCAGACGTCTGCGTACACTCCTGAAGTTCTTCTATACATGTATTTCATTTCTCTATAGTGTGTGTATATTGTGTGTGTCTTAAAGGCAACGCCAACCTGCCCTCCACTGCAAGGTCACATGGTGGCTGTGCTGGACTGGGATTGAAGGCTCGTTGCCATGGCGATAAACCAGCCGGTAATATCTCTAAGCACAGGCAGGATTAATCTGCTGACAGATGGCTGGCTGCTCGCCGTCACTTCCTGAAAATACACACACACGCACACGCACACACACACACACACATACAGTACGTACATACGAGTCGTACTCATCGTCACTCCCCTCATAGTGCCTTTATTCTTTAAATGCTAAGAATCACCTTCAGCCCTCATGGCATGCAAAAGTCACGTGCAACTGTCTGTGACCACTGGTCTGTTTTCTTATCATTAGCTGCATCATCTTTAGCGTCATCAGAACCAGCATCAACCTCTGTCTTCTCTCCTCTCATCCATTCCCACTTTCTGAAGCACCAGGGTCATTCCCCGAAACACTTTGGGATCACTAAGTCAGTCGCATGCAGCAGTGCTACACCGATAAGCACATTTCTTAACTAACCGCTTTAAAAACCTCCGGGCGAAAGTCGCCACAAGGTGTTACACGATGCAAAAAAATAACCATAAAATAAATGCATAAAATACCTATACAGGAGAACCATTGTATATGTCATCATGTCCTGGTCCACCAGTATAAAAATGTGCCTGCTTAAGTTGACGTTGACACAATTGGTCATAAAAAATAAGAGCAATGTTTTTGGTTACAGTACTGCTCAACATCATCAAAGATGAACAAAAAGCCCAGAATGAAAGTACACATTCTGTAAAATTTGCCGTGCCCCTGTAGATAGTGAAAGTGATAGTCAAAGCTGAGGATTGTCACACCTCTTCTGGAAGACTTCCAGTGTTTGGCAGCATCCATCCATTTTTTATACCGCTTATCCTAATTAGGGTCACGGGTATGCTGGAGCCTATCCCAGCTGATTTTGGGCAGGAGGCAGGGTACATATAGACAAACAAACATTCACACTCACATTTAGAGTTGCCCGTTAACCTAACATGCATGTTCTGGGAATGTGGGAGAAAATCGGAGTACCCGGAGAAAATCCACACACGCACGAGGAAAACATGGCAACTCCACACAGAATTGCCCAACGGAGATTCGAACCCTGAACCTCCTGACTGTGAGGCCAACATGCTACCCAGTCAGCCACCGTGTTTGGCAGCACATAACTGAAAATACATTGACATTTTGCACAAATGGAGGAAATATAAATAAACACAACCAACAGATGACAAATACGCATACAGAAAAGCTTTTTTGTTCTTTTTTTTTGTATGTGTGTGTTTTGATGCTCATTACTTATTGTTCAGTTTTGTTATTTAGCATTAAGTCATCATATCCACTGATGGCCTGGCAGGTTAGCCCAACACAATCCAACAAGATCAATGAAAATGTACCATTATAAGAAATAAGACTCAAAACACAACTTTTACAAAATTTATTTAGAAAAATCTGCTGCAAAATCAGGCATTTTTGTCCGCAACTATCCCAGGAACGGCCCGGGAAATCCTGGAGGGACAGATCACAGTTTTCAGTGAGTGTGGAAGCCTGTGGAAACAAAGAAAGGCCAACAAATGACACATAATCAAAGTAAGCAATAAAAGTAATGTATATGTAAATTTTAATTTTAAAAACAATAATTTATTAAATAATAATAATTAAATGAAATATTATTTGAGGTATGAGCATGCTTTATGAGTTTAAGTGCAATGAAGTAAAATGGGAAATAAATGACACACTAAGAGCTTCACACTAAATCAAATAGTGCATGTTTAGTTAGGTTTGCATGTTTTTCTGTGTCTGAACTGATCCACTGGCCCTCAAAATGCTACGGAACGTGATGTGACAGGGCCGTGGGCAAAATAAGCATGCAAGAAAGTCATTACCATATATATGAGCTAATATGTGACACTGCATGTGAGTGCAAAAAGAGAATCCTGGACTAAGTAAAAACAAAAGGGCAAGTGGTAGAGTGTTGGTTCGACACTGCGCAGGACGACAAAGGAGTTGCGAAGCTGTAACAAGAGACAAAGGGAGGAGATAGGAAGGACTGTAGAGGAGACAAAGATGACCTTGGGCAATGTTTAAGCAGGGGGGGGGGGTGATGGAACAGAGATGCAAACATTAAGGCTGAAGCCCATTGGCAAGGAAATGCAAAGGAGGAGGAGGAGTACGGCACAAGGACGACAGGAAGGAAGCCTCACAAGCAGAGATGTTTATTCTGCTACTTTAGAATCAATGTCTTTGAATCAACATCGTTTATAAATTCATTCTAAACTGATACTGATACTATAAACTCTTTGGAAAACCCTAACAATGTTCATGCTAAGCAATAAAGAGCACAAACTAGTAGTTTACAATAATGAACTTTTGGACATTTTTTCAGATTTCATGAGCTACTGAATATGGGGTTTGGATTAACCAGTGGTTTGCCGTCAGGGCCAGCAAGGCCATATCTGCTGGCCTGAGGCCCTTACCAGAAGCACTGACCTATGTTTCATACTTACAATGTGGTATTTGTTCCACTAAATTATCTTCATGTATTCCCAACATTTTATTATTTATTATTTGCAGTGCTTTGAGTAATACTTGTGTATGTTAGATTTGTGTGTCCAATCAGTTTTCAGTTTACTATGTCAATGTAATCTGCCCAGGGTCTACATAATCAGGAGAGTTGGCTCCTGTCACATACACACTATTAGCAAAGGGCCTGTTTTTTTTGTTTTTTGTTTTGCCAATTCAACTTCTGATTCGCCTCTCAGGGCCCCGCTTGCAGGTCCCCAGCCCTCATTGGTTGATCAGCACGAGCTGTTCAACAAGATAAATGACTCCCATGATGGCTGACCGAGGTGGAGGAAATTGACATCTCTGGTGAGTAGATGTATTTTATATGTTTGTTATATTATTATATAAATATTGATTGTGAACTATTTCAGTTGATGTTGCAGGGCCCTTTTTCCTTGACCGAGCAATTCCATTTCATTGTTATTATTCGATATACTGCTGATCACAGGTGGAAATTAGGTCCTGACTCGAAGCAGGTCTTGTTGAGAGAACCATCTGCCAGGGTTGTGAAGCTAAATTCAAAATAAACTTTTATTTGTCCATTTCTGCTCAAATTTGTTCCCGCTTCTGGCTCCACAACAACTGCCCCGTCGCTGCGGGCAGAGGGACAAACAACATGTGCGCAGAAATCAAAACATTTAAAAATAGTACTGGTAAAGGAAACTTTGGTTAGCTTTGACTTTGACAGCTCTAAGGAGAAATGAAGAATACAAAATAAAAATATGCACAAGTGGAAGAAAACTGTCAAGAAACTACAGTAGATCTAAAAATTCTTCCTTATCACCCAATCTCCTTATGTCTCTGGCCAAAGTAAATGTGCAAGCAACAGCTAGTTTCGGTTTCAGCTTTGTCCAAAACCGCTTATGTCGCAATCTGAGTGGCGTTGACATAAACTAGTTCCACTGTAAGTATCTTGGTTCATGATACCATTTATTACCAGGGGGGCAAAAGGGGGCAACGCATTACAGCAGGTGACCTATGCTTTGTGTTAAACCTTTGGAAAAGGCTGTTAAACTAATTACTAACCTCTTTTAAGTGCCAAACTCTATTTGGGGGTGCCTTTATTGCAACACGGTACCTCGGTGGGATGGAGTAGATGTTGATTTAAGTAGCTGATAAGAAAAAGAAGCGGTTCGGCAGGCTGCTGTACTAGCAGAACACAAGAACAAGGGGAAACATGCTGGCCGTTCTGCTCGGATGCATCTTCTCTGTCTTCAGGGAGAACAGCTGAGAAGGAGCAGAGGAGGAAAGGACGAGGAGGAGGGGGTGAATATAGATGGAGGGGCTGTAAAGGGAATTTGGGAGGTGAAAGGCGAGTGAAATAAGTAGTGAAGGATGAGAAGGTTCTTCATTGAGAGTAATGAAGTGGCTGTCAAGCTGTTAAACCCATAGTGGCCTTCTGAGATTTGGGAGGCAAAGTGAAGAGAGACGAATGGACGCAGGCTGTCGGGAAGCATCACCAAAGTGGAACTAAAAGAGAAAGACAGAGAAATAAGGAGGAAAAGGATATTTCAAAGGCAATGAGATAAGAGGCAAAGTATGACAGGGAGGAGCGGAGAAAGAGCGAGAAAAAGCGGAAAAGAAGGGGCTCGTGCGAGAGTGATTGTGAGATGGCGAGGCAGTAGCTCTGGGCGGGGTGAGAGGAAGTGATGCGTACACTGAGAGGAAGGAGCAGATCTCGGCGGCACGCGCCAATCAAACACCAGCCTTCCTCTCGTTGACCGCCAGCACAAACACACTCGCCTCACCAGCATGCGCATTATGAAGCAGTCGAGGGGAACCTCCAGCACACACACACGTAAAAGAGGACGCACACACACAGGTCACTTGGCAGGCTCTCTGGGGCACGACACTGAGTCCGTGTCCTGTCTCGTCTGGGAGTGCCACTGAAACACAGCCGCTCTGACTGGAGCCTTGCACGCACTTCATAACGTACAACTGTGAAGTGCGACGCGCGTCACTGAGTCATGAGTTTCGTGTGCACTTTACATCACGCACACGAGGCCCGAGACAGTAATTAAAAACAAACACTATACATACAGAGTAGTAATACGCTCGTCTTTGTACTAACTTCTTGAATGTGTCTGTCTGACCCCCCATAAAACAAAACAAAAGATTGGGATGAGAGCAGTTTATCGCTTTTGGTTTATGTAATAAAAGGGAATAACTGTATTACTATGTTGCATTTACAGTATATAGTTCTAGTTTGTATTAATGCTGTGTTTTATATAGAATATGGTGTTGTTTCAGCAGAGCAACAGCAATAGGTTATTTTGGTCATAACAATAGGGTCGGCAACCCGCGGCTCTGGATCCGCATGCGGCCTTCTTGTTACGGCTTACTTCGCTGAGCGCTGTGGTTGTTTTGTAACACCGAAGTAGGGGAAATGTGCGTTTTCGAAAAGAATATGAAATATCTGAATCGCCGCTAAGTTTGTGAATGCAGCTAGACTGTCTTCTGACTGCTGATTGGATGAGCAGGGGAGGGGGAGGTAGGCTAGTGTAGCAGTGAGTCTCACTGCGTGCGAGAGAAAAAAAGTTGAAGGAGTTTTGAGTTGAGTCTGAAACAAGTTACTGTGCAGTAAAATTAAACAATTTAGAGGTAGGTAGGTAGAGGTAGAGGTTGGTTATGTGCAGCGGCAGCTGACTGACACTCACAGCTCAGAATAATACAGTATTTACAGTATGTGCTTTCACTATTTATGTCTGCAAATACCAGAAAATTTCTCAACGACGTGAGGAAAAGTCTTTACATTTGTTTCTTCTCATTTTTGGAAAAAAAGGTTTGGAAAGTCTCCAGATTTAGTGAGAAAATTGCTGAGTTGTCAAAACTGGGCCGTTTATGGAAAAAGCATTTGTGATGGTGCGCAGTTCAGTCTTTGAAAGACTTATATCAACACAGTAAATAATGTTCTAGAAGTCGACCAATTACAGTCATTACGTTCCTTATCACTGCAATGCGAGGTTGGAATTTTTTGTACGTCACGCCAGGCAGGATGGTTTCGACGGGGAGGGTAGAGCTGGCCTCGACGCAGCAGCATAAACAAATATACCAACCAATGAGAACAATGAGCAACACAACGGCTCAGGAGCATATGGCCATCATAAGAAACATGACTGGTGGCTCATCATTCCCCCAGGAGGAACAGAAGGGCAGAAAGGGAACTTGATAATACTTTTAAGGAATTTAATGGTTTTGCGGCTCTAAGTGGGTTTTAATTTGATAAAAACAGGCCCAAATGGCTCTTTTGATGCTAAAGGTTAAAACAAACACAAGCTCATTTTTTGTCATTGGTTAATGGGGGGGTTATAATTGATCAATATGAAGTTGGACTGGTAAAAGGGCCACTTGGTAGCAAATCGTTGGTGCACCAGCTACAATTTTACACAAAGATCTTAAGTATCTATTTGAAAAACATTATAATAACATTATATTAACATTAATCTATGTGATAGAAATGCAAAGTTTTTAAAGGAAACATATTTGGAAAATTAAGTGACAATTCTAACTGAACACCCCACACCTTACTGTGATTTGTTCATTTCTTAAGATAAATTCAAAATAATGGACATTTTTCTTCACTGTGTCAGCATGGAACTGGATAGGGAGTGAATAACATTTGCATAAAACACAACACACCGTGGCTCCCAAAAAATCAAATGTTTGACTTCCTGATGAAAGAATAAAACGAGAGAAAGAATAATCATGTCAGTCAGACGGGAAAAACATTCATCAGGTTCAAGGAACCCAAGTATAAACAGAGGAATATGCCAGCAATGTACAGCATAAGCAGAGGCTACTTAAAGCTTTGTGACTGCATTCATGATGTTTTTATTCATTCTTACTGCTCTATACATAGATTTACAACTCATGCATGGTTATATTGCATATGAAGCAATTCCTCCCGCTTATCTTATTTTATCCACCAGGTCCGCCATACAGCAGGTTGTGATGCATTGCATAAATATGGTATATTCAACCTGACATGCCCTTTACAACCGCCTCGTTGTAAATGTCTCCAACCGACAAGTAAAGCACATTATTGTCATGGTCGCATCTAGAAGCGTCCTTCTGCTCTAATTTACAAACACATCCATGCTTTTAAACAATTGATATTAGCCATTATTGTGATGGAAGGAAAAGATGGTCCTCTTTGCACTTCCATCACTGTCCTCAACCACTCCATTTTAAACAGTGCCTCCATGAATTATTGAGCATCTGTCAGAGGCTGTTCTTTGTTTTGGCTGTGAAGTCACCTCGATTCGATTGAACATTTTCTCCCTGGCGTGCCGTGATCAAAGCTAAAGGCGGTCCAACCCAATATTAGAGTGTATAACCTTTTTTTTTTTTTGGTGGCAACTTTTTTTTTGCCATTATTGATCTCATAATAACGATGAACTGTAAAGTCAATGATGCAAGGAAAATGTAAAAGTGAAATGATATGGCTTTCATGCACTACTGTTTGATTTCTTGGCTGTGTCTTGTGTTCACTGTTTTGACCTTTATCTCCTGTTTCACAGACCACGGCCTCTAGAGGTGGGCGATGCGCACTGGTTTCTGCTGAGCAATTAAGACCGCGTAAGCTACGCAGGCTCTGTGAGGAATACATTATAGGGCTCAATATTGATAAACGGAATATTTCTGTAGTTAAAACCTGTTTATGACTTTGTGAATACAGCTTTTAACATGATTAAAGCCCCGCAGACTAAATAACACACTTTTGTCATCATTACACAGTGGTGTGTGGTGAGGGTAGGTAAGTGAGGCAGAGCCTTACTGCCCCCTGGTGGGCTTTCCTTTCCACTGCATGTGAATAGTAAAAAAAACATTCCATTTTAGTTCTATAGTCTATGCTTTGCATTGATTTTCTTTTTCAATCCAGTAATTTCAATTATTTCATCAATAAAATAGCTGAATTTTCATATTTCCTGTTCAAATCCATAGGAAGCACAGGTATGAGAGCCACATTGAGTCATGGCTCTCATGGTGTCTCAAGCAACCATGCATACATCCATTCAGGCAGGCTGTGATTGGTCCGTGTTTTCACATAAGATACATTGGTGTTTCCTCATTGCACCGCCAATAATGTATGTTTTATCACACATGTACTGCACATACTGATGTTTAACAGACTTGTAGGAGCCATTTATGTTTGTTTGTGTTTAGTTAATTTAGTTTGTTTTGGGGTTTGCTATTGGTCGAACACTGGTGTCTGTATGGGGGCGTGGCATCTAAAGGTGCGGAAGCGACAGTGCATAAAATTAGGGTGACGGGAGGTCACACGATTTTTACTTGAATGTAGCGACTACCAAGTCTTGCTCTAGTCGCTTCCAGGTGCGGGGAATCCAGGCAATAACACGCTCCAATGACATAATGTCCAGACAGGTAAGGTTGGAGTAAATGTGTTGTTTATTGCATAAGAGAAAAAAAAACAAGAATTCCTTCATCCAGAATGGCAAGCGTTAGGGCGGCCTGAATTGTTGGTGGGCGTTAAAGTGTGCAATTGCATGCGTGAATTGGGGTGTGAGCGGTAAAAACCGCGTGACCTCCCGTCACCCTAATTTCATGCACTGTCGCTTCCGCACCTTTATATGCAATGGGACTTTACCTGACAAATTACAATGTGAAATATCCACCCAAGTCTGATGTGAGAGCTTGGAAAATAACGTTGCTTAAAGCCCAGTATTAATTTACAGCACAGCAACGTGCAATTGAGTGTTCACTAAGGATTGTTCTCTGCTTTGCTTTCCCTGTTTCTTTCAAACTATTCAATATAAATGTTATACAGTTTCTTTTTACAGGAGCACACTTTCACCTCAGTAGTTTGGTTGGTCATTCACCCTCCTTTACAGCCGCCACTTTTTTTATGAAGTTAAGCCAAACCTTCTAGCCACTTCTTCTTCGCTGGTGCTCACCGGCTTCTTCTTTGTTTGTGGCTATTTTTTCCTTATTCTCAAAGTAGGCATCAAAACTAGGAATCACAATAAAAACAGTTGAACGATTCAGGGAGAATCGGAATGTCAGTGCCGGTTCCTGTTGATGCTGGAGACTGCATGCTGAGTCCAGGTTGTTCTATCATCAAGGATAAAGATGATATCCTTCAACTTTTGAATGGATCCAGTGTACAAGACCACAGGGATATGTTTTTTTTTACCATTATTAGTAGTATGTTATATTTCCTTTGTGGGTTCTGTGTACAGTTTGAGAGACTTAGGGATTAATTTAACCATAATTTAGGTTTAAGTTCCGACTTACACCCAAAACTCACAGTTCCATAGTCGTTGTTGGAACGGAAAGTGTACATAGCCCGAGCACTTCCTGTATGTTTTCCTGTGTCTGCATAGTTGAGAAAGGTCCATGTGGTTCAGTACACAGCCATTGGAAGAGATTTTGGAAGACAAATCATATGACAGCTGCAAAATGTGCTTCAATACACCGGGAGCCAGTGATGCCTTATATAATACCTCGGAACAAAGCGACAGTGGACATTGGACAGGAGTTGTGCTTGCTGCTGCTGGACTGTGTCCGGGTGCTCTCAGAGAGACAGCGGCAAGGCGAGCACTGACAAGCACACATATACAAGCCTCCACAGAGGGACACAGAGTATACACTGTATGTCTGTGTTCACGTGCATACATCATGTATCCAAGCCCACAATCTCCACCTTTTCACAAACAAATTCCATACAAATCTTCTATGCATCGTCGCAGAACCCTCTCCTTATGTAACCACCCCCACTAGAGGTCCTTACTGGCGCTTTAAAGCTCCAGTCTGTCACTTTAACTCCAACCACTGCCACCCTGTTTGGGGTACACAGAATGATGGGATGCAGACAAACGGACCATGCCAGGAAAAGTTGCTCTCACTTTTTCATTTCAACATCTTTCAAAGCAACATGAGAATATAAGCTGGCATTGTCTCTTAGGCCCACTGTCACGCCGCAACTTGAAATGTGTCCCCCACGGTGAGGAATCCCACTGACTTTGTGGTTATGCAACCATCAATAGTTTTAGATGTTTTTGTTGAAAATATGGATAAAGAGGTTTTCTTATTTTATATCCTCTATAAGAGTGGAAAAATACAAATAGTGGTGCAGGATAGACTTATGAAAGGTGACTTAGTGAGGTAGAGCATCAAGAGAAGAAATGATCATACATTTTGTACAGTACATTTTTGATTTTTTGCAGGATAAGAGTAACTTGAAATATTTCTTCTCTTTCTGCTTTGCTGTGTCCGATGTTTTGTTTTCGTTGTTTTGCTTCAATTTCTAAGACAAAATCTTGATCGTGATTCATTTTCTGTGGTGACCCCTTACATGGAAAAAATGAAAGTGGAAAAAAAACATAAAGATGAGACACATTACTCTGTCACCTGATAAAATGTGGATGTTTTGTTCAGATAGTTTAGTTTACAGTCAAACCTTGGTTTTCATAATTATTATTCAACCCTAGTGCTAAATAACCAGCCATGGGGCAGAAGAAAGTTCACAGTGCCTGCACTTTGATAAAAAAGGTAAGAAACACTCTTGAATTTGATCTTGCCAAGATGTACAATATATCTGCTTCAGCATTTGTCATTTATTAAATATTTATCATGGTTTTCTGCATGTAAAACTATAATTATTCTTTTTGAAATGCATTTGTGTTGATATTTTTGCATGTCTGGAACAGATTAGTTTGATTTACATTAATCCATGTGGAAAAAAATGCCTCAGTTTCAGTTTTCAGCAGACCTTTTAGAACAGATCATTAACAAAAATTGAGGTATCACTGTATTGACCTGCATTGGATTTGCTTGGAAGTTATGTGAAAACAGCCCCTCCTGTAATTTTTCTGAATACGGCCCTCCCTGGAAAAGGTTTGGACACCCCGGATATATGCCATGCTACCCTAGCTACACAAGAAGCAATACACAAAGAATATTATTATTATGGAAAGAATGCGGTTTCACAGAGATCAAATGGTCAGCACGTCAGCCTCATAGTTTGGAGATGTAGGTGGAAATTGCATGTTCTCCCCAGCCATGTGTGGGGTTTCTCCAGATACTCTGGCTTCCTTCTGAACATTGGAAAACACACTATTTAACTGGAGGGCTACTTCCTGGTTCATGGAGGACAACAAACAGATTCACTGCAGTGGTCATAACAGATGGTCACCGGGATGGAAAGCATCCTCCCTTGGAATTGATTTGTTTAAGTTGAATTGAAATGTGATGGTTCACTCCTCTGTAACGATTTGTGGAAATCAGTGTTGTTTTTTTTTTTTACTGCATCTGCCCTAGTAGTTACTAGAATTCTTAACCACTGCAGGTTTATGTCAAGTCATTCTCTTTAAAAAGTTCATTAAAGCAACAAAGCAACACTTTGTACTGTACTTGGTCTAAGGTCAAAAAGACCATCTTTCTCCAAAAACTAAGCCTGCGTGTGTTCATCGTTAAGTGTGTTGGCAGTCATTTGACTATAATGTTGCTATAAGCCATACCTCCATCAATAATTTGCTGCCTTTAGCGTGATGTACAGAAAAGACATGAAGATGAACAGATGAGTCAGGTGCCTCCTCAAAAGCGAATGTCAGAAAAAAGGGAAAAAAAATAAAAAATGACATCCGTGAGGAAGTTGGCATGCAAGCTACACACATTTTTAAAAATTTATCTACCAAATGCTTTCATAACCTAAAGATATCTCACTTTGTATTTAATTAATTACAGAATTTCCTGCGAGAGTAACTGTGTATATGCATGTATTCAATATTAAAAAACACATGGAATTGAAATTCAGCCGGGAGAGATGATTTAACTGACACCTTGTGTCAGTTGGTATGAAAAATGGAGGCTTCTAATTCTATGCACAATTGCATGTTCTAACCCCCACTTGAGCATAAAACAATGTTACACATGCATACATTTAATCCCATTTTTCCTTCATATTAGCCTCAGCTGTTGGTTTTAAAGCTTCCTGTGCATATAAATGTGCCGTTTGTTTACTGATGCATGTGCACAGATTGGCTGATAGGTGGAAGCCAAAAAACGTTTGGGCTGCATGAGGGTTGGAGAGACTTTGTACAGCTCCCTACAGCTACTGAGCAGTCCAACATGAATCGCTCACTCTGTTTGTTTGTTGGCTGACAGAAAACTGGGACACATTTCTGACAGAATTGTTTCCCGCTTGAATTGGAGCACACAGTTACTGAATACGGAGCATTTCATTTTTGATGACTTTTGACGAGAACCACTCAACAATGACACGACCGTTGTGCTCCACGTTTGGGTAAATATGATGGTTTCACGTGTTCAGATATTCTCCTTATATGTAATCAGTCATGTATGGTCAGAGGTATTAAAAGATAGCTTTCAGGCCAGTGGTTTCCAGCGTTTTTTCTTGCAAGAGCTACTCATTTTTGTCACATTTATCTTCATAGCTTATTTCATTCCAAACAAACGGAATATGTTCAGAATGCATTTCTTTCTAGTGTTCTCACATTGTTAACTGAAAACCTGAATGAAAAGCAGACTTGTGGGTTCCTCATGTGGTCGTGGG
>QODF01000206.1:2072647-2184718 GCA_024372805.1 Oostethus manadensis | reverse complement strand
CTACATAATCAGGAGAGTTGGCTCCTGTCACATACACACTATTAGCAAAGGGCCTGTTTTTTTTGTTTTTTGTTTTGCCAATTAAACTTCTGATTCGCCTCTCAGGGCCCCGCTTGCAGGTCCCCAGCCCTCATTGGTTGATCAGCACGAGCTGTTCAACAAAATAAATGACTCCCATGATGGCTGACCGAGGTGGAGGAAATTGACATCTCTGGTGAGTAGATGTATTTTATATGTTTGTTATATTATTATATAAATATTGATTGTGAACTATTTCAGTTGATGTTGCAGGGCCCTTTTTCCTTGACCGAGCAATTCCATTTCATTGTTATTATTCGATATACTGCTGATCACAGGTGGAAATTAGGTCCTGACTCGAAGCAGGTCTTGTTGAGAGAACCATCTGCCAGGGTTGTGAAGCTAAATTCAAAATAAACTTTTATTTGTCCATTTCTGCTCAAATTTGTTCCCGCTTCTGGCTCCACAACAACTGCCCCGTCGCTGCGGGCAGAGGGACAAACAACATGTGCGCAGAAATCAAAACATTTAAAAATAGTACTGGTAAAGGAAACTTTGGTTAGCTTTGACTTTGACAGCTCTAAGGAGAAATGAAGAATACAAAATAAAAATATGCACAAGTGGAAGAAAACTGTCAAGAAACTACAGTAGATCTAAAAATTCTTCCTTATCACCCAATCTCCTTATGTCTCTGGCCAAAGTAAATGTGCAAGCAACAGCTAGTTTCGGTTTCAGCTTTGTCCAAAACCGCTTATGTCGCAATCTGAGTGGCGTTGACATAAACTAGTTCCACTGTAAGTATCTTGGTTCATGATACCATTTATTACCAGGGGGGCAAAAGGGGGCAACGCATTACAGCAGGTGACCTATGCTTTGTGTTAAACCTTTGGAAAAGGCTGTTAAACTAATTACTAACCTCTTTTAAGTGCCAAACTCTATTTGGGGGTGCCTTTATTGCAACACGGTACCTCGGTGGGATGGAGTAGATGTTGATTTAAGTAGCTGATAAGAAAAAGAAGCGGTTCGGCAGGCTGCTGTACTAGCAGAACACAAGAACAAGGGGAAACATGCTGGCCGTTCTGCTCGGATGCATCTTCTCTGTCTTCAGGGAGAACAGCTGAGAAGGAGCAGAGGAGGAAAGGACGAGGAGGAGGGGGTGAATATAGATGGAGGGGCTGTAAAGGGAATTTGGGAGGTGAAAGGCGAGTGAAATAAGTAGTGAAGGATGAGAAGGTTCTTCATTGAGAGTAATGAAGTGGCTGTCAAGCTGTTAAACCCATAGTGGCCTTCTGAGATTTGGGAGGCAAAGTGAAGAGAGACGAATGGACGCAGGCTGTCGGGAAGCATCACCAAAGTGGAACTAAAAGAGAAAGACAGAGAAATAAGGAGGAAAAGGATATTTCAAAGGCAATGAGATAAGAGGCAAAGTATGACAGGGAGGAGCGGAGAAAGAGCGAGAAAAAGCGGAAAAGAAGGGGCTCGTGCGAGAGTGATTGTGAGATGGCGAGGCAGTAGCTCTGGGCGGGGTGAGAGGAAGTGATGCGTACACTGAGAGGAAGGAGCAGATCTCGGCGGCACGCGCCAATCAAACACCAGCCTTCCTCTCGTTGACCGCCAGCACAAACACACTCGCCTCACCAGCATGCGCATTATGAAGCAGTCGAGGGGAACCTCCAGCACACACACACGTAAAAGAGGACGCACACACACAGGTCACTTGGCAGGCTCTCTGGGGCACGACACTGAGTCCGTGTCCTGTCTCGTCTGGGAGTGCCACTGAAACACAGCCGCTCTGACTGGAGCCTTGCACGCACTTCATAACGTACAACTGTGAAGTGCGACGCGCGTCACTGAGTCATGAGTTTCGTGTGCACTTTACATCACGCACACGAGGCCCGAGACAGTAATTAAAAACAAACACTATACATACAGAGTAGTAATACGCTCGTCTTTGTACTAACTTCTTGAATGTGTCTGTCTGACCCCCCATAAAACAAAACAAAAGATTGGGATGAGAGCAGTTTATCGCTTTTGGTTTATGTAATAAAAGGGAATAACTGTATTACTATGTTGCATTTACAGTATATAGTTCTAGTTTGTATTAATGCTGTGTTTTATATAGAATATGGTGTTGTTTCAGCAGAGCAACAGCAATAGGTTATTTTGGTCATAACAATAGGGTCGGCAACCCGCGGCTCTGGATCCGCATGCGGCCTTCTTGTTACGGCTTACTTCGCTGAGCGCTGTGGTTGTTTTGTAACACCGAAGTAGGGGAAATGTGCGTTTTCGAAAAGAATATGAAATATCTGAATCGCCGCTAAGTTTGTGAATGCAGCTAGACTGTCTTCTGACTGCTGATTGGATGAGCAGGGGAGGGGGAGGTAGGCTAGTGTAGCAGTGAGTCTCACTGCGTGCGAGAGAAAAAAAGTTGAAGGAGTTTTGAGTTGAGTCTGAAACAAGTTACTGTGCAGTAAAATTAAACAATTTAGAGGTAGGTAGGTAGAGGTAGAGGTTGGTTATGTGCAGCGGCAGCTGACTGACACTCACATCTCAGAATAATACAGTATTTACAGTATGTGCTTTCACTATTTATGTCTGCAAATACCAGAAAATTTCTCAACGACGTGAGGAAAAGTCTTTACATTTGTTTCTTCTCATTTTTGGAAAAAAAGGTTTGGAAAGTCTCCAGATTTAGTGAGAAAATTGCTGAGTTGTCAAAACTGGGCCGTTTATGGAAAAAGCATTTGTGATGGTGCGCAGTTCAGTCTTTGAAAGACTTATATCAACACAGTAAATAATGTTCTAGAAGTCGACCAATTACAGTCATTACGTTCCTTATCACTGCAATGCGAGGTTGGAATTTTTTGTACGTCACGCCAGGCAGGATGGTTTCGACGGGGAGGGTAGAGCTGGCCTCGACGCAGCAGCATAAACAAATATACTAACCAATGAGAACAATGAGCAACACAACGGCTCAGGAGCATATGGCCATCATAAGAAACATGACTTGTGGCTCATCATTCCCCCAGGAGGAACAGAAGGACAGAAAGGGAACTTGATAATACGTTTAAGGAATTTAATGGTTTTGTGGCTCCAAGTGGGTTTTAATTTGATAAAAACAGGCCCAAATGGCTCTTTTGATGCTAAAGGTTAAAACAAACACAAGCTCATTTTTTGTCATTGGTTAATGGGGGGGTTATAATTGATCAATATGAAGTTGGACTGGTAAAAGGGCCACTTGGTAGCAAATCGTTGGTGCACCAGCTACAATTTTACACAAAGATCTTAAGTATCTATTTGAAAAACATTATAACAACATTATATTAACATTAATCTATGTGATAGAAATGCAAAGTTTTTTAAGGAAACATATTTGGAAAATTAAGTGACAATTCTAACTGAACACCCCACACCTTACTGTGATTTGTTAAGATAAATTCAAAATAATGGCCATTTTTCTTCAACTCTAACAACAATAAATTACAGAGCACGGTCATTTAAAGCTCCATACATCTCGTGGCCTTTAAGCAAGGGAGATAACTCCCTGGAGAACTGCTAATGGCGTGTGTGTTGTGTTCATGACTGTGATTGGTTAAAAAACAATGGTTAAACTGTGTCAGCATGGAACTGGATAGGGAGTGAATAACATTTGCATAAAACACAACACACCGTGGCTCCCAAAAAATCAAATGTTTGACTTCCTGATGAAAGAATAAAACGAGAGAAAGAATAATCATGTCAGTCAGACGGGAAAAACATTCATCAGGTTCAAGGAACCCAAGTATAAACAGAGGAATATGCCAGCAATGTACAGCATAAGCAGAGGCTACTTAAAGCTTTGTGACTGCATTCATGATGTTTTTATTCATTCTTACTGCTCTATACATAGATTTACAACTCATGCATGGTTATATTGCATATGAAGCAATTCCTCCCGCTTATCTTATTTTATCCACCAGGTCCGCCATACAGCAGGTTGTGATGCATTGCATAAATATGGTATATTCAACCTGACATGCCCTTTACAACCGCCTCGTTGTAAATGTCTCCAACCGACAAGTAAAGCACATTATTGTCATGGTCGCATCTAGAAGCGTCCTTCTGCTCTAATTTACAAACACATCCATGCTTTTAAACAATTGATATTAGCCATTATTGTGATGGAAGGAAAAGATGGTCCTCTTTGCACTTCCATCACTGTCCTCAACCACTCCATTTTAAACAGTGCCTCCATGAATTATTGAGCATCTGTCAGAGGCTGTTCTTTGTTTTGGCTGTGAAGTCACCTCGATTCGATTGAACATTTTCTCCCTGGCGTGCCGTGATCAAAGCTAAAGGCGGTCCAACCCAATATTAGAGTGTATAACCTTTTTTTTTTTTTGGTGGCAACTTTTTTTTTGCCATTATTGATCTCATAATAACGATGAACTGTAAAGTCAATGATGCAAGGAAAATGTAAAAGTGAAATGATATGGCTTTCATGCACTACTGTTTGATTTCTTGGCTGTGTCTTGTGTTCACTGTTTTGACCTTTATCTCCTGTTTCACAGACCACGGCCTCTAGAGGTGGGCGATGCGCACTGGTTTCTGCTGAGCAATTAAGACCGCGTAAGCTACGCAGGCTCTGTGAGGAATACATTATAGGGCTCAATATTGATAAACGGAATATTTCTGTAGTTAAAACCTGTTTATGACTTTGTGAATACAGCTTTTAACATGATTAAAGCCCCGCAGACTAAATAACACACTTTTGTCATCATTACACAGTGGTGTGTGGTGAGGGTAGGTAAGTGAGGCAGAGCCTTACTGCCCCCTGGTGGGCTTTCCTTTCCACTGCATGTGAATAGTAAAAAAAACATTCCATTTTAGTTCTATAGTCTATGCTTTGCATTGATTTTCTTTTTCAATCCAGTAATTTCAATTATTTCATCAATAAAATAGCTGAATTTTCATATTTCCTGTTCAAATCCATAGGAAGCACAGGTATGAGAGCCACATTGAGTCATGGCTCTCATGGTGTCTCAAGCAACCATGCATACATCCATTCAGGCAGGCTGTGATTGGTCCGTGTTTTCACATAAGATACATTGGTGTTTCCTCATTGCACCGCCAATAATGTATGTTTTATCACACATGTACTGCACATACTGATGTTTAACAGACTTGTAGGAGCCATTTATGTTTGTTTGTGTTTAGTTAATTTAGTTTGTTTTGGGGTTTGCTATTGGTCGAACACTGGTGTCTGTATGGGGGCGTGGCATCTAAAGGTGCGGAAGCGACAGTGCATAAAATTAGGGTGACGGGAGGTCACACGATTTTTACTTGAATGTAGCGACTACCAAGTCTTGCTCTAGTCGCTTCCAGGTGCGGGGAATCCAGGCAATAACACGCTCCAATGACATAATGTCCAGACAGGTAAGGTTGGAGTAAATGTGTTGTTTATTGCATAAGAGAAAAAAAAACAAGAATTCCTTCATCCAGAATGGCAAGCGTTAGGGCGGCCTGAATTGTTGGTGGGCGTTAAAGTGTGCAATTGCATGCGTGAATTGGGGTGTGAGCGGTAAAAACCGCGTGACCTCCCGTCACCCTAATTTCATGCACTGTCGCTTCCGCACCTTTATATGCAATGGGACTTTACCTGACAAATTACAATGTGAAATATCCACCCAAGTCTGATGTGAGAGCTTGGAAAATAACGTTGCTTAAAGCCCAGTATTAATTTACAGCACAGCAACGTGCAATTGAGTGTTCACTAAGGATTGTTCTCTGCTTTGCTTTCCCTGTTTCTTTCAAACTATTCAATATAAATGTTATACAGTTTCTTTTTACAGGAGCACACTTTCACCTCAGTAGTTTGGTTGGTCATTCACCCTCCTTTACAGCCGCCACTTTTTTTATGAAGTTAAGCCAAACCTTCTAGCCACTTCTTCTTCGCTGGTGCTCACCGGCTTCTTCTTTGTTTGTGGCTATTTTTTCCTTATTCTCAAAGTAGGCATCAAAACTAGGAATCACAATAAAAACAGTTGAACGATTCAGGGAGAATCGGAATGTCAGTGCCGGTTCCTGTTGATGCTGGAGACTGCATGCTGAGTCCAGGTTGTTCTATCATCAAGGATAAAGATGATATCCTTCAACTTTTGAATGGATCCAGTGTACAAGACCACAGGGATATGTTTTTTTTTACCATTATTAGTAGTATGTTATATTTCCTTTGTGGGTTCTGTGTACAGTTTGAGAGACTTAGGGATTAATTTAACCATAATTTAGGTTTAAGTTCCGACTTACACCCAAAACTCACAGTTCCATAGTCGTTGTTGGAACGGAAAGTGTACATAGCCCGAGCACTTCCTGTATGTTTTCCTGTGTCTGCATAGTTGAGAAAGGTCCATGTGGTTCAGTACACAGCCATTGGAAGAGATTTTGGAAGACAAATCATATGACAGCTGCAAAATGTGCTTCAATACACCGGGAGCCAGTGATGCCTTATATAATACCTCGGAACAAAGCGACAGTGGACATTGGACAGGAGTTGTGCTTGCTGCTGCTGGACTGTGTCCGGGTGCTCTCAGAGAGACAGCGGCAAGGCGAGCACTGACAAGCACACATATACAAGCCTCCACAGAGGGACACAGAGTATACACTGTATGTCTGTGTTCACGTGCATACATCATGTATCCAAGCCCACAATCTCCACCTTTTCACAAACAAATTCCATACAAATCTTCTATGCATCGTCGCAGAACCCTCTCCTTATGTAACCACCCCCACTAGAGGTCCTTACTGGCGCTTTAAAGCTCCAGTCTGTCACTTTAACTCCAACCACTGCCACCCTGTTTGGGGTACACAGAATGATGGGATGCAGACAAACGGACCATGCCAGGAAAAGTTGCTCTCACTTTTTCATTTCAACATCTTTCAAAGCAACATGAGAATATAAGCTGGCATTGTCTCTTAGGCCCACTGTCACGCCGCAACTTGAAATGTGTCCCCCACGGTGAGGAATCCCACTGACTTTGTGGTTATGCAACCATCAATAGTTTTAGATGTTTTTGTTGAAAATATGGATAAAGAGGTTTTCTTATTTTATATCCTCTATAAGAGTGGAAAAATACAAATAGTGGTGCAGGATAGACTTATGAAAGGTGACTTAGTGAGGTAGAGCATCAAGAGAAGAAATGATCATACATTTTGTACAGTACATTTTTGATTTTTTGCAGGATAAGAGTAACTTGAAATATTTCTTCTCTTTCTGCTTTGCTGTGTCCGATGTTTTGTTTTCGTTGTTTTGCTTCAATTTCTAAGACAAAATCTTGATCGTGATTCATTTTCTGTGGTGACCCCTTACATGGAAAAAATGAAAGTGGAAAAAAACATAAATATGAGACACATTACTCTGTCACCTGATAAAATGTGGATGTTTTGTTCAGATAGTTTAGTTTACAGTCAAACCTTGGTTTTCATAATTATTATTCAACCCTAGTGCTAAATAACCAGCCATGGGGCAGAAGAAAGTTCACAGTGCCTGCACTTTGATAAAAAAGGTAAGAAACACTCTTGAATTTGATCTTGCCAAGATGTACAATATATCTGCTTCAGCATTTGTCATTTATTAAATATTTATCATGGTTTTCTGCATGTAAAACTATAATTATTCTTTTTGAAATGCATTTGTGTTGATATTTTTGCATGTCTGGAACAGATTAGTTTGATTTACATTAATCCATGTGGAAAAAAATGCCTCAGTTTCAGTTTTCAGCAGACCTTTTAGAACAGATCAGTAACAAAAACTGAGGTATCACTGTATTGACCTGCATTGGATTTGCTTGGAAGTTATGTGAAAACAGCCCCTCCTGTAATTTTTCTGAATACGGCCCTCCCTGGAAAAGGTTTGGACACCCCGGATATATGCCATGCTACCCTAGCTACACAAGAAGCAATACACAAAGAATATTATTATTATGGAAAGAATGCGGTTTCACAGAGATCAAGTGGTCAGCACGTCAGCCTCATAGTTTGGAGATGTAGGTGGAAATTGCATGTTCTCCCCAGCCATGTGTGGGGTTTCTCCAGATACTCTGGCTTCCTTCTGAACATTGGAAAACACACTATTTAACTGGAGGGCTACTTCCTGGTTCATGGAGGACAACAAACAGATTCACTGCAGTGGTCATAACAGATGGTCACCGGGATGGAAAGCATCCTCCCTTGCAATTGATTTGTTTAAGTTGAATTGAAATGAGATGGTTCACTCCTCTGTAACGATTTGTGGAAATCAGTGTTGTATTTTTTTTTTACTGCATCTGCCCTAGTAGTTACTAGAATTCTTTACCACTGCAGGTTTATGTCAAGTCATTCTCTTTAAAAAGTTCATTAAAGCAACAAAGCAACACTTTGTACTGTACTTGCTCTGAGATCAAAAAGACCATCTTTCTCCAAAAACTAAGTCTGCGTGTGTTCATCGTTAAGTGTGTTGGCAGTCATTTGACTATAATGTTGCTATAAGCCATACCTCCATCAATAATTTGCTGCCTTTAGGGTGATGTACTGAAAAGACATGAAGATGAACAGATGAGTCAGGTGCCTCCTCAAAAGCGAATGTCAGAAAAAAGGGAAAAAAAATAAAAAATGACATCCGTGAGGAAGTTGGCATGCAAGCTACACACATTTTTAAAAATTTATCTACCAAATGCTTTCATAACCTAAAGATATCTCACTTTGTATTTAATTAATTACAGAATTTCCTGCGAGAGTAACTGTGTATATGCATGTATTCAATATTAAAAAACACATGGAATTGAAATTCAGCCGGGAGAGATGATTTAACTGACACCTTGTGTCAGTTGGTATGAAAAATGGAGGCTTCTAATTCTATGCACAATTGCATGTTCTAACCCCCACTTGAGCATAAAACAATGTTACACATGCATACATTTAATCCCATTTTTCCTTCATATTAGCCTCAGCTGTTGGTTTTAAAGCTTCCTGTGCATATAAATGTGCCGTTTGTTTACTGATGCATGTGCACAGATTGGCTGATAGGTGGAAGCCAAAAAACGTTTGGGCTGCATGAGGGTTGGAGAGACTTTGTACAGCTCCCTACAGCTACTGAGCAGTCCAACATGAATCGCTCACTCTGTTTGTTTGTTGGCTGACAGAAAACTGGGACACATTTCTGACAGAATTGTTTCCCGCTTGAATTGGAGCACACAGTTACTGAATACGGAGCTTTTCATTTTTGATGACTTTTGACGAGAACCACTCAACAATGACACGACCGTTGTGCTCCACGTTTGGGTAAATATGATGGTTTCAAGTGTTCAGATATTCTCCTTATATGTAATCAGTCAATGTATGGTCAGAGGTGTTGAAAGATAGCTTTCAGGCCAGTGGTTCCCAGCGTTTTTTCTTGCGAGAGCTACTTTGGCCAAGAGCTACCCATTTTTGTCACATTTATCTTCATAGCTTATTTCATTCCAAACAAACGGAATATGTTCAGAATGCATTTCTTTCTAGTGTTCTCACATTGTTAACTGAAAACCTGAATGAAAAGCAGACTTGTGGGTTCCTCATGTGGTCGTGGGCGGCTTACCTTGTGTCCGCTGCGGCTATATTTGCTGGGCAAAAACAACAAACACATCTCTCTGGGGGTGTTTAAAACAAACACATTTGCAGGCTGTCGAGCCAATACCACAGTGTGCTGTGGAAGCACATGAGAGCCCCAGCCTGATCCCTATCAGACACCTTCACAGCAGATGTGTTTGGCTTTACAACAGACGGATGTGAGCCAGCATGTCTTTCTCAGTGACTTCACACTTCACAACTCTTAAAAAAATCTTAATCACAGACTAAAACAATTAATTCAAGACAGGTGAGATATGAAAAGAAAAACGAGAAAATAGAATAAGAATAAATAAATAAGTAATATGTAACGGTTCACTTCCAATTTATAGTGGAGTAATAATAATAATAATAATAATAAATAATAATGAGAATAAGCGGCGTAGAAAATGGATGGATAATAATGTATTTACTTTATTCATTTCATTATTTAAGATGATTAAGTACAAATATACGACTTTGTTTATACTGTATAAAGCTCTTCCTGGCTGTGTCCTTTCTTCTGCACTGTGCTCCCTGTACTGTGGAGGTGCTGTTCAAATGAGGAGGCGTTCAAGCGCACTGTGTAGCTCTCAGTGTAAGTTTTCAGACACCAGTGTTGTCAGGCTGTTTTTAATTTGTATTCATGTACCCCCTAGGACAATTTGTGCACCCCACTTTGAGAATTTAGGCAGTAATGCATATTCACGCATTTCTTTTTTCTAGTTCGTATTGTAAATAAATCAAATATTTTTTTGGAACTTGAATAGAAATTTATTTGATTTGAATTACTGTTTGCAGAGGGAAAAGAGTGCTGCAGCTGCTTCAGCAGGGGGCGCTATCTCACAAGTCAGTTCACTCAAACCAGAAGATTCATGGACAAAATGTGATGTTGTGCAACAGCATGTTTTGTAAGTTCGATTCTGTATCTGATAAAAATCTAACGTGGATGTTTTGTTTAGATATCTATTTAGATATCAGTTATCAATATTTGCTTGAATTGTGCAGAATGCATTATGAAAACAATTGTTATTTTTTCACACATTCCCTGTGTTCTGTATTGCAAGCTGTCGAGCCACTGACATAATTGCGACAATTTGTTGTGGGTTTCATTTCATATTGGTAAATGTATTAATTGATCATTTTTCCAGTGGAACCTTGGTTTACATCATTTTGTTGGAGAAAGTCTGACTCTCCCCGAAAGAGACGCTAACCAAATTAATTTTTTTGTCATAAGAAATCATGTAAATCCAATTAATCTGTTCCACAAAGTCTAAAATGTTACCACAAAACATGTTTTTTATAGTTGCTATTGACTGGTGACCAGTCCAGGCGGACCAGGCGAACAGGCGCTTCTCGCCCAAAGTCAGCTCTGATAGGCCCCAGCATACCCCCGCGACCTGAATGAGGATAAGCGGCTGGATGGATATTTTTATAATATTACTGCAGAAAATAATTCCAAATGCATACAAATAAATATTAAAATAAAATATATTTTTTTAAAAAAACATAAGTGAACATTTATGGTTACTTTTACCTTCGGTGAAAATGTGACTTTTGATGCGATTGTCCCCAAAGACACAATCCGGCAGCGAGATCAACACCTTCCTCTTTAACACCACTTTCTTGTTTTGTCGTGAGTTATTTCTCAAATTCAATAGTTTTTCTCACCTCAATAACTCGATGTGGAGGCAAAGAATATTGCAAGTGTCAACATTTTGATAAAAAAAGTTGAGAAACACTCTTGAACTGAAGAAGTAACTCATGACAAAACAGGAAGGTGGTGCTGAAGAAGAGGGTGTTGGTGTTGCTTAGGAACAATCTTCACTGAAGGTAAAAGTTACCTTAAATGTTCATTTTTCCGTTTAATTATGTATTTCTATGTATTTCTATACATTACAATTGTTTTATGCACAATTGTAAAACTATAAAAACATGTTTTGTGTTAACATTCTTGGGAGTGAACCACTTAAGACATCACAGACTTCCGGTTCTGTTTACCATTCCGTTAGCAAGCATCATGTTATCCACAGAGCAGAAAAGTTTTAACGTTCCACTGTATTTATGTTGTTGAAGAATTTAAATTACCATTCTGTTTAACTTACACATCACAAAATTCCATTAAAATCACAATCATTCTATTAAATTCCTTATTTTCAGTACCGGTTAACTCATAATCGAAATCTCAAGTAAATAGTGTAATACCCAAATACCTACAAATGTAATACCTAAAAATGAGCCATTATAATCACGAACTTCTCAAACAGCAAATAAAAAATAAAATGACTGCATGTTATTTTGTTAGCAGCAATAGCATTGAAGGCTTGAGCACCTGGAAGGACAGTGGAAGGTGAGAGATAATAGTGAAGCCAAGGATGAGCAGGGTGAGTAGAAAGGCTGATGACTGCAGTATGCACTCCTTCCATTCTGCAATCCCACTCCTGACATGAAAACATCACAGAGCACTTATTAACTATGACCCTCATTAATTAGCTTTCAACCTCCGTGCTGCAACATGATGAAGTTACCGCGCTGATGGCACGCATGGGTGGAGCAAGTGGGGTGGGGGGCGAAACAGAAAGATGCTCGGATGGGATCTTGAATTCCCAAGCAGTTTGTAGCTTTTTTTTTGACAGGACTTCAAATCCATGAATGGGTATTTAATCATCAGACCTTTTAGATACTGTTATCCTAATTTAGTGTTAGACAGCAAAGCAGGCGGGCGCAGTGAAGAAGTGAAGGGTAAAGTCAATGAAAACTGCTGAGCCGCATGGATGGATGGGTGCACGGATGGGTGAGGGTGAAAGAGGAAATTACGCAGACATTATGAGTAATTCAGATGGATTGGATGAGCAGATGTAGAGGAGTAAAAGACTGATGAAGGAGTTGAAGGATAGCATTTCTTACAACCTTCATTATGATGGATGAGATGCTCTGAAAGGACATTAAAACAACTACAACACATTGCAATTAGCTCCGGCTTACCTTTTTGTATTACATTTTTTCTCCATTGGTTTGGCCTATTTCTTGAAACATAAAGGACATTCTCAGAGCTCTAAGATTATTTGGACACACGTACAGTTGAGCACAGCACTGCAGCTCACATCTCTTCCCAAACTGTTCACTTATGCTTCAAAGCTAATTCCTTTCCCATATGAATATACAGCACCACAAAAATGCAAAGATCCTTCCCAGTTGCTTTTGCCCATTTCCTGAAACAGACTGGACTTTCTCAACACTTTTGGTTCTTTCAGTAAAATACATTTAGATGGTTCAGCGCTCAATGGTTCACTTGCGAAAGCTCAAATCTCTCCCAAAACATTTCACTCATGTGTCAACACTACATTTCTTTCCCATTAAATTTTCAGTGCCACCAAAAGACTGTCCCGTTGGCATTGTGTAAGCACTGCAAGTGAAAAGGTTTGGATGCTTTTTCACAACAACAGAAGACCATCGAAATATCCCTCATGTTCACCTTCCAGTCTTAGTTAGCCCAGTCCTTCACCAACAATGGCTACTGTACTATTTTTTTTAGGAATACAGTTGTGTAAGATTGAGAAAAAATTGGATTCAAGATTTTACGGAATGGCTGCCGAACAGTCCAGGGTCACCCAAAGACAGCTGGGATAGGCTCCAGCATGACTCTAATGAGGACAAGCAGTACAGAAAATGGATGGATGGATTTTACGGTAACAATAGCATCCGAGGTTAGACATCACACATTTTAGCGTTGTGACGTTCACGGTTCTTCTCATTAACATGAACGATGGGAAACGAGTGGCAGCTGAGAACAGTTAATGGCTGAAGCAACATATTCCAAGCAAGTAAATGATATGCAGTGTCAATTTCTCCATAAATGCATCCCTTTTACTAATTCCTTACTGTAAGATCAACATTCAGTAGAAAAGACATCATGAGGCTGCATCTTCATCCGGCTTCAAAGTGACTTCACAAGTTGCATCAAAATAGACAAACTATTTTAAGCACACTGATGTGGAACACTGCAGCCATCCTCCCAAATAAACAGATTTAGTCACATAGTACGTTTGTAGTGCAGCATTCTTAATTGAGTCCGATTGGACCGTTTGCTTGACCAAAGGGCAGCAAAAGATAGTATAAAAGGGATACAAGAGAGGCAGACATCTAGGAGAGGATGGCACGTCTCTCTTTTTGCATCTTTTTGCTTCAATCAATCACACTGTAAAATAAATTTAAGATGGTGAATCTGAATCTGAATTTTGTTCTGACAACCTGACAACAAAGGACCTGTGCCAACATCTAAATTAATCATGATTATTCATTTGAAAACTGTGGTTAATCTGGTCAAAAATGTCTATAATCTGACAGCCCTAATATATCTAACTTATTTTATTTGTACACTATGCCAAGGACAAATGAGGTTCGGGTTGCTAAAGGCCCCCATACTGCACTTTGGACAACCCTGGCATACAGCGTGACTGGCGCTTTGTTCATTATCTGGGCTTTTTCGGCCTAGCAAAATTAGACCCACAGATCAAGAAAAAGAATCGTAGTAATTCTTTTGGTGCACATGATCACTAAATCAATAAAATGAGAGTGTGTATACATTTTTTGACTTTGGTACTTAACATTGCTGACCTGCATGGTTGTTACCTACCCAGTGATTTTATTTGTGAGCGTATTTGATTGACACATACTGTTCCTAATTCAAGTGTGTGACAGTAAATTCCAAAGTCATGGTTAAAAAAGATTACCGTACTTGACCTCAAAATCTAGCACATATCTTTTCTGGTTTGAAGCAAACTTTACCAAATCAATGTTACTGCCTTTCTTGGGTTACTAGTGTAATGCAAATATATCCATACCACAATCCCAGCTCTTTTTTTGTCTTCCATCATCTTCAATATAGGCACTTCAACTTTCGACCTCTGCTTAATAGCTGATGAGCTTATATGACATGATGAAATTGTTTGCCAATTCAGGTCTTCACTCAAGAGTGCAGCCTGAATGAAAAACAAAGTCATCACTCCTGTGTGTACCGGCGAGCTGTGTTCTGAAATATGCACATTCATTTCTACCCCAACAAGGCGTCTAATTTAAGAGCAGTCTAATGTAAATTTGTGCACCGCTGCAGTCGAAAAGAGGTTAGCAGCTTGAAGCTACTTTGTGTGGCCAATGAACATCTCCGAGAACTTAATGAGAACAGCCAGGGTAGGTGCCTCAGATTCTTTGTACATTTTTAGCAAAAATAGATTTATGATGAGAGACATAGTCGTCTATAAAAAAGAATAACTTTGCCATAAATGCAGTTAATTTTCCAAATAAATTCCAAAATCCCATGGCTCTTTCCACAGAACTGGAATCAGTATTCCAATATGAGTATTTGGCTGGGCTCCATCAGACCTCCAGTTGTGTGTCTGCGACGAGAGGATGCCAAGACAGTAATCAGCTTATCACGTGAAAGAGCAAAGGGCCCTGACTTAGTAGGTGAAGGTTGGATTTACAGGAAGAGTCAGAACAATTTGGTAGATTATGTATCAGTTCTTGCACTCTCCCTGACTATCTCATACATGCTTTTTATGGATCAATATCAATAATAACGCAATGCTACAGTATTCTTTTTTAAAAATCCGTTTTTGTAGTTTTAATTACTATGCTGCTCTATAAATGTTTTCAAGGCAGGTTTTTGACACTTTAATAAAAAGAGCAAGACCGATGTGAGTCACCGATGTATTGTGCACACTGGGACATCATAATGAACAAAATGAATGCATTCATTAACAATACAAATCATATTTGTGCTGCCCCATGAGATATCATCTATCAGCTGTGTTACATTCACTTTTAAAGTCACATTGCAATAACTTGCAAGTTAGACCTCATTACTAAGACAGTGAGAATATATAAACAATATTAATCATTGGAGTTGCTCCATATTGGCTTTCTTATCAAAATCTGATATACCAATGTTGTCCAGCACACCATTACCCATACTGACATCAACCATCAGTCAATGTTAGGTTAGATATGGCGTGATTGATCTATGAAAGAATATTTAATTATGAAAGAACTAAGTCTTTAATCTCATGTTTCATGTAAAGACGTCCAAATCAAGTCAAAGGCACAGTCACAAATTAAATGTAATTTTAACAATGTCAAAATCTACTAAATTGGACAAATGCAATGATTAAACAACTAACCAAAAAACAGTGCTGACATAGCCTTCAGGGTTTATGTAATCTATGCATTTGTTGTTTACTCATAAACAATTATTTTAACTGCCTGGCCCAAAAAAAAGTCACCACCTGGATTTAACCTCGCAAATAGGTACGAGGTTGCCGCAGTTGGTCAGGTCTAGGTTCAGCAACACTATGTGCTCAAAGAATGAGGTCAGCTGACTACCTGAATATACTGAATGAGCAGGTTATTCCGTCAATTGATTTTTTCTCCCTGATGGCACGGGCATATTCCAAGATGACAATTTGGTTTTCAAGTAAAATTATTGCTACAAATATGTGTTGATTTTTGTACACTGTCTTAGTTATCGTACGGCCAACAAACTAATCTGCAGAATTGCGTGCTGAAACAACGCACATATTGGTAACTATGGATAGTGGTTCTTTTAGAGTTGGGACAATACAGACAGATTCGAGCCTTGAACCATCTTGATTATGTGTGTGTGGTGTATTTGTTCATAGAATGCACACAAAACAATCACAAACTCATATCAGTCTCCTTCTTCCTCTAATACACTGGTTCTCAAATATTGAATGTTGTATGTTTATATTATATGATGGGCTGTATGGTGGCCTAGTGGTTAGCATATTGGCCACACAGTCAGAAGATTTGGAAGATCAGGGTTCATATCTCCACTTGTGCTTGCTTCTCTGTGTAAGGTTTGCATGTTCTTTTTGTGCAAGCATGGATTTTCTATGGCTCCTGCTTCCCCCTAAAATTTTAAAAATTTGGCTAAATGGAAACTCTAAAGCAGGGGTCAGCCATGAATGACACATATTTTATAAAGTATTTCAGTGAGAGCCATATAGATGTGCATTTTTAAACAAGAACGACAATTTTAGAATCTAAGTCTTTAAATGTATTATTTTTAATAACATTGCAATACTGAAGCTAACCATTTATAAATTTAAATACTTATTACCATTAATGAGACTTGTGGAGCTGCATGGTTTTGCTTAACACTTCTCATCTTTCTTTCTTTTCTTCATCAAAAGTGTTTGCTCTGCAGAATTAGCCAGTTGACATTTTTATCAAAGGACAGAAGTTTACTTCTTGACATCTCAATGAACTGGGTAGTCCAATGCATTATCCAGTTATAATCGAGTTTTGGCATCCGACCAAAAAAAATATTAGGAGGACATCTAGCATTGGTGCTAGGCACCCGCGTTGCAGTAGAAAGTGAACGGATGAAAATGCATACTAAAGTTTTATATTTTGAACGTCATTATTAAAGCTGTGATTTCTGTAACGTTGACAGGAAACCAGTCCAGCGGGCGGGTTGCTCCCAGCCAAAGTCAGCTATGTTATCGCAATCATCAAAAGAGCCACATCTGACTCTTGGGCCATAGATTCGCTACCACTGATAGGCTAATTCAGCTGGTGCCCCAGTAAGAACAAGCACAATAACAAATGTTATGTCATGTCAAAATATTTGCAAATGGATGAAAACAATATCAACAAATTTCCATAGTTTCAAAAATTCCTGGAAAAAATCACTACTAAATGTAAAAGGAGGGGCTCGTTTCGGTTTTGGTTATGTCAGTTTACATCAGCCAGTCGGAAGAGGGTCTACATTAACGGATTCCACTGTACTATTTTTTCACAGATTTATTGGAAACTGCATTTGATTATTCTTGATTCTATTCTTATTTTGAGCCTTTCTATTGTCAAATCAAACAAAATTGTTCTTGCTGTTCAGTGCCTTACTGCTTGAAAATACAGTACAGTAGTGTTGAAAACAATAGCAGTGCAATGTGACTAACCAGATGAAGTACTATTATTAGTACTTTAAAAAATATTAGTATATTTTTTATTGCTACATGGCAAACAAGTTACCAGAAAACAAACAAGACCCAGCATTCATGATATGCACACTCTTAAGGCTGAGCAATTGGGCAATTAGTTGAAAGGGTGTGTTAGAAAAATAGCAGTGTGGCATTCGGTCAGTGATCAGTGATCACTTTTGTGTAAAAACAGTTTGACTCAGGTGCCCCATTTAAGGATGAATCCAGCACTTGTTGAACATGCATTTCTCTTTGAAAACCTGAGGGAAATGGGTCGTTCAAGACATTGTTCAGAAGAACAGTGTACTTAAACGCTGACTGGAGAGGGGAAAACTTATAAAGAGGTGCAAAAAATGTTTGGCTGTTCTGCTAAAATAATCCCAATGATCAATGATCATCTGCTGGAGAAAGACAGTCTGGAGTTACCTCAAAGTATTGTGACAGTTAGAAGACGTCTGTGTGGAGCTATTCTATTTGCAAGAATTCCCCGCAAAGTCCCTCTGTTAAAAAAAAGGCATTACAATCTACGTATGACGTTTCATAGCTCACTACTATTTCTGTTGAATAACTCAACTGCTGCTGCGTAGCTGACACTTTGGAAAGAAGCTCTAAAGACTAATGGGAATCGTAGTACAGTGTGTACAGTCACTGTCTTACAGGGGGAAACAAGAGAAGATGAGAGAGTCACTTTTTTCTTTGGAAATTGTAATGATTTCACTAATTCATTCATTCAATTCCTTTACAATAGACTGCAATTTCTATGGCGCCTTTAAGATGTGGTTGTGTGTCTGCGAGCACATGAGAATGTTCAAAGGGTTTGATGCAGCGAGCAGAAACTTTTGATTTTCAGAAATGAAGCCTCTGAAGAGAAGCATAACCTTGACTTTTAAACTCCACGCAGCTACTCTGGAGCTTTCTTCACGAGGTCACCAAGCAGCCAATATGTGTCTATCTACTCTTTTGCAGAGTATGCTATATGAAAGTGTATGCAGATCAGTCCACTTGACATTCTAAAAAATAGGTCCTTTCTGATGTACCAGAATATTTCCAATCCTCTGATATCTTAAGCTATTTATGGCCAATGTGCTATTCTGAGTGTCTTCTCCTTATAATTTTCCAGCTTGCTAAAGGGGGAGGTGTTGGGCCAACGTTTGTCTCCATGGTATTGATTTCTGCACACGGAAATTAGTGCAGATGTGTGAAAAAGGGAGATAACAAGATGAAGAAGATGCACTTTTTGCGCAGGTGTTTTAATAATCAGAGAATAGATAAAAGGATGCACTTTGTGTTAACACTCCAGCATTGGACCACATCCATAATTACTGAAGATGTGTTGAAATTGTGATGTTTTTAAGTGCCTTATTTGCCATTATTTATTAGCGTTTGTGGTCTTACCTTTGCCCTACCTCTTACCCTAACGTTGCATGCAAAGTGCATGCCTCCACTCCTCTCCAGGAGAAGCTTTGTTGTTTTGTTGTCTGATCACCTTCTGTTGAGCTTGGATATATAGAATCCTCCATCCTGGCAGTCAAATTCATTCATTCATTCTGCAGAATGTTAAAACTATATTTTAATTGCATTTGTCTTGTTGCCAAATCTAGCTCTAGCTGACACCGCTGTTGTGTATTTCAATAAAGTATTTTTAAAGGTTTTCCTCTCAGTAGAAGGATGGCAGCGACAAGCACCTTTCTAGCTAATGCCTCTTTATGGTGAGAAGTTCTGCAGCCTTTCAACATTTCTCTGTATTTTAGTGTCCTATTTTCAAGAATAATGATGTCACGCTTTCGTTAAGTACATTACACAGAGATGACAGACCAAATACTGTATTTATTAGTGTAATATTTAATATTATATTTTATTAATACCTAATTTATTTGCCACAATATACCGAGGGCCAATAAAAGTAACTAGCTGCGTGCCAAAAATGGAGTTTGGACCCACCTGTCCTAGTGGTTGCCTTTGTCAGCATGAGCAAGAAGCCTTTGGCCCGGTGCCGATCGTCCACTAATGGCTTTACTGCCCTACAGCTCTTCACAGACTCCATTGGCCTTGTGGGAGCAGGTTAAAACAAAACAACCACTGGCAGACGCTAACAGTCTTCAGAATGGTGCAGATAAGAGCTGTGTCCTACGTCATACGTCGTATTTGTGTGTTTGTTTGGGAGAAAAAAGGAGAGAAAGAGAGAAGGTTAATGGCTTCCCCAAAAGGGCCAGCAGTTATGCCAAAACACATGAAAAAAGGGGGGAGCAGCTGCTCTTCAACCTCAGACTTAGAAAGCTTTCTGTTGGTTCGGCTTCAGAGAAATGTAAGGATGATGTGCATTGGCAGCGAATTTTTGTGCTCGCATCAGAATAACACCTTAGTCATTTTGACTGTTTTAGGCGACACAGATGGGATTTTCAATGTTATATTCTAATCATGTTTGTGAAATGCTGTACGGGCAAATCTCGCATTCCTGAGGTTGAAACACACACACTTTGATAGAAACTTTCAGAGTTTTTTATTTATTTTTTGTCCTGTATGCTTGTAGTAGTTTGCATTGTACTGCACCATATTGTGAAAGTAATATGATACTGTATGTTTCAATCACAGTGCCGTCTTTTGACAGATTATTTATCTTATTTATAGTACCATTTCTGTAAAAGTAGATGTGCATTTTTGCCGTGTACAGCAGTACAAAAAGAGAAATGTTCATTGGATTCCAGCACATTCACAATTTCACAATTCACAGGTTTGGTTAATTGTATTCCCCCGACACATCACACAGTTAAAATGCACCACTGTTAAATAACACGCCATATTTTCATGTTTATATCTTTATGCTTCACTGATAATGTTTTTTGGCAAGCACTGAGATTTTGCACTTTGTTTGGCGGTCCTTAAATGCACCATAGTGTCCACACAGGATTGTTCTTGGAATTTGTTTTTGGCCAGTTGAAATAAAGTCACACCCACACTGTTGGCGGATTAGTGTGATGAGATGTAATTCACAAGGCACACCTATGTGTGGCGCTGTGAACAGAGATGCAAAAGGAACCATGCGAAGTTCCAAATCATAGAAGAAGAAAGAACGCGTGTACAAAAAAGCAGAAATTTAAAGTCATTTAAAGTCATTATGGCTTATAAGACAACAAAATATCAAGAAAATGACGGCTGAGATGAGTTATGTCCATCAAAATATTATGTTAGCTTGTCGTCAACCCTCTCTTCTGCTACCGTGACAGAGACAAGGCGGCGGTGGGCCGGTGACGTCATCGTTCTCGTATCGCCTGTCTACACGGCATTGACAAGCCATTCTGGAAGCCGTTTTCCAAAAGTACCATTTCGGGTCACCCAGAACGCCGCTCCCGTGTGGATGAGAGGCTGAAACGATGAAATACTTTGCCCTTATTTTGACCTGAAAATGTTTCCTTGTGGACAGCCCCATACAATAACAATCCAGCCTCAAAACTTGCAGCAAGGTGAACGTGAATTAATGTACGATCGAAAGTCCATCCATCATTTTCATGCCACTTATCCTCATTAGTCATAACAACAGGCAAGCAGTGTGGTTTTGTAGACTTGACTTGGAAAAGTGCATTTTCCGACAGCTATAGCCGCTTCAATGTGAGGTGGAGGCGGCCCTACAACACGCTCGTCTGTAGTGCTGATGCATCACTATCATCGGACGGAAATTTACATTTGAATGAGTGCAACCGGGTCAGATTATTCCCAATGACGTGTTTACGTTGAACATTTTTATTCCGATCAGGCTTTTAATCCGATTACATGTGTCCATATGAACGTGTCTAGTCATTAGCTGCAAATACCATGAACATTTTATCATTTAAAAAGTTGTTGGTAAGTGTGTGAGGCTGGTTTTGCATTTAGCTTCCATCGCTAGCGAAAATGCCAAATGAAGAAAAAGGGTCGCTGAGCTGAACGTATTCTGACAAATTCCATCAGTCCCTTTTGTTGTAAATGTTGATCCAAAATTGAAAGAGAATATCATTGGCAATGTGAAAATGGCTTTTTGGAAGTCAACCTACGTCCTAGTCCTGCGCTTTCAAAGAGTACTACATTTAGGAAACCATACATTCTTTATAAGCCTGTATATGCTTTCTTAGACCTTAAACATCATGCTATTCCATGGCTTCCATTTTAAGGTCCATTAAGATTTGATAAAAGATTGATGAGCACACCAAATGTGGTGGCTGCACAACAATCCATATGGAGATACAAACAAAGAGGAGTTACTAGATCTAAAGTAGTGAAAGTGCCTAACATCTTAATTTGGCTCCTTGATCATGCATTGGAGGGCAATGCATCGCGTACCAGTAACCATCGCAAACAATTCCTTTATCCCTTCACAACGATTTCTAGATTCAGTGGTGTGTGTGATCATTCAAGTAGTCTCTGTACGTTGGCACATCTTCTCATAAAGGGAAAGCGTGAACCATCATGTGGTTTTTGCTAATCGGTGATACCAGCAAGTGCCAGTCGTCTCTCACACTATGTGATGTTTGCATGTGCGTGTTCGTGTGCTTTTTTACAGTGTGTGTGCGCGCATGCAGTGGGGTCATACCGGGGTCACATCTGCCATCTGAGCGTTTCACCTGCTTTTGTGTTTGCTGCCCCAAGGTAATACAGAAATGTTCCAGTTGATGTTTGGAAGTGTAGGACAATCACCCTGTCATCTTGCAGCATCAGATCTATTTTTGCTAGACATATGATACTGTTTTTTTTCTGTTTGTTTTTTTTTTTTTTAGTTGAACATTTGTACTTGAAGAGCTAATGCTTAATACGAGTCACATTTACTGTAGAAGTGTGCGTGACATTCAATGTTAAGTGCACTAGGGAAAGCACGTATCTATAGCGACCCCGTGTGGTCAAGGAAATAATAACAGCCTGCCTCATAATACGGAAGATACCTTTTTGACCCTCGTGGCTTCCTGTAGAACAACATGTCGGCCCCGTTGGTGGTAAGTGACCCTTCGTGTTTTCCTCTATTAGTAGAAGAATCTACAACTAATTTGCAAATGTGTATTTTCTCCAATAAAAGGACACGTTTAGCGACAGTATTTTAAGGTTTGTTTGTCATATTGTTGCGTCAGATATCTGCTGTAAATGTTCTCTTAGGGCACGCGCAGTGTTTCCATACTTGTGTTGCTATATATTGTGTTATTAATTTCTTTGGGAAACTATGGTGAATGTAATGACTTATATCTCTTCGATACTTCTGCTCAGTCAATACTGAGGGGCTGTCAGCGATCATCTCGCCTCACTGTTGCTAAGCGACCATGGAGCTCCAGCTCTGTGAGTTCGCCTTCTCTGCCCGTAAGGATGCTCCTCTTCCTCACCCAGCGTTTCTATGACGTTGAGATGCTCCTCAGCTGGCGGTCTCAGCTAAAGAGGAGAGGACTACGGAAGAAGAATGCGTAAGAACATTTCTAGCAGCATTTTGGTCCTGCACTCCTGCTGCTCATATTATTAGGTCGAGCCATCCATCAAAGATGTTTCTCCAGTTATTTGTATTAAGCACATATCTTGTGTCAAATGACAGCTACACGTTATGAATTTAAAAAAAAACAGACCAAGAGTATTTTTTTTAATGTAATTTATTATTTTATGCAATATGCACGATATTAGTGGTCTATAATTTTCTGACCTAAATGTGTCCTTGTCTTTCACAGTTACTACAGCTACACACAGCACCATTATGGGGCTGACATTGCAGCGGCATACTATGTCTTGAATTTAAAGGGAGGATTCCGGTAGGTGTTGTCTGAGATTGTTGGTGATTTTGTTGTAAATGAGTAATTTGGTGATTTTTTTTCCCCCTTGAAAGTTATTCATCAAATATTCCCACTCTGGAATTTAGATAAGTCTATTTATAGTAAATCATTTTTTATCGTTTTATTCATTAGTATGACTTTGGTATTATTAGAATTTGTAGTGCTACTGTTAATTTACTTTGGTTACCATATAGGCTTATACAGTAGAGTATAATATGATTGTATAGCCACGTCCTTCCAACTACATTACTGCTTTTCTGTGTACAGTGAACTCAATGCCGTGGCCAAAGTAAATAAATGAAAATTGGTTTGGATTTGTTTATAATATTGCAAAAAATAATCTGTTCTGCATGTCTACTCTGTGTCATCAGCTTTGTTGGCCAGTTGGAATGGTTCCGTGCAGACCGCAAGGGCAAGTTCAGTTGGGACTTCTTGAATTATAAAGACACACCTCTTGAGGAAGTGGACATGAGCTATACAATCATCAACTATGTTGGACTGTCCAATTTGGGTAAGTATTACTAGATTTGATCTTTAATACTGTTGATAATGCCAATATTCTTGATATGCGTTTTGTTGTTCTGTCCAAGAGGGGCAGCGATCTTTGCAGACTCTGTCCCTGAGAGGATGTCCTGAAGTGGACGACTGGTTCTTAGCTGGGCTTCACGTATTCCAGAACTCTCTAAAGGAGCTGGACATCTCTCATTGCCCGCGCATCACCATTGGTGGGCTGGCTGCCCTGAGGAACCTCAAGTAATTCATACTCATATAATAGATGATCAACTTCATAAGGGATGTACTCATCAATTTTGTTATGTTAAATACTCCTTTTTTGTCCAACCCATTTTTTGTAGGGGCCTGCGCCGTTTGGATGTGTCATCCCTCCAAGGGATTTCATCTCCTGGTTTGGTGGTCATCCTTCTTGAAGAAATGCTACCACATTGCAAGGTCGTCGCTAATGGCTACAACTTCATCTTAGAGTCAGAGAGTCGATGAGAGGTACAAGAAAAGCTAGGAGAAGAGTTCACACGGAGACAAAAATGTATATCGTATTCTGCATGGTACATATTAATGTTTATTTTGTTGGTAATAATACAATTTTACAACAACAACAAAAAACAAAGTGCTGATAATTCTTTGTCATCCAAGTTATATTGCATTATTCGGATCACATCAGAATCTTCTACTAAAGTCTTTGCCATTGCACATTATGGATTAAATAAAGATTGATGTCATCTTGAATCGGTACAATGTATATCTTAATCTAGAAATCTTCAGGTCATTTATAATTATTTTTTAAATATGCAGTGCTGTACTTGTTCATTAATTTTCTATGCCACTTATCCTCATTAGGGTCCCAGGTATGCTGGAGCCTATCCCAGCTGGCTTTGGGCGAGAGGCGGGGTACAACCTGGACTGGTCGCCAGCCAATCACAGGGCACATATAGACAAACAACCATCCACACTCACATTCATACCTATGGACAATTTAGAGTTGCCAATTAACCTAACATGCATGTTTTTGGAACGTGGGAGGAAACCAGAGTACCCGGAGAAAACCCACACACGCACGGGGAGAACATGCAAACTCCACAAAGAGATGTCCAACGGAGATTCGAATCCTGAACCTCCTGACTGTGAGGCCAATGTGCTACCCACTCAGCCACCATGTGGCCTAGTTACAACTCCTCTATGCAATTTTACAACAGTATAGTTACTATTGTGTGGTAGTACAATTTACTACACAACTGTTCATTTCCCAAGTTTTTTTTAAAGGGGGCTCATGGTGGCTTGGTGGTTAGCTATGCGTTTTGGACAAGGCCAGAGCTGGTGGGTGGAAACTGGAACGCAACGTCGCTGCCATTTTGGATGTGGCAAGGCTGCGCTGTAAACTAATACAAGCAAATGCATTTACTTTTATGAAGCGCCTTACTGCAAACAAATTTAAGTGAATGCCTCTCGTTTATACTGTACATTCACACACGCATTAATATATTTAGGGAGTTAGGCACCAAAAACAATGTTTTTGATCATGTCATATGGCTATGGTTAAAAAGGCACGACTCAGGTGGTAAGAGTGGTCGTATCTGGTTGCTGGTTCGATCCCCAGTCCTCCCGTGATCATGTTGACGTATCCTTGGGCATGATACTGAACACGCAGTTGCTACTGATGCTACGTCATCAGTAGATACTGTAAATACGGAAACAGTGTTAAAGCGCATTGAGTGCCTTTTTGGTGGAAAAGCACTGTAAATGAGAGACCATTTAACATTGTTGATGCCACACAACAGTAATTCACATTACATCAGCTATAGAGCACAAAGTAGTGCCGACAAACTACAGTATATGCACTATATATATATATATATATCCATTCATTTTCTATACCGCCTATCCTCTTAGGGTCGCAGGTAAGCATGAGTCTATCCCAGCTGACTTTGGGCGGTAGGCAGGGTACACCCTGGAGTGGTCGCCAGTCAATCTACATCAATAAACACTAAATACATATATATATTTGTTTTAATGGGATATACTTTTTAATTTTCTCGAGGAAAATTATTCTAAAGTAACAATACTCTTAAAAGAGTACGGTTGTTTTGTTGACTACTTCACCCACCTCTGAAGAGATGTATTACATATTTGATTTAGTTTTCCGGAACGTCGGCAATTTATGCTCTCAAAACGATGTTATAATGGCCAAATCATGCATTCTATGGGCCAAAGTATTAAAGGGAATTGTTAAGTCTATCTGGTCTAGGCAGTAAAACTACCTTTGTACACGAGTCGTGCACATCAACGAGGAATCTTCTCAGCGCCGACTCTTGCCACATCCAATATGGCGGCGACGTTGACTTGCGACTCAGTGCCCGATGGGCCGTCTTCTGAGTATGTCTATAGTTTTTTCGGCCTGACATGTGCTTTGTGTCCCGGAAGTCACATAATAAACATATGTTAGTCCTCGCGTCCATGAACGGGAACATCATTAGTGCTTAGAAATGTACAAATGTGTGTGTCTTAAAAAAATAACAATAACAAAATACATATTTTCTTTTTAGTTAAACCATTTTTTAGCTAGGAACCAGTTTCGTCATTGGTAGCAAGATACGTGAAACCCGGATGGTATTTTGAGGCGGACAAAAACATAGGCTAACTATCTAGTGACTATACGAGTGGGTGTCTGTCATAACTGTGTGAAAACAGCGGTTTTAAGCAGGTTGCCGTTCGGGCTCCATTGGCAGGAAAAAGTCCAAAGGTGAATAAATGTCTGAGGCCTCAGGTAGGACAAATGTAATCTCCATCATGCGTGATTATTCCGATGACGTTGTTTCTTCGCCGTGGTTTAGCTAGTAGCCGTAGCGAGCATAACGCCACAAATGGGTTCTCAAGACATTTCATGTGAACTGACGTTTTACGTTTTTAGAACCTCCTAATACAAAGGAAGAGGAGGAAACCACATCTGAACCAGAGGTAAAAAAGACATAAAAAGGTTGCAATCCCGCAAGCTGTCACTGTCATGAGTTGACATGGCGTCTATTACTATGACGTACTTCCACACTGTTGTTTTTCTGCTAGGAGCAATCTGACGACAGTAGTGAGGAGGAGGCATCAGGAAACTCAGAGAGTATGTCATAACCACTTGATTTATTAGTTATTAACTGTAGTTATTTCCACTGCTTTGTGTTTTTTTATGTAATAGGTAGTAAGGTGGTTATTATTATTGACCACTGTGTACTATTTATCTACTACTACTACTGCTCAACAAATATAAGACACCTTTACATTTTGATTTAAGTTTAATTACACTTGCCTCTATTTTTCCTACCCCTGTCATCCTACCAGTGGACTTCCTGCGGAATTTGTTTTCCCGCACTTTGGGCCTCGGCTCAACAGAAAAGGTTTTGGATGATTTGACCATGGAGGGAGTGGCCCAATACATTTTAAATGGCAAATGTGAGTCTCTGTCTGTGCTCTTTTGTTACGGATGAGTGGAGTATGTGTGGATGTTTACTGGGATGTGCTTCTTACAGGTAAAAATATCATCTGTATGGCTGGAGCAGGCATATCTACATGTGAGTGTTATAAAAGGAACGGATGCATTTACATTAGCAGATACAAACATTTCAGGGCTGGGGTGTTTGTGGTTTCACTTCAATACTCTGAATGCCCACAGCGGCCGGGATTCCTGATTTCCGCTCACCTGGTTCTGGCCTGTATGCAAACCTGCAGAAATATAACCTTCCCTATCCAGAGGCCATCTTCCAGATAGATTATTTCAAGGTTGGTTGAAGCTTTGATGGATAAATATCATTCAATGTATTTTTTTAATGAAACGTGAATGTCAACCTGACATTTCTATTCTAGAAACATCCAGAGCCCTTCTTTGCCTTGGCCAAGGAGCTTTATCCAGGACAGTTTAAGGTAAGTCAGCCATCACATCATAAATGCTTTGAATAACAACCTCAGCAGAGGAATCACTTCCGTTGTGTTTCTTCTTTTGTTGATTACTTTTGCTACAGCCGACCGTCTGTCACTACTTCATGAAGCTCCTGAAAGACAAGGGTCTTCTGAAACGCTGCTACACACAGGCAGAAAAAAACACCTTTTCGTTTCCCACAAAGTCTTCCTGTTGCTGTACTAACATTAATGTGATTGTGATCATTTAGAACATTGACACCCTGGAGCGCGTGGCCGGACTTGAAAGTGGTGATCTAATTGAAGCTCACGGAACGTTTTACACGTCCCACTGCGTCAAATTCACTTGCCGCAAAGAGTACAACCTAGACTGGATGAAAGGTGTTTGTTTTGTAGCATACATAATGTTAGTTAGACTTGTTGTGTTTGGGACTAAAATGGCCTTGTCTTTGCAGAAAAAATCTTTTCTGATGACATTCCCAAATGTGAGAAATGCAACAGTCTGGTCAAACCAGGTCAGTTTTTTCCTTTTAGAGGAGGTCTTCTGGTTATGAACAAGTTCCATTCCTAGACTGTGGTGTAAATTGAATTTAAGTGTAAGTCAGAAATTATACCTAATTAATTTAAACCGATGACCACCTGTATTTTATTTCTAAAGTATTACTTTGCCCAGCCCTCCACCATACTATAGACTAAAAACATGACGTACAATCAACATCGCCTGTGTTCTCTTTTCCAAGATATTGTCTTCTTTGGAGAGAGCCTACCTGTGCGGTTCTTCACCTCAATGAAGATGGTGAGCCGATGTGGAGGCTGCATTTGGAAAGGATATGTTGCAAAGTATCTGCATTCATTTCCTCTTTGCACATACAGGACTTTCCTCGCTGTGATCTTCTAATCATCATGGGCACATCTCTGCAGGTCCAGCCTTTTGCAAGTCTGGTCAGCAGGTAGTCCAGATCATTTCAGCTTATTGAAGCACACACATTACTGCACAACACGCGTTGTCCAAAGTACTCTTGGTCTATCTTAATTCCCCCATCCTGTGATGTTTGTTCTTCTCAGGGTTTCAAAAAGCTGCCCCAGGTTGCTCATCAACATGGAAAAAACAGGCCAGGTGAGGTCTCTCCCTTGAATCTGATCCTTTAGCTCCAATTTGTGTTGTTTGTATTGTGTTAATTGTGTGTCGAGTATGCTCTAAACAGTACTGTTTGTGTGTGCAGTCTGACCCGATGTTAGGACTGCTGGGTTTTGGAGGAGGAATGGACTTTGACTCAGACAAGGCTTACAGGTGTGATGGAGCCCTTCCTATCTGCAAGCTTTTTCATCATTATGTTTTAGAGCCTAAACAATATGGGATTTTTGGGTCCAATACTAGGGGGGTGAAAAAAGCAGATATGCAGATATATCGGATATTGGTCTGATTAAAAAAGTATATAAAAGTTGACTACAAACAAAATAAGAAACAATCAAAATATCTTGTCCCTAGACCTAATACAAGACACTATGTAACAATTTAGATCCTTTTTAAAACTTGCCATATATAAAATGACAACTAAATACACACTTTGGAACATTTTCATAATTATATTAATGAAGACATTAACTTGGAACCTGAAGTAAAGTGGTGTAGTAGTTTTACAGTGCTCAGCATAAGTTGTCAGAAAACTTTTAGTTTCCTTTCAGAATCAACATTTCAATGAGATACTATACTACAAAATACTCCCACAAATGTGGGCCATTGATTGCAAACAAGATTTGTTAACTTGCACACACAAAAAAGTGATTTTCCTAACAAACTTATTCAAGCCAATGTTGCAAAAATGAGTACACCCCAATTATATATATATATTATATATGTCTTAGGAGAAAAGCCACACTACACAATTCTAAGTAAAAGGCATTCAACCACAGGTGAGTCCAATGATTCATTTAAGAGGGTTCCAGCAGACATGTGAGTATGAAAGGGAATTATTAACAAAGAAAAGCCCTTCTCATTTCACGCTGTCAGCATTTTTCCCCATGGAAGAGAAAATTTGATAAAGAAAATCATTTCTTTACACAAAAAAGGTGAGGGCTAGAAAAAGATCAGCAAAGCTTTACATATCAGTCAAAATACTGTAGCAAAAGTGATCCAAAGATTTAATAAAGATGGAAGTGCAACCATCTTACAGAAACGTCCTGACCGTCCACATAGGTTAACGTCTCGTCAGGAGCGTCTTCTGATGAGAAGGGTTGAAGAAAATCGCCATGCAAGTTCACTGCAGTTGGTTAAAGCAGTAGAAAGCCAAACTGGAGTGATCGTTTCCCATGAGGAATGGCATGCATGCGTAACGTCCGCAAAGGAAGCCTCTCCTAAAGCCCATGCACAAATAAGCACGCCTACAATTTTCTAGTGCCCATGATGAAAAAGATGAAGACTACTGGGACTCTATACTCTGGAGTGATGAGACAAAGATCACAGTTTTTTTTAACTGTATGGAGTCGTAAAGGTGAGGGTTTCCAAGAAAAATGCATGGTACCTACAGTGAAACATGGTGGCGGCAGTGTGCTTATGTTGGTGTTTCGATTTAGATTATTTGGTTTACTTCCAGCGATATTAATTAACTATTGGTGAGAGTTATTATATTCAGTTGCTTTTACCTCGGTCAAATCTCATGAGATCAGCTTACTTGTGTTGCAAGATTGATTGAAGTACCTTATTAAAATGCTAGATTAGAGTCTGATGCAAGTGTTGTTCAATTTCATTTGGGATTATAGTGACTAAGAATTATTTAAATGAGAACACATTATGTGTGAGGTACCACTTGGTTATGAATAATAAAGGGATTGTTTACAGTACAGGAATATATTCATTCATTTTCTATGTCTCTTATCCTCATTAGGGTGGCGGGTATGCTGGAGCCTATCCCAGCTGACTTTGAGTGAGAGGCGGGGTACACCCTGGTCGCAAGTTATATATATATATATATACAACAAAATTGTAGGGGAATAAATAGAATAGAATAGATTTTACATGCAAAAGGTATAAAATGAATTGATATAAAAGAGGATGTAAAATGTGAGTGTATGTATGTGAAAGTATCAGCAATGTCTGGTAGAATGTGGTTGATCCAACTTTCTCTCCTCCACCCCACCAGAGATGTTGCTCATATCAGTACGTGTGATGATGGCTGTATGGCACTAGCTGAGCTCCTGGGATGGAAGGTAATAATTGTTGTATTTTTGTATTTGGATGTGCTGTACATACGATGTCATTCTACATCAGTAAACATTTTACAATACAATTGTACAATAGCATACGATTGAGGAGTAGGCTGCAGAATCTGAGCGTGTCGGCCAAGAGGAGAAGAATGCAGATTTTTCCTGTGCAATACTTGAGATTTATGGACTATTTATTTTATAATAATAAATTTAGTATAGTGCCCATTAAAAACTAAAATGAACACGATAGGGTCCCTAAAAGAGTAAGTTTCAAACAAAGGTATGATGAATTAACACAAGCACTACATGCTTTATGACATAACTGTTCCCATGTTTACTTTAGCAGTCTGAGCTACCAACACAGTTGACACCAAAGTCTTTCCTGATGCTTCAGTCACTTCCACATATTTACCCGATAGGTGTCAGTGTTTAGCTCTATTTGGGCAGGAGAGGGCCACACTTGCTCTTTACTGTGACATTTGAAAACCACATCTTTTGCGTGTTTGCTTTGATACACAGGTTCATTTGAACTAGATTTGTAATTTTGGAATATGGCTTCTGTGTTTATTTTCTCAATGCGCAGCAACAAAGTAAGCCATAGATGGTGACAACTTATTAGATAAAGCAGGGGTCACCAACGTGGTGCCACATGAGGCGCACAAAAGCCTGTTCTCAGCCATTTTCATTTTGTAAAAGTAGCTCTCACAAGAAATAAATGTTGCTGTGCTCTGCGGTCGCTTGTCACCACTGCAAAGGGTCCTCTCACTTTGTGCAAAACATTGTGCTGCTATCACTGCACCTCGCATGTGTCATTCATGTCAGTTTGAGTCACAAAGAGTGTCTCGTGTCACCAGGCTGAGCTGGAAGAATTAGTGAAGCGTGAGCATGCCAGAATCGACGAGCAAGACAAGCAAGCTAAGTCAAGAGAGAACCAAGGCGCAAGCTCTTCTTCAGTGGCACCAGAGTCCAAATAAGAAGCGTAATTTTTAGAAGGTTAGGTGGTGGTAGAAGTTGTCCTTGAAGGGATGGTATGTTGAGATGATCGTGTATTTATTGTTTACAAATGAAGCTTTGTGTGCAGACAGCATGTATAGCAAATAACACAGAATTCTTCTGACATGCCATTGAGTTCTTTTTAGCACTTCATAAAGAAAACATGTCATTTTTTCTACCTTGTATGTGTTCCTCTGAGGTCTGCATAGGAAGTTTTTACCGCAGTAAATTTCAGTGTGTGGCTATTTAATTTAATAAACCACCAGATGCTTCCACATTCTGTATAACCAAGCAGTTTTCTTGTATCTAACATTGTTTCTCTTGGTCCAGTCTTAAAAAATGATATCATGGACTAACAATGGATGTAAGTAAAGTGAGGTGCGGGCCGTCAGTAATAACAGTGCAATCGTATGAGGGTGATGTGGCAGTTTTAAAATGCCGCATTTTTTCATTTTAAGACCGCATTTTTTCATTTTAAGATTTTTTTCCTTTCAACAGTTAGGCATTTTTGAGTTAATGTTTTGTTTGCAATATTCAACAGCACACTTTGTGTGTGTTGAGTAAGAACAAACGAGCGATTGATGGAGAGATGCAATAACACAAGTCTCACTGTAAAGCTGAGTGCAACATCTGTTAAATGAGTGAATTCAATATTAACATATGTACAAAAATAATGGAAACTAAGGCAATAAATTTTACCTTTGTAAAACTAATTCATGGTTCTTGTGTCATTGAAGACGTGCTTAATTTTGTGACCACACACATGTAACCTCATTGTAGGTAAAATGATGACTAAATAATAAACATTACCGCTAAAAATGATCTAACACAAAATAGATGAAGGTTACAAATTGGAATGAACAATTTTTATACCACCACCAATGTTATTGTTTTAATTAACTTTTTCACAGCAATCATTTTGACAAAAGTAAAACAAATTATAACAAACTACACAAACATTGCAGATGGCTCACAAGGGACAAAGAAGATTACATTTTCATCGGGTTCTGGTTGAAGGTGAGAATACAGAATCTTACAAGTTGTCCCTCGTTTATTTTGTGTAATTTGTTCCAGACAAAGTAGTATTCGATATTAATAAATACAATATTTTTGTGTTTAGTGTGGAAAACCTGTTTATGACTTTATAAATATGTTTTTTGTACCATTAGAGGCCTGTAGACAAAATAACACCCCTATAGTCATCTTTGCACTCTTATTATTCTCTCTTTATATCACATTGCTAATGCACAGGCTACAGGATCACTGCAGGGACACAAGATATGACCACGGCTTCAAGCATGTCATGCTAGTGAGCAATTTATTATTTAAAGGGAAGAAGACCATTAGTACCCCCTCACTCGTACCTGTTTGTTATGTTCCCAAAGTAGAAAGTAACACAACTGTAATGATTTTGAACACGTTATTGTCTCCCTGGGGAGGATAGTTGTAGCACAGACTGTTCCACTTTATTGTCTGGCTTAATATGAAATGACTGAGAATATTTACCTATGATATTGGAAATGAAATCCTCTGCAATTTGCGTGCATACTATTAGAGGTACTAGTACCCTGGTTGGGAATCACTGTATAGGTCTATACCCTATATGCAGAAGCGTGAGGCTGGAAAATCTGTTATACTTTCTTCAATGTGAGTCACACAAAGTACTGCAGAGCAAGGAGGGAGAAGCAGGCATCAGCTGAGCCAAGTCTTTAGAAGCAGAGAGCCAGGCTGACAGGGAAACTACTAAGCATACTACTAGAAGACACACACAACTAGTACTGGTAAATGTCCAAAAAGTACCAAGAAGCAACCAAACAGCCAATCAGCAGCAGGTGCTCCCAGTTGTCCCGCCTCCAGTTGGAGTGAGGATCTATGAAAACAGAGACAACATAAACAGGCAGAAAAGGAGGGGAAAAGGTGAACCGTAAAAATCTAATGGTTGTCCTTGGACTTTTGAACACTACTGTATAGTGGTGTGGATCGAGTGTTCGCCACCATCCTGAATTTATTTTTTTTGCATGTTTATCACACGTAAATGTTTAAGATCATCAAACAAATTTAAGTATTAGTCAATGACAACACAACTGAACACAAAATGCAGTTCCACCCATCCATCAATTTTCTATGCTGCTTATCCTCATTAGGGTCGCCTGCATGCTGCAGCCTATCCCAGCTAACTTTGGGCGAGAGGCGGGGTACACCCCGGACTGGTCGCCAGATCTCCTGACTGTGAGGCAAACAAAATGCAGTTTTTAAATGAAACATATTATTAGTTAGGGATAACTAATAGAAATCCAAAACTGCCTGGCCCTGTGTGAAAAAGCTATCAGTCTGGAGATTTGGGACTCCAGCAAACAGCAGTGATAGCCACTATCCACTAAAGGCCAAAACATAGAACTCATCCAAGAAGTCAGAAAAGACCCCACAATAGCATCCTAAGAACAGCTTGCCTCACTTAAAATCAGTATTCAAGACACCACCGTAGAAAGACACTGGGCAAATCCAGCCTGCTTGGCAGAGTTCCTGCTGAACAAAAAGAACATTAGGGCTTGATGATCCCCATGACCTTTGGGAAAATACAGTGGTCTGACGAGACAAAAGTTGAACATTTTGGAAGGTGTGTGTCCAATTACATTTGCCGTAAAAGTAACACCGCATTTCAGAATCAGAACATCATGGTCTGGGGCTGTTTTGCTGCTGCAGGACCTGGAAGACTTGCTGTGATAAATGGAACCATTAATTCTGCTGTCTACTAAAAATCCTGAAGGAGAATGTCCGGCCATCTGTTTGTGACCTCAAGCTGAAACCAACTTGGCTTCTGCAGCAGGAAAATGATCTAAAACACACCAGCAAGTCCACCTCTGAATGACTGAAGAAAAACAAAATGAAGACTTTGTAGTGGCCTAGTCAATGTCCTGACCTGAATCCTATTGAGATGCTGTGGCATGACCTTAAAAAGACGCTTCTTGCTGGGAAACCCTCCAATGTGGCTGAATCACAACAATTCTGCAAAGATGAGTGTGCCAAAATTCCTCCACATTGCTGTAAGAGACTCATTGCAAGTTACCACAAACGCTTGATTGCAGTTGTTGCTGCTAAGGGTGGCCCAACTTCTTATGAGGTTTGGGATACAATTGCTTTTTCACAAAGGGCCATGTACAGGTAGGTTTGCATTTCTTTCTCCCTTAATAATAAAACTTTTCATTTAAAACTGAATTTTGTGTTGTCATTGACTAATTTTTACGAACATGAAACAAAATAAGAAATTAGGAAGGGGGCAAACACTTTCATGCGATATATAAAATGTTATTTTATATGTGGGGTTGGTCTTTTAGGCCCTGTTGAATCTTAATTCTTCATTTAAAATACATTTTGGACATTAGGCTGTGCTCCATCTATGTAAATAGATTGGAAAAATTTATTTTATGTTTTATGTTGAAGCAAGGTCCATAAGGACCTGCTTGGATATGTTCAGTCTGGAAGAATTTGATGGCTGCACAGAGCCCTGACCCCACAACAGTCACCTCTGGACTGGAATGGACCAAACTTGCCACAGACACACTTGTTGATGATGTAAAATGGCTTCACCCGAAAGACAATATGAGTCATATATATGTCACCCATTTCTGCGTTTCAGGTTGCAGAAATCTTTTTTTCTTGTGCAGGGCCGACCACATATAGAGAGACCACAAGTGAACAGTTTCACATTGAACTGCAAGGGCATTACAGGACAAGAAGCAGCAAGTGAAGGCGACAAATGCATTTGCATTTGTGCATGTTTCACCAGTGGGTTTCTTGGAAAGTTTTTGACGAGAGAGTTAGCTTCCTATTTTAGTCTCTGCAGAAATGAGGTGTACCATGCAGAAAGGAAGAGAGGCTTGCAAAGATTGGAGACGTTTGCAAACGTTATAAAGGAGCGAGGGAGTCCACATGAAGTGAAGTAGCTGAAAGCATGTAAGTACCATAAAGGAATACTCCTTTTGAATCTATTTCGTTGAACTTGTCGTTGCGCTGCATGTGCACATACTGCATGTGTGGCGCACGTGTTGTTCATAAATCCACATACATGTGTCCAGGGCGGATCACAGTCCAGTTAATGGGACAACGGTTAAGCCATGGAGGAGCAGCAGAAGGAACGTGTCTCTGCTCCAGCACCTACGAAGCTGTCAGAACGCCTGGTGCCCCGTGGGGCCCTGGGATAGAGAGCAGGCCCATTCTGCCCTCTGTGGAACACCTGCTGGGGTGAGGGGGCCATACAGCACATATTTCAATGTGCTTCCAACTCTGGAAAAAACTGCAGTGTACTATTCAGACAGGGGTAAAAACAAGACTCTAAACTATGGATGTCCCGATATTGTGACAAAAATGTAATATCAGTAGATATCGATATCAGTTGTTTCCCTATAATGAAAACCAATTTTTAAAAATGCTGTATTTTGATGACATTTTAATGTTCACATGCCCAGAATGACACCGTTTGTTCACATACAATGCAAGCCCACCTCCTTTACGCTTTCCGCAGGCTCTTGTTTATGTAATCACAGGCGTGCCAAAATTAAAAGTAAATACAGGTGGAAATACCTATAATCAATTGTAAAAAATATATACAAATGTAGTCATATTTTTTTCCCATTTTCTCATTGCTTTTCCTGTTTTGTCTTTGTTGTTTCCATTTGCTTGTTCTCATTGCATTGACCTGATGGCTCAAGCTGGAGACTAAAAGCAAAGGCAAAAGAAGAACCCCTCATTCTGCCAGGGTGACTAGTCCATACCCGATCACGCGATTCCGGCTTGCAATGGCTATGTACTAGCTATGTTTAAATGTAGCTCTTAGTGCAGGTGACCAGAAAAAATGTCATGGAAACAATGTCATGGACGCCGCCATGCACATACTTTGCGCTCACGTCTTACACAATGGAGTCTATAACGAAGTTGCTGAGGGAAGCGGCTAACAGGCCTGGTGGGACTGGTCACCCTGGCAGAAGGACCCGCAAAACCAAAGACAATACAGAAAAGCAAAAACAAAATATATATATATTTTTTATGATTGGTTCTCTTTCTATTTCGACATGTATTTTCTTTTAAATTTGGCACTCCTGTGATTCCATATGTGCGTCCCTGTTCACTCTGACTGTGCTGAATTCAAAAATGAACATGATAATCTTGTTAAAGTATTGTTTAAAAACGTGCTGAAATAGATTTTCCTTTCCACGCTCGGTCCTTACTATAAAAGGACAGGCTCGTTGACCAACCGTTGACTACAGTAGTTCCTTTTTTCTGTTTGGCATCCAATAACAGCACGCTTTATTGTGCCTGTGGGGTTGATTGCCCAAGTAGTTTACTTTATAGGAAGTCTTGACTATAGGTGGGGTTCACATCAATGCATTGACATGTCAAGTTGAGCGAGGACTAACAAGGTAGACTGCATTTACGCTTTTTTAAATCAAAAATGCATCTAACGGGCGGCACATTACTAACCCCAAAAGCAAAGTGTTTACATGCTGACATGTGTGGCTTAGTGTTGAAGGTAATAAGGGGAAGAGGCTGTGTTAGAGTTTATAGAAAGTTTTTAAATACATAGTACTGTATGTCGTAGTGCTTGGGTTTCTTTCTGTTCTCTTGCTTTCATGCAGTCTGTATGCAGGGAATAGTGTCAGGTCTCAAAAGTAAGCACAAAGCCACTTCCTGTTTGAGTGCAAGTAAGCTCACATTCAAAGTCGCAGTACTGCAAGACAAAAAGCAGCTACTAACAATGTAGTTGATATCGAATTGAATAATCAACCCCAGGAATGGCATCAGAGTTGAAAAAACCCCGATTTAACTCTCACTATTATAGCATTCATACTTTGAATTTCACGGACGTTCACAATTGTAGGGATGTCTTTGTATTACAACGTACAGTAATTATCAGAGGGCCTCTAGCAAAAAAAAGCAATTGAATTAGACTGTATTTTTAATTTCTATACAGTGGAATCATGGTCAGCATTGTTAATCCATTCCAGAAGGTCAGATGAAACCCGAAACGTACACAAACCAAATACGTTTTCCCCATGAGAGATAATGCAAATCCAATAAATCTATTCAGGACATTAAACAATGCTGACATAGAACACTTTTTAAAGAAAAACATTATATTTATACATGCAGAAAACATGAACATAAACAAAAATACACATCATTAAGGACTGGAAGGGGTAAATGAATGATTAACAACACTTTTACCTTGACTGAAGACTTGATTGTTGACAAGACGGCTACTAGGCAGCAGAGAGACAAGGAGATGTCCCCTTGGACACCATCTTTGTGTTTTGCTGTGAGTTGTTTCTTGAATTCAATAGCATTTCTTCATCAAAATGCTGGCACTTACAATTTTCTTTGGCTTCATTGTGGGTCATTTTGTGTAACTGCACGTAACTGCGTGCGTGCGTGCCCCTACCGAGACAGTGCCCCCAAACCGAGTCAGTTTTTTGGGGTACATTTTCTATATTAAAAAATATGGCCACTGGAGCATGTGCTAACCAAGGTGCCACTGCGCCTGGGACCTTGATGGATTATTATCAGTAATTCCACCATTATGTTTCCCACGTTTGCAGATGCCATAAGTAGGTATAGCTCATCTCATATTAAAAAGCCTCCCTCGTGAGCATGGTATGGCATGTATTATGCATGGTGCCAAGTGACATCCCTAAAGAAAACCACTCCTTGTATGTCTCACAAGTCTCCCAAGACCATTGATAGGCTCAGACATGCTAATGATTTTAAATCAACAAGGAGCAAACATGGGGGCTTTTTTGATGTGAAAACCAATCCAATGTAGGTCAATATATTGCACTACAATCTACATAAGCTTTGTGTTATACTGTAGGTGGCAAAGCATATTAATATATCTCATTAGAAAGAACTAAGCCTTGGTTTACAGAGTTTCTTTTTAGAAAGGTGCACGTGCAACAGCAAGAATTTGAACTGGGTGATGTCATCTTTTGTCTGTCTGCGGGCATGTAGTTGAAGCGATCCGCCGGGTTCGAGCCACCTTGTGCATCACTGACACAGCCTGTGCTCTCCGAAATGTACTCTGTCGCCGACAGTTAGGCAGACTGTGACTGACTTGAAGTGTTGGAAATGTGACATTACGTCATAGGGAGGGCTTTTCACCATTCTGGGCAGGCAAGCACGCACACACAATGCAAAATATTGGAAAGACTGCCAATCCACAAGGTGATTGACCTGTGCAGGGTGGACTGTACCATTTCTAGTACACTACGGCCACAATTGACCGATCCTAATACATTATAATACAATACATGTGCAACTGTTTATTTTGGAGACATTCCTAAATGACTAAACATCAGTGGCATATAAATATGTGAAATATTGAGCCACTGTGGGTTCCAGGCAGCCCCTTTTTGCGTGAACGTTTCCTGTAATTTTGCTGAGTAATTCTGCTTTTTTGTGTTTCTCAGCAGGGTCATGTCACGTTTTCCACATGAAATGCTAATATGAGTCATTCCGTGTCTCCCTCTAGAGTTTTGTGGTTGTGCGGGATGCTGTGACATCTCTGCCCAGTTTGCTGTGTGTGTCTGCAGAAGGAGAGGATGAAGCGGTATTTGATTATAATATCACGTGTACAGGCACAGGTACGGACTAACTATGACACCTAAATTAAATTATTAGAAATACTGTATGTCTGATTGTGATTAGAGTAGTGAATTTTAGACTTTCCTATCTTTTTTTTTCTCTTGAGTGAAAAAACATCACCTTATATTATTATATTTAGTAGCTGTTTTATCACTAACTCTCAGGAGGCTTTGACCTTGCAGATGCAGAAAATGCAACGTGCAGCTTAACAGGTGGCATAGCACGGTGGTGCAGCCACACAAAGCCGTCCTTTTGAATGCCTACAAGTCTTTCAAGGGTGAAAATCGGTTCAGTAAAAATAGATTTATGATTAATAATGTTGATCCATGATTTGATCGTTTTTCATTTCTAAGCGTTTTCGTCACAGGAGGGCGGCTGCTTTCAAAGCAAAAATAAAAAGGCAACGAAACATGACACCTCTTGATGGCTCGTCAATCAAAGCGTGAACAGCCGTTTGGTTGCGGGGTGGGTGTCAACAGCGGGCCAACAGCGGGCCAACAGTGCCATCAATTCAAAAATGCACAAAATAGCATTGAAAGGCCAGCACTGGGCTCACTTTTCTCTTTAGATGATTATATACTCTAGGTTATATTCAGCTTTCTTGAGGTGGACAAAAACACTAGTTTTGGAATGAGGCACATTATTTGTTGCCTAATAACTAGGAATAAAACAATTATCTTTCTTGTTTGATACATTTGTACATCCAAACATCCATTTTCTTTGCCACTACGGGCTCATTGCACACGTTAGACATCTTTCCACAGAGAAGACCATAGTTTTCCCTACTTGTTGTGGGTGATTATAGACTCTATTTGTTAATACACGATGTCAAAATGAAAATATAACTGTGCAGTCACACACACGAGGCTGTACTGGGGGGAAAAAGGAAACTACAATGGCAGGATGAATAGGTTTTAAGGTGAAATGTGAAGGTAAACACAAAAGTAAAGGAATAAAACATGCGAACAAACAAACAAACAAAAACAAAAACAAAGCAAAAGTAGAATGATACATTCTATTTTACAAATACATTTTGAAAAGACAAAAAACATGACAAATTATTGTGTGAAAAACTCAAAGAAATCGGGTATGTTCCCATAGCTTTAGAAGCCCCCCCCCTTTTGATACGAGGTAATCTTTCTACTGTTTCAAAGAATGTAAAAACATTAGATGTAAACACTGCCCGCTCCTTTTTCTGTTTCTTCATCAGTCGTCCGGCTGTCTGAGTCTTGTCTCTTTTTCTCGGATTTGGCTCAGTTGGTGTTCTTCTACTCTTTGAGCAGGTGAGCTACATTTCCAGTCAATACAGACCATTAAGCTGAAAAACAAACAGGCTGTACACACGAGGTCCATCAACAGCACTCACTTTTGATTGACACTGTCAGAAATGTGTATAATGTAATATGTATTAATAATTGTGGTCATTTTTAACCACACCGAATTGCACTGCTTCACACTGGGAGTTGTGTCCAACATAATGTAGACATGTTCTCCATTTGATGCAGTGCAAGTCACGATTATCAATACACTTACTGTTTTATATGTTTTTATATGTTTTTTTTCTGTGTTAGGGACGTGTTGGCTCTCTGTCTAAAGATACCTCGTTGGATCTACAATCTAACTGAGATCACCAAAGATTGTCTTTCTCGGCTTCAACCCAGTGAGTCTTCTTTTGGGTCATGTGATGTGCTGTCAATGTAATCCGCTACCCAGCCCAGTGTCCTGCCCGGTCTGCAGAATGAGAGTCAAGAGCACTAGCCATTGTGCTAAAAGCTGCGCTGTCTAACTGTTATCCAGCGCAACAAAAATATAAATTCAATATTTACAATTGCACATGAAAACAAAAATAATAAAGTAACTTGATGGGTTGTGGAAAATACACACGTTTATTTAATGTGTCGTACAAGTTTTACTGCAAAAGAGCTGGGTGAAAATTCCACTGCAAAGGTTAGCAGGTAACAGTTAACAGATAAGTCTTTTTAATATCCTGGCAGTCTGGATATATCATTGCTGCCTCTCACAGGTCAGTCCAGGCACTACACCAGGTCTCTGTTGGGCAAATTGTTAAGTATTCATCGGAAGAACAATCTTTTATTGCACTTTTAGTTACTGATCTCAGTTATTGATCTCAGGCATTGTAATCCTTCATAAAGATTCTTAATAAAAGCATGGGCTACGTTTGCGGCTGTTACCCCAATCTCTTTGAGGTCCCCTAGGGAACACATGTATAGTGTGTTTATGTTTATGTTTATGTCTTAAATGCTTATTTACTCTTATCATGGATACCATATTGGGTAATACGAGTAGAAAGGTGACTATAGGGGTGTTAGTTCATGTCTAGAAGGCTCTAAAATGTTTTTTAAATAAGACATATTTAGAAGATTGTTAACAATGGTCTAACTACGAAAGTATTCATTTGTAGAAGAAGGGCTTCTACTTTGAGGAATTTCACTTATCACAGTGGTCGTCCGGAGCTAATTAACCACAATAAACACCAATTGCCGTATACTAACATAATTCTTAGGTTAATTATGTAAATTAATGGAAGCTCATTTAATTGTTCTGCCTGTCACGATGCATTGTTGCCATGGACAGATGAACAAAATACATTAGATAAATAATAATTAGTGGACAAGTTAAGTGAAATTGGATATTTTTTTCGTCCCCCTGATGATCTGTTGGGAATCACTAGTACTCCACACACTATAGGAGTACACATAATGTTTTTTATCTTGAGTTTGCTCAAGATAAACTACTACTACCAGACTGCAAAAGTGTTCCATCAGTGATTTCTTGTTGTGGACCAACATCATATATTTGATACATGTATAATGTTACTTGTGTAATGCAGAAACCTGGCTCAGCGCACCGCCTGACCAGATGTCTGAAGATGTGAACCAGTTGGAGCCCAACACCATAATGTGCTCCATACAGGTACCATTTATACTGAATAAAATGTCTGTGTGGAAAGGGAATGTCAAGAACTAAACTACTGCTGCATAGAATACAAGAACCGTAGATGCTTTCACGCAGATAATAATGTACAATAATGTGATTCATACTAAGTTTCTTTAGGCAATGTAAGTGTTGCAGTTACATCGCTCTCAGGGAGGGATCTATTGATGTTGCACTTTATGTGTTTCTTTAGTTGACCTCCACCAACGGGGCTTTGTGTGTCATTAACCCACTATATCTTCTGGAGCATGGAGATGATTGGCTTACATACCAGGCAACTGGTCTGCAGTGCAGCACACAGCCTCTGCATTACAGGAGAGAGGGGCGCCTCAGCTCCTCTCGAACATGGGCTGGGGCAGGTCTGAGGAGCAAAAGAACCATCTCCTTGGAGCATGAAGCTGTCTTTGCCAGCACTGAATGTTCAGGTTGATTTTCTTCATAATTGTCCCATTTGTCCCTTCATGAATGGCATATTCACCTAAATGTAGTGCTTGTGAGTTGTTGATGCATCTGAATGATCTGCTTAGCCTGGTAAAAGAATAAAATACAGAACAGCTTATTTCTTTTACAAAGTAAGTCGGGGTGGCATGAGAGACAGGAAGTACTTTCAATGTTGCTGCACACCTGCTATCCATCCATCCATTTTCTATGCCGCTTATCCTCATTAGAATCACGGGGGTTGCTGGAGCCTATCCCAGCTGACTTACCTGCCAACAATTTATCATATTCAACAAGCAAATTGACATAGTAGTACTATTTGCCTGTGTGTGTTTACTTACCTGTTACAAGTTGCGCATCATTTTTGTGTTAGCACCGTGATTGTAGATGGTGTTCGGTCTAGTGAGATCAAGACTGGTTAGTTTATAATCAAAGAGCTGCTTCCTTTCAGCAAGTCTGTGAGCATCACCCCATAGGTGGGCTGAAGTGACACTAAACTTTGATGCAGATAGGGGGCCATAAAAGGCAGTTTGAGACCCTTATTTAGCTGCATCGTATAATCAATGCAGTCTGCCTGCCAGATAAATAATAATGAAGAAAGAAAGTAGTAAGCAGTACAACTTTACGAACATGCTTGAACGCTGCCCTGCATGCACTTCACGGTTCATCATTACAAAATAAAAATACAACTTTCTTTATTATTTAGTTCAAAAATGTTAAAGAAATGTGTTTACCTAGAAGGCAGACTATTTAGCAGATATTGCAGTCCACGATATTATCTGTCAGAAAGTGGCGTTTCAAACAGTTTGTCTTTCATATCCAGGTCTGGTCAGAGCCAAATCAGAAGAATCCCCGCCAACCTCATCAGTGTCAGCCATCCAAGGAGGTGTTGTCCTCAGGAGGTCTAGCCAAAGTACCACTTCCTGCCTTTCTAACAGAGGGAGCACAGGGAGCTTGCCTCCCTTTACCACCGAGCTGCAGAACCGTGGCAGCCCAGGACCTCAGTCCCCTCACAGGGTCTCGTGGATTGAGGATGGATTCTGGCTGCCGCCACCCACAAGGCCTTATTCTTTACTTCATCCGCCATCCCCTGAGCTGGACTCATTGTCTATCAGCAGCATAGAAGAAGAGCAGGAACATCGGCCGCAGAGCCCCGTGTCCCACCACCCGTCATCCCACCGGCTGGCTGACAAAGTCATGAATCGCCTCTCAGCAGTTGGCCAGGCTCTCAGCAGCCTGGTGTGTCAGAAGAAGAGGCTGACCAACCGCGTTCTGGAGCTGAGCGACAAGAAACGTGGACCGTTTGCGATGGCCGTAAAAGAGTTTGTGGAGGTGACGCTGCAGCGGGGAACGGATCTCGATGGCTTCACAGGGTCAGAGTTTTTACAGCAAGTGAGGTCATTGCTGACATCATTGAGGGAGACTCTCTTGGATTACCCTGATATCCAGGCACTGTTGGACAGCATGACAGATCTTAGTGACTCAGAGATAGGTAAGTGAGATAATGCTATTGCTTTACGATATCGATACCCTGATAAAGGTATTATAAATTGGATTATAAATCAGTTATCATCACCTTACCACTTTGCACATCTTTCTACAGACTCCCTGGTTGAGATGTCCGTTCACAAGGTGGCCTTAAAGCCCGTGTCGGCTAACCTTTACTCCTGCATTCACACCTGGCGTACGAATGATGGAAGTTTGCAGCGTCTGGAGCACAATCAGAAAGTTCTGGAAGACAACGGTGTGGAGGCACTAGGAGGGGCGTCAGGCATTGGAGTTCCAGACTCAGTCACCCTTGAGCGGATCCAGCAAAGGTGGACAAGCATGCATGAGGCCTACTCCCCCAACAAGAAGGTCCATATCTTGCTCAAAGTCTGCAAGAGCATCTACCACAGCATGAGTGCCAATGCCAGCTCAGGTATCTTGGTACTTTTTGAACTGTTACGCAAAAACTGGCATACATTCCCAGTGAGGCTGAAATCTTCCTTTCCCTCTCTTGTTTGCAGATGTGGTATTGGGAGCTGACGATTTCCTGCCGTGCCTGACGTGGGTGCTTTTGCGTAGTGAACTGCTCAATTTGCAGATTGATACAGACTACATGATGGAGCTGCTGGACCCCACACAGCTTCAGGGAGAGGGTATGGAAGACCCCGCCAGACTCACTTTCACTCAGTATCAATTAACACCAATGACGGTGGTTTAACATTTTCTTTGCTGGAAGATGAGATGAAAATGGAGCAGACATTTTAAAAGTGGCCCCAACTTTTATTATAGACGTAATTTTTTGGTAGTACACAAGGTGTGTAGCGCAGCTTCCCAGGGGGCGTCAAGGGCACCTCTTGTCACATAAACACAATTGAAAGCTGTAGTTAGGCCTTAAACCCACCAGATGCTGACAAACATCAGCGGATGACGTCAAGGCACTTCCTTAGCCTATGAAATAATAACAATGGATTGATATTATATAGTGCCTTTTACAAGGTACTCATAGCACTTTGCAGTAAAGTGATTATATTCATTAAACTAACATGATATTCCCATTATAATCCCATTATATTCATTAACAATGAGTTAGGTTACAATGAGATACACAAAAATACAGTCCGTACTGAGGAAGTAATGAAGAACTAATGAGGAAATAATGACTAAGGTGCATAAATTCAAAGTAGTTATTGAGGAACTAATGAGGAACTAAGGAGTAGTGGTCAGGGTTAGCATTATGTAGGTTCATTCCTCACTAACTACTGAAATTTTGTGTACTTTATTATAAAGTATTACCAAAATATGTATTCCTTCTCCCAGTTACCACAACACTTCATCCTCGTCTGGGAAGAATATTAAAATTTTCATCCATTCCTCCAGAATAACATGTTCCTGTTTAGGGGTCGTAGATTTTGTATGAAAGGGACTTTCTTGCATACGGTTATCTTTTTTGATGGGCTTGAGGTCTGGGTTCTCAAGTTTTTCCACGTCAAATTGATCCAAGCTTGTCTTTGTGGAGCTTTGTGCTCTGGAACACAGTCATGCTGAAACAGAAAAATGCCATAACAGTCCAAAAGGTCTTAGAAAGTAAATCTGGGTGGGCCTCAGCTCAACCCATAATTGGTAAATAACTGTAATTATTGAAGATGCGAGTCCCTATTCTTTTGTTCATTTTGTGTTTAGGGTCCCTGTTGCTGTTGCTTAGTGACATTCTTTCTTTGCATCCCCTTCATCAACAGGTGGCTACTACCTTACAACCTTGTACGCCGCTCTTTACTACATCAGCAGCTTCCAGCCACGCTTGGCCGCTCGTCAACTTAGCGTTGAAGCCCAACACTCTCTCAACCAATGGCATCGTAGGCGCACCCTGTACAGCAACCAATCCCGGCACAGTAAGCGCAGACGGACCATTCGCAGACAGGCGTTTCCTGAGAAGGGAGAGCCGGCAGGGGAGGAAGACACTGGGGAAGCAGGAGGAAGTGTGATGGCGGAGCCGCAGCAGCAGACAGAAATGAACACAGAAGAGATGGTGGACACGCAACAGCAGGATGGGCAAGGAAGGTGAAGAGGACACCAAATGACAACTGGATAAAAAATGTTTACTTTGCCCGTAAATGGGCAGATACAGTGCAGCTCATTGTATAGTTGTAATACACACCATGCACATGAATAATCTTTGCATTCTCCTCCAAACTGCTACTTTAACTTGTGTCAGTTAACACATGATGGCAAATACAAACATCCAGCAACATAGCACTGGGGACTTTGTAATATTAAATTATATTCTTTAAATGTATAAAATGATGGCATTTGCCAGATTAATATTGAGTGTACATAATCAATTAAATACTGGTATTTTTATACCTTTAATCACAGCCAATCTTGATCTTGTAATTATTTGACAGTACATAAGCCAAATTTGGTAAAAAACAAGATCGTACAGTTACTATTATACCACTAGAGGGCAGTAATGTGCCCTGAGTGAACCATAACTGGTTCTCAAAAGGGCTCAACCTGGGACCCACATTTTATACTGGTCATTAAAAGTGGGTCATGCACATGTATTTCAGTCAAGCAAAGCATATGTATTTGTTTTGTTTTTACTCCACTCTGTCATTTGTTTAAACATTAATTATTTGTTATTACATGTCCAAACTTCATGAGGAGCATGTTAATGGCATGCACACAAATAATTAAATATCAAAACTGCACTGCATGAGACCACAAAATCAGATATTTGGCTTATTTCAGTGCAATGTGTAAATATCAAGATGTTTTGTATGAAAGATGTGGATTTGTGGGCCGCACGGTGGATGGGTGGGTAGCATCTTGGCCTCACAGTGCAGGGTTCGAATCCCATTTGGGCAACTCTGTGTGGAGTTTGCATATTCTCCCAGTGCGTGCCTGGGTTATCTCCGGGTACTCCGGTTTCCTCCCACATTCCAAAAACATGCATGTTAGGTTAATTGGCAACTCTAAATTGTCCATTAGAGTGTGAATGGAGTGTGACCGGTTGTATGTCTGCCCTGCGAAATCTCTAGACTGATAACTTTTTCACACAGGGCCAGGCAGTTTTGGATTTCTTTTATCCCTAACTAATAATACGTTTCCTTTAAAAACTGCATTGTGTTTGCCTCACAGTCAGGAGGTCTGACGACCAGTCCAGGGTGTATCCCGCCACTCGCCTGAAGTCAGCTGGGCTAGGCTTCAGCATACCCGCGACCCTAATGAAGATAAGCGGTATAGAAAATGGATGGATGGAAGTGGATTTGTCTCCTGCTGGTCATCACCAAAAATGCAGGTTCATCAGTTTTATCTTCATGTTAATTTCCATCCATCCATCCATTTTCTATGCCGCTTACCCTCATTGGGGTCGCGGGTATGCTGGAGCCTATCCCAGCTGACATCGGGCAACAGGCGGGTACACCCTGGACTGGTCTCCAGCCAATCACAGGGCAGACATACAAACATTCACACTCACAGTCGCCAATTAACCCACCCGTGTGAAGGTTTTCTCCGGGTACTCCGGTTTCCTCCCACATTCCAAGAACATGCAAACTCCACACAGAGATGCCCACCTGAGATTCGAACCCTGAACCTCCTGACTGTGAGGCCAACATGCTCCCCACTCATTCACTGTGCGGCTTCATGTAAAATTCATTTTCATGTATTAGCATACAGACTATGATTTAAACAAATTATTTCATGTTGGTTTTGTAATCAATAGCATGTATGCATGTGTCCGAAAAGTGTTCCCATTATGCATAATGGATGCACATAAATTATGTTGGCACACATGTAAATAGTTATATGCAGGGCCTCTTATGTAAATGAAACACACAAACAGCTCTATGTATACACATATGGAAGTGTCTTATCGCTGCATTCTTAATGACCAAGCCAATCAAATTTGCCTAATGAGACATCTGGCTTTCTGCCTGCATGTTGATGTCAAGCACAGAAACAGCTGGGCAACACACACACACACACATTCACACACACACGCAGACAAAAGTTTAGAATGGGTTTGGAAGAGAATTATGGTTTAAAATATACTGGTATGTTGTGTCATTCTACCATATATTTCATATGCAATATATTATGCATGCGTGAGTGTGTGTATAAAATACTCACCACAGTCATAAATTAGATATATGACTGTGGTGAAGGCGGTGTGTGTGTGTGTGTGTATGTAAAGTGGGGGAGGGGGGGGGGGGGTTACCACAGATGGCTGTGCCCTAAGGCATCTGAGGTACTGCTGCAAGATCATGAAGACTGTAAAACACACACACACACGTACATGTGATTTTACTGTATGGGAGTAAAACACATTAACAGCATATTTACATTCATCAGCAAATAAAAACAAACTTGTTGACAAAAAGCCATCATATTAGCACGAAGGAACCAAGCAATGGTTCCATCCTCACTGTCATCATTTCAGCAGCACAAAGCTATAAGCATAATATATATAAACATGCCCTAAAAATACTTAATACAGTACGCAATTCAACATTTTTATTATTGTAACAATGTTAATATTGACACTGTAAATACAATGTTTTAATGTTATATAATTATATAATGTATTATTATTATCAGTAGTAATAGAAAATGTCCAGTAGTATTTTATTGCTCAAATCCCAAATCAATATTATTAAATCATCTTATATATACTTAACATTATAAAATACAATAATAATACCAAATTCCAGTAGCGATTATTATAAAATTACATTATAACCATGCATCCATTTTCTAGAAAGCTTGTATTAATATGATAAAATATAATCATAATTATAGTATTGTTATGATTACATTTTATTTTAATAATAATATGTAATGTAATTTTGTAATATTGAGTTCACCACTTGGGTTTTGAAATCACAAAAAAAATAACATTCAACCAGATGCTCGTGTATGAAGACATTTTTGTGACTTCTTTGCTTGAAATTCCAAAGTTCCAGTTAGCTGCTTAACATAAACAAGTGGAAGTTGCTGGGGAAAAAATACATTCTAGAACAAATTTTGGTAGTATTTTTGGTATGTATATAATGATAATCGTAATAATAATATTTATTATTATTAGTAGTAGTAGTATGTAATGAATAAAAACATATTATTATTATTATTTTACAGTTTTCTTTTTAAATACATTCAAAAAACAGTTGGCACAATATATGTTTTTGAATGAGCAACAGAATTAGCATCTAGTTTTTTTTTTTTCCCAGTTTATGATGACCAGTATGTTGGTCCGTGTCTCCTGTTTCTTTGCACTTTGTGACCATTTTCTGCAAAAAATGTCACAAATAAGTTCAGTGTTTTCTTCAGCAGGTGGCACTGACTAAAAACACGTTGAAATAAGACAATTATGGAGGGAAATGTGTGAAACAGTGGATGTAAACTGCAGAACAAACCATAATTCATAATTTGGTGTATATGTGCATATGTGTATGTCAAATGGTGTCTGACCTAAGAGTCCATTTCTACTGTGACCTTTTAGCTGCCGTCACCTTCCAACAGCCTGCTTCTGTCTTGCACACACACACACACACACACACACACAAACCCTCCCCAGTGTTTTTTCACTCCTCCCTGTCCCTTTTTCAGTCCTTTTCTGCTTTCTTCCTCTTTTCCCAGCTGCATTCTCCTCTTCCTTTTGTCTCTCCCTCCGCCTCCCACTCGCTTATTTACACCCTCCTCCCTCACCCCTCTCTCACACTGAACTCTGACAGGTGTGTAATTGAATGATTAATGACCAACAGAGTAACCCCTCTTTATGCACACACGCACACACACAAACACACACACTCGACATGGGCTGTGCACCAAGCATTACATTAAAACCAGTAATGGGCACATTACAAAGACTGTTTCTGCACACTCAGCAAAACAGAAATTAGGATTGTGGCTTTTTTTTTATGTTTTAAGGTATGTGAATAGAAGTTCTATTACAGTATTTTTGCTTGAAACCCCCCTGCACAGCACAACATGCAGCCACATTGTGCATTCTACACACACACACACACACACACACACTTGCATCATAACGAGCTTTAATATGTACATTACCTCACCTCCCTGCTCCATTTATCAATATAAGGCTTGTCTAATGCAGGTTGCTGTGTCAATCAATCAGAGGCCGTCATAACCTCTGACTTACCTGACTTGAACATTTACTCTTATGTATATGCATGCTATTGGTATACAGTATACACTGCATATATATATATTACATATATTTACAGTGGCCTTATGCAGTATATATATGTGTGTATATACTGTATACAGTAAATATATATATATATATATACATACTGTAAATCTATATATAAATATATATATACACATGTTTGTATACCTCGTTTTTCTGTATGCCCCAGTTTTTCTGTGATTATTTTTCACTCGGTTTTACACGCAACACGCTAGTCCGATTGTCCTGTGCTGTTGTGCCCAAACAAAGCACCCTATGCATTGCTCCCTGTACCTGTCCATGCATTTTGTGTGGCTGCAAAATAACCTGCCACGGTGCCAAAAAAAAGTTGAGTGCCAGCAACTTCCAGTTTTTGTCAAATTTTTACACACAAAACTAGCACTTGTGATTATAATGTGCAACTCATGCACCAACCCCAGGAACTGACAAGAGCAGTTCCTTTTACACTCTAATTTCAGTGCTAAAACACACTTTTTTTTCAAAACATAACTCTCTATTCTCTGTATTTGGCACAATCATCATGAGGAAAATCCCATTTTCACAAAGAACACACTGTCAGTTTAATTTCTCAACTGAGTTTTGCTCATTTTTACTCATCACGTCATATAGTTTTACAATTAGCAGTTAGAGCTTTAGCATAAAAGGGCAACGGTGAGAACTTCTGTTTTGGAGCAATGAATGCCAACATTGGAATGAGAGGCAGAACCAGAACCAAAGTCAGAGTCATAGTAAGAGGAAGTCCAAGAGACATCATCTCTAATGAGATCCGACGCACTTTGGCTGACCATGTGGTCTAACACGTTCTACCAACGAGGGAGGCTGGGCAAAGGGAAGGTAGACTGTGGCATTTATCATCTGGACTTTCCCAAATGAGAATAAGTAAGAAATGTATTCCCAGTAAAAGATTGCAGTACTGCATATCAATACGGTACTCAATAAATACAGTAGTACAAAATTGCATGCAGACAGTAAAAATAAAGTGTGATTCAAGTAAAGTATGTAAGATATTGGGAAATGTATTCCTTCGCAGGGTTTGCAGTAATTTCTTGCTTGTATTGCAGGACTGCAAGCTTACCAGAAAAATAATAGACCTGCACAGAAATCATCTGAGGATGAAGCAGAACTACTGGGTGGCATTTGAAGGCAACTGAGAAAGAGTCAAATAATTGCAACATGACCTTGCACTAGTAAGTCCTACACAATTCCACAATTGATGCATATCCACAACATTATAAATGACACACACAGCATTTCACTATTGGATTCTTAATGATGGTCCATGTCTGTTTCTGATATCATCATCTGCAGCTGCAGTGGAGCACCAGTTCATCGTCATTGATCAGGTTGGACTCAACCTCACAAAGATGAGGAAAGAAGAAGAAATATCATCGGCCCGGGTGCCGTTGTCGAAGTCCCGGGCCAGCGCGGAGAGAACATCATCACCATGCTTCCCTTGGTCCCTACACCTCCGCCCATCTCATCACATTCCTGGACAACACACTCATTCCACCCCATCAGATAGTTGTAATTTGCCGGCTGGTTTTCTGGCGACCCACGCTTTCTAGTCCTTTATCTCCCTCCATATTCTCCATTCCTCAATCCTATTGAAGATTTTTTTTTCTGCATGGAGATGGAAAGTGTAAGAGCAAAACCCACATACACCCTTGCTCCAAGCTGTGGAAGATGCATGTGGTGATATAGCAGTTGCTTTTCGATAAGCGATATTTCCCCCCAGGGAAAACATTGGCTGTGATGTGGATGACGTTCTGTGGCCAGACCCAAACAGACCTGAGGATGCAGCTTCGTTTTTGGGGTTTTGACTCTACAATAAAGACTAATTTCATGTATTGTATGTAAACCACTAAGCAATGTTACTTGTATCTGTGTGTGTTTTTTAGGGTGTACATTGTCTTTGGGCAAGATAAAAGGTATCTGGCTGAGTATTAAAATATATATTTCTATAACACACTTAAAGTATGTACGTACTGTGCGTAGTAAGTGTCTGATGAACTAAAAAAGAGTTTCCGTACTTCTTAGTGTTTCACATTGAGCACAGCAGTGCTCAACTGGTTCTTATAAATGTGTGTGCGTCATTTGAACACAAAATATCCTTTTGCGAAGAGATAGCTTTGTTATGAAGTTTCATTTTCCAGCAGAATTGGGAGGTTTTGCACATTGTGTGTGTATGTTTTTGGATTTGTGAGTAGAGAATCTGAGGCATGCTTTCAGAAAATGTGCGTAAAGAATTGAGAGAAACAGTAATTAAGGTGAGAAACACTAATGAGTTTGTCCACATAGACTAAGTGAAAGTATGTCATCTATAATTATTTGTGCATTGTTTTTGCATGTAAAACCACAATTATATTCACAAAAAATGTTTTTTTTGTTTATATTTGTGGGTGGCTGGAATGGATTAATTGGGTTTACATGATTTCCTATGGGGTTTTCGTATGTTTTGTTTTTTGTCGGACATTTTGGAACAAATTAATAACTAAAACCGGGGTACCACTGCATAAACAATGCAGTGCATACAAGTACATGCGCATGAGGGAGAATTATTCTTCTTTAATGTTCCTTTTTTACCGTTAGTATAGATATTCCATTGTTATGAAAAACCAAGTGTTTTTCCAGAGTCTCCTGTAAAGTCCAACCCATTTATGCTGACAACCCGTCTAAGTCAAATGCATCCAGAGGCACCGCAGTAGAAGAAGCATAAATTGTTCATTCATTACACAAGATGTGACCAGACATTAGTTTGAGGGAAGAGCTGCTATTGCCGGATTGGTGATGAAGAACATACATCGGTAAAAAAGCCAATATCGAGCATCTCTACAAAAGGCCAAAAGTTCTCAGTCGTTCTTTCCTCCTCTATTTTGCAGCTAACAAAAACATCTGACCAATCCAAGGGATCCGGACTTAAACAGGTCCAGCTATATTATCAATTGAGCAAGGCATTGTTGTCAAACTCCCTCAAAGACCACAACTTGTATAAACAGTCGAATTAGATTGCTGTTGTTCAATGTTGGTTAAGATGCTTGGCACGGTGGTGCATTGGGAGTGACGACTGAGCGGGCGGGACAGTAAACGGCAAAAGGACGAGTGAGGATGGAGTGCGAGGACGGACAGGGAGAAATGAAAAGTGGAGGGGTGCTGAGGTCAGGACCCCAGTACGAGAGAGAACAGCCATTTCCTGTTGACCTCGGTTTGAACTGTGGCCCCCGACCCCCCCCGTTGCTGCCCCAAGCCCCACTGGGGGGCAGGGTGAGGTCTAAGGGGGGTAGTTAGGTTTGAATGCAGAAAGTGAGGATGAATGCTGGGAGGAATTCTGACTTATAATCCTCCTCCTCCTCCTCCTCCTCCTCCTCCTCCGAAATGCTGACCACCTGAGCGCTGCGTTGTGGTTCCTCCTGCATTATTCTACATTGCAAAGAATCCAGACTTTGCACACACACACATTTAAAGTATTCATCCGTTTTCTGACTCAGGGTGAGAAGTGGGGTTGATGACTGGGCCACCAAAACAGTCAAACACAAACAAAACACAGCAAGGTAATGCGAACCCTCGTCGCTTTTACACCTTCTTCCAAATCACGCCCAAATGTTTAGTGTAAGAAAAAGGTTCACAATTTTTTATTAAAATGCTCATTTTCACAATAATAGTAAACAAAGCAAGTATTTTAGAGTGCATTTTTTTAAACCTTAGTTTCAAAAGGTTTAGCAGAATATCGTTGAACACGGAAAAGCCATTTTTACATAAAATTATATGAAATATTCAAAAACAATTTAATTAATGACCCGCGACCCTAATGAGAATAAGCGGCATAGAAAATGGAATTTAATTCATGTGTAGAATCTTAATATGGGATTTTGAGTCGATGTTTTGAAGGTTTTTACTGGATATCATTAAACTGCACTCAGGTTAAGTTATGTATATCCAGTAAATATATTAGTAAGTTTAATCATCATTTTAAATTAGGGGTGTCAAATGAATGCATTAATTGTGATTAATCCCTATTTAGTGCATAATTTTTTAATCGAGGTAATGTAATTTTTAATCTTTAGCTACTGTTTCTCTATGCGAGTTGACCAATCCGCATCCAATCCTCATTAGGGTCGCGGGGGTTTCTGCTGGAGCCTATCCCAGATGCCTTCGGGCAAGAGGCGGGGTACACCCTTGACTGGTCACCAGTCAATCGCAGGGCAGACAAACAAACATTCACACTCAAATGTATTCCTATGGACAATTTAAAGTCACCAGTCAACCTAACATGAGTACCTTTATTGACCTTTATTGACGGCTGCGTCGATAAAGGTCAAGTGATTTGTCTTCTTTGTAAGATGGAGCTCATCACTGAAGCAGCTCAAGTTTAGACGACCACATCAACACAAAAGACACGGATTGCTTTGAGGGCATCCATCAATTTCCTACACCGTTTGTCATCACTAGGATCACGGGGGTACACGGGAGCATTTCCCAGCTGACTTGGATGAGAGGCGGAGTACACCCTGGACTGGTTGCGAGCCAATCGCAGGCCCATACAGACAAACAAGTCTTCACACTCACATTCATAGCTATGAACAATTTACAGTCTCCAATTTAAAAGTGGTCCATAAAGTCCATAAAGTGGGAGGAAACCGGAGTACCCGGCAAAAACCCAAGCACAGGGAAAACATACAAACTTTAGCAAGCCGTAGCAAAGCTCTACAAGAGCAAGTCTATGATTGACAGGCTGATGAATGTTCTTGCCAAGTGGATGGCAATGAACTGCAGGCTGATAAACTTAGCTACACATGCAGTACGGGCTAAAAGTTTGGACACACCTTATTCATTTCCATGACTGTTTACGTTGTAGATTCTCACTGAGTACATCACAACTATGAATGAACACATGTGGAATTATGCACTTAGCAAAAAGGGGTGAAATTTCTCTAAATATTACTCTAAATATGTCTTGTTTTTTAGATTCCTCAAAGTAGTAGTTCGATTGCTTCACGAGGTAGTCACCTGAAGTGGTGTTCACTTGACTGGTGTGCCCTGTCAGGGTTACTTAAAGCGATTTCTTGCTTTCTTAACGTGGTTTGGACCATCAGTTGTGTTGTGCAGAAGTCAAGGTTGATACACAGCCGACAGCCCTGTTGGACAACTGGAAGAATCCATTTTATGGCAAGAACCAATTAGCTAAGTAAAGAGAAACAACTTAAAACTCCGTTGGACTATTTACCCAACTGTGTTGCTATAACCGCTGATGACTGGACCTCCAATGGTTCAGTGATCAATACTTTGATGCGTTACCTTCAGTGTTTTATTTTGACCTGATATGTTTTATTTTTATTTCTAGCTATTTGGATATTAACAAAACAAAAGAGCAATATTCCCCCCATGGTGATTGAAACTGAAGGTTGTAGGCAGCACTTGGTTAGTTGAAACATGTCGTGCGTGAGCAGGTTGTACATGTTGTACACTAAGTAATTATGAAATACAAATAAAGGCAAAAATATAAAGTCACCACAGACCGGACAGAACTGCATTGGCCGAGTCAAAACACACCCAACACCCGGAAAGACGACCAATCAACACGCAGTTAAAAAAACCTTTTAATTCAATGAGCATATCATTCAGAAATGTTTCAGCAGTCCGAGCAGAGTCGAGCGGGAGCAGAATGTTGAAAGAGTCCTTTGGTTGCAGCTCCCCCTCACACTGTTGCCATACCCAAAATGTACTCAAATGCTTAAAGAGCCGGTCTCGTCAGTGTGCCCGTCTATGCGTGCAAGGGCATTTGTGTGTGTGTGTGTGTGTGTAACGGACACCTGTTGGCATATTAAGGAGGTCAGTGGTATGACAGCGAGGCAGACTGGAAGTCATTCATCGTGTTTAGCTTCATGCTGAGGAAGAGCACTAAAGTTTTAAACAAGCTGCATCCGCCAGGAGTGGCACACATAAATACAAAAATAGAATAAGTAAAAACTCAAATCTGCCTTAAATAAAGTGTGTGAGGAGGGGGTGTCCGACAGTTACGTGTGCAGGAAGACAAAGATGGAAGTAGAAGGCATATGGTCACAGGATTGAGTCCCTTTAGCTGGTCTCTCTTCATGTGCTCCAACAATGACATTTAAAGCGTTGGTCTCATCTGTGGGACACAGTGGAGTGGAGTGGAGTGGAGGAAGCACTTCTACTCAGAGAGGTATGGCTTACACCAGTGTGTGCGTGTGTGTGTGTGTGTGCGTATGTGTGTGTGTGTGGTAGATTAAGGGTGTCATCTTTAGGGTAGGGAATGTAAACTTTGGAGCAATTTGTCCTGTTTTTCCTTTAAATATTATGTACGAGTCATCACACTAGAGCCATGCACGATCGTCACACACCGACTCCCGCCACGGCTAGTGTGCATGTATGTCCAGTCCTTGTGCGAGGAGGGGCTCTGCCGGGTGTGCATGTGGCGATGGGTGAAGAAGCATGGCAGCATGCGGGTGCGGGCCCGGGTATGGGTGGAGAGAAGGTCCTGGGTGGGGAGGGTAGGCTGCTTGGGACAGCAGAGCACTGGGGTAGTCTCCCTGCAGAGATGGCATCCCCTGAAGACCTGGTAGCACAGAGAGGGTGAGTGTGTGTCCATTGTACACGCGGATAGGATGTGTGTTATTGCTTGTGTGTGAGTGTTATTTACTATTCAATTATAAATGTTATCTAGAGAGTAACATACAACATTTATAATCAAGTTACTATTGTGTTAAATATATGCTGCTGTGGTCCCAATGAACTTCTCACTCTATGCGTTTTTTCCCTCACAAGGGTTGCCACAGCAAGTCAGTTGAATGAATGCTTGTGGCTTAGTTTTTACACTGGATCCGACCTTGGCCGGGAATTGAACCCATCAAAGGCAGAAGCAGGAACCAAATTCACACTCACTGTTTCTATCTAATAATTCATAACCCCTAAATAAAGTTACCCTCAGGGTGTCTAAAGTGCAGCCAGTGGGCCAAAAGCTCCTTTTTCTTGAGTAAAAATGAAATCCCAGTGGTATCAGCAACTGTCCGGGAAAACCAAAATCGCCACAAATTCCATAGGAAATAATGTAAATCCAACTAATATGCTACAGACACCCATAAATATTAATAAAAATGACTTTTAGAAACAGCAATAATAGTGTTACATGCCAAAAACAATGTGAAAGATACATTAAATCATATTCATTAATTATAAATGACGAACGGACAGAACTTATTGATGCAGACTTCCCGTGCGTCCTGGAGAGATCAAATTCAATGGTGTTTCTCACCCTCCTTATCAAATTGGTGGAACTCACCACTTTCTTTGGTCCCAAGGCGGGTTATTTATTTACGTCACGCTCAATGCAAAATGCACTGCCTGTGAGTCAAGACCACATGGGGGTTGTGTTTGGGCAATCCATTCGAGGGGAAACGGGCTAGTTTGGTACGTGCTTTACAATACAACCTGAGACAATGTACGAACACTGTAGCAAAATCTCGGTAAAACCAAAACAATATAAAAACTAGGTTGGACGAAAACCAAGGTTTGACTGTAATTCATTACTGAGATATATTATGAGATATTACAGTACAGAAGTGCTGGCCCTTCACACTTTGAATTTTGCAGCTTCTTTATCACAGTTGTTGAAAAATATAATAACTCATGCTTTTTTGTGTTTGAATATGAACTATTAGTAAAAATATATATACTATGTCTATATATGTATAGTATATATACTATATATATACATGTCCAGAGGAGAGATAGTGAATATATTGGTAGAAGGATGCTGAGTTTTGAATTGCCAGACAGAAGGCCTAGAGGAAGACCAAAGAGGGGGTTTATGGATGTAGTGAAAGAGGACATGAAGGTAGTTGGCGCAAGAGAAGAGGATACAGAAGACAGAGTTAGATGGAGGCAGTTGATTCGCTGTGGCGACCCCTAACGGGATAAGTCGAAAGGAAAAGAAGAAGTAAAAATATATATACTTAAGCAAATTTTACATATGTTTTGCCCAAATTAAGAATGTTCAAGCATGACTAAATAAACTAATACAAACATAAGGCATTTATAAGATGCATTCAAAGATGCTGTGAATAACATGTAGTATTTTACATTGTCCACTAGGTGTCAGTAATGTAAGTGTAATGTTCGCCAGACTTGATTGCCAGAACAGTATTTTATTGCAGTTTTAAATTATCTCTCAATAGGCACAAATAATAAAAACACTGACTGCTGTGCGGCCGTAACCCATGCCAAGCTAAAACATCAACTCTGGACCCTGACATCACTTCCTGTCCCCACCCCACTCAGCTCCCCTGCTTTATAGCAACACACAACAATACAAGTCTTAGTTACTTTTATTCTATATACTATATTGGGTTTATACGAGTGTAAAAGTGACTATAAAGGCATAAAAATATTCCATTTATAAAAAAGGAATCCTTCACAGAAATTCACTTTTTCAAGGATTTTTGTAACTTGCTTGGTCACCTATATTACAAAGCTAAGATGTGGCTGTCTAGTATCTGATATCTTAGCATATATTGACCAACATTGGATTAGTGCTAGCATCTTCACTGCACAAAATGTATCCAAGTGGCCCCAGCATCCTTACATTTTTGTGCACGCTGCCATTGGTGGGAAAAGTTTGGACACCCCTGCCTTTGAGTAAAAAGTTTTAACTGGAAGCTGCTTCATTTTATAGTGTATGTTGTCAATACCTGCTGCTCGGAGCCCGAGGTGGGCTTGTCCGTCGAGCCCGTAACCCCCAAGTGCTGCTCCCTCTGGACTGTAGGGACCACCCTGACCTGTCATGATGACGCATAGAAGAAACTTCAGTGCACAGAGAAGAGGTTTAGTAGACCAACAGGCCGGGCCGTCTGTTAAGACACTAACCTGAGCGATTTGACTGGTCGATCATGGGCTGAACAATTCTCCTCCTCGCATTGATGAACCTTAAAAAAGCATGAGCATGAGCAAGCATGAGCAAGAAACTCGAGGAGGGTCAGTTAATGGAGAAAAGGCTGACCGAGAGACTGTTAACCTTTTCCCCTTTACAAACATTTAACCCTTTCTGGGGGTGGAGTAAATCAATGTTAGGAAGGAGCTCATATTGATCACCCTTGGAATAATTGATTGATCTGCGTTGATGGGATTGCTCTGCGTGTCTGTGGTACACGTTTAAACATGTGAGCCTGATTTCACAGCCTGAGATAGAACTTCTAAATTAAAATGTGTTTTAGTAGTTGAAGACAGGACAAGGCACCACAGTTGGTAATCTCAACAAAACCAAACCCAGAATTTCTCTAAAATAATCAATGATGGAAAGTTAAAATTAGGGTTGTCCGATATGGCAAAAAATGAGATATCAATTGATACATATTTATTTCCAAGCTTCACCTACAGATATTGAAAATATTGAATTTGCAATGAGTGTAAAGCACGAGTGCCCACTTAAAAAAAAAAAACAAAGGATGTGGGGGGCCACTTTGACATGTTTATATATATATTTTCTTATTTTACAAAAAGGCTAAAGGAAATTTATTCACATATATTTAAATCAAAAGTTTGGAGTTTTTAATTATTTGTCAATATGTCAACTTATTTCAATATGTCAACTTTTTGAAATTACATTGTGCCTATTTTTCCCACTTTTTGCTTTTGGTAGTGTTAATTTGATTTTTACAACATCCCGTCGGCCAATAATAAACAAGACACAGGCCGTAAATGGCCCCCAGGCTTCACTCTGGACACCCCTACTACAAAAGGTTACTTTTTGCAAGTAATGCAGCTAAGTAGTAGCAGAATCACAACAAAGCAGGTGCCGCTGCACAAGCTTTCCATCAAGCCAAGCATTAAAATAAGAGCACAAAATGGGAAACTAGGTGTAAACGAAGGAAAAGCACTTTATCTTATAGCTTGCATTGCATACGGCAACGTTTGTCTTATTTACAGTGTTTATTTGTAAGTAAAAGAAGCATAATGCTTTCATGACACAAGCTGCTATCTATATCGATATTGGTTGATATCGGTATCGATAATGAAGTGCAGGACAATATTGGATGTCAGTAAAAAAAAAAAAAAANTTCACATATATTTAAATCAAAAGTTTGGAGTTTTTAATTATTTGTCAATATGTCAACTTATTTCAATATGTCAACTTTTTGAAATTACATTGTGCCTATTTTTCCCACTTTTTGCTTTTGGTAGTGTTAATTTGATTTTTACAACATCCCGTCGGCCAATAATAAACAAGACACAGGCCGTAAATGGCCCCCAGGCTTCACTCTGGACACCCCTACTACAAAAGGTTACTTTTTGCAAGTAATGCAGCTAAGTAGTAGCAGAATCACAACAAAGCAGGTGCCGCTGCACAAGCTTTCCATCAAGCCAAGCATTAAAATAAGAGCACAAAATGGGAAACTAGGTGTAAACGAAGGAAAAGCACTTTATCTTATAGCTTGCATTGCATACGGCAACGTTTGTCTTATTTACAGTGTTTATTTGTAAGTAAAAGAAGCATAATGCTTTAATGACACAAGCTGCTATCTATATCGATATTGGTTGATATCGGTATCGATAATGAAGTGCAGGACAATATTGGATGTCAGTAAAAAAAAAAAAAAAAGGGTATCGCGCACTTATAAATAAAATGTAATTGAATGAAATACACATGTAGTAATAGTCTTCTAGGGTTCACAGTTTTAAACTGCCAAGTATTTTCAACGAGTTCTCTATAAAGAGTTTACAAGACATTTTGATTATTAGTTATTGATTTGCTATTCCATTTTAGGAACTTGAAGCTAGTTGATTTTACTGTCCTATCGCTCCTGTAACAAAATGCCTAGAGGGACATTTCTTCTCCTCTCAAAGCTGCTTTTTATTTTTAAGAATTCATTACTGTCTCATAAAAGTGCTGCCTTTTATTTAATTCACATTTATATCCAACAAAATCCCCTCGGCTAAGCTATAAAAAGCTAGAGGAGCTACAAACCGGCTTGACAGTTTATGGTATCGATGTGGCACGCTCTGCTTGACAAATGACACTTAATATATTTAACCAAGGCCAAGTGATTATTGATAAAGCACGCAGAGCTCAAATGAGTGTATTGATCGGCAGTACACTGACCAGTTGTTGACCTGTAAGATGGTCAAACCGGTGTCCTGCGACAGCTGCTTCTTCTGCTCCTCTGAGGGGTACGGGTGCTGTGGGGAATGCACAGAAAGAACCAGTTAAAGAAGAAGAAACAGCTTTCTTTTTTAATGTGAGTCCATTTCAGTAGTATCTGTGGGTCACTCTGGGCTTTAGTTCAAATCCATTGAAGCCCAGTAAGGGAAATCTCAGGGCGAATGCCAATGACCTGACATCAGAATTCACATCTTGTGCTCCCATTTTCATCTTTGGAAAAGCTTAAACTTTGTATGTATATGTGTGTGGCACACACTCATATATACACACAGTGAAACAATCGGAGGGAAGCGACATTAATCTGGCTCATTTAGTCGCTAATTAGCAATATAACAACCTCACTGACAATTACTCACTCCATTTATTTCATTTCTGCAATTATTCAGTGGCAAGCATATTCATAAAAGCACTTAATCCCCATGTCTCCATCTAATTTAATTGACCGCCATGATACACTCTATAATATGTCCACCCGGTCTCACACTGAATGGTCTCTTTTAACAATCATTCTCTCAATTGGTGAAGCTCAGTCGTCACTGCGGTGGATCCCTGCCTAAATGTGATTCAAAAGTAGTGGTCCCACGTAGTTGCGGATTTCTTATACAAATTTTTCCTTTCATTATTTGCGGGAAAAAAGCAAATTCTTTCTTTCATTCTTTCTTTTTCTTATTCCCCTTAAGTTTGTTATAATTAATAAATACATGATAATAAATCATAAATTGTAGTTTCACATACCATCGCCAGATGCTTCTGAGGGAGATGGCTGCAGTGTCACTGGAGACATGTGCTAATGTCATGGTAGCCAATCAGGCTAAAGTCTAGATTGTGACTCTGATTCCATTTGCTCTTTCGTTTTTTATTCATTAGTGGCGAGTACCTGTACATTTTACAATTTAAAATGTCTTTAATAAGTGTGAGACATATAAGAGGGTTAAGAATGTGAAAAATAGCCATTTCTACGGGTGTGATGATTATTTGCACTGGGTCTTGGAATGTAAGCACTACAGAGAGCAGGTATCTAATGTATTCATAAGCTGAATTGGAAAAGGTGAGCACTGTGCCTCACCGACAAATGCTGGAAGAGCCAAGCTCGCATGATGTTTGTTGCCACTTTGGGGAAAATGCCTCTTTTCTTGTTGTTCCTCCTCTCCCTGTCAGACTCATCATCATCTCCTGTGCTTGGGGAGGCCACTCCAGCATCCAGACAATCACCTACATGGACAGTAAATGTGACTGTAAGCAAGTGTGCACATCACAGTCATGGTTTGGCTTTTCAAAAACTGCAGCTGCAACACAACTGAGCTTTTGGCATTTGACAAAATGTAATTTTTTTCCTGGAAAACCCAAATATTGTGATGGTAAAGTGGGGTGTTTTGTTTTAGTAACATTGCTTCTTCAGTTAACAAGTAATTCATATTGCTTCTACGTACAATAAAACCTCAGTTTGGTTTTTGTACAATACTGCACATTACAAACTAGCCCATTTACCCAGTACTGTATCTTTCCTCAAAATGGAGTCCTGATAAAATCACCATACGTGCTGCGGAGTCACTATGCATGCATTTTTTTTTATTGAGTGGGACTGCTAAATAACCCACCATGAGGACAAAGAAAGTTGCGAGAGCAACTAATTTGATAAAGAAGTTGAGAAACATTTGATCTCATCAGGATGTACGGGATGTATGCATCAACAATAATTTCCATTAATTTGTAATTTATAATTATTTTGCATTGTTTTATGCATGTAAGACTGTTTTGTATAATAATAATAATAATACATTTTACTTACTGCATTTAGGTATTACTTACAAATTAAATCAAACAAACACATAGGAGCAAAAAGTAAAAACATCAAAAGCCACATAAAATGACCTAATAGGCCTTCTTGAATAGTTCAGTGTATGAAGTTGAATAACCCACACGTGAAGATACACTGCATTTCAAGTAGGATCAAATTAAACTAAGTTGTCAGTTGGAAAATGACAAAAGCTTAGAACTTAATGGCATTGGCAGAAAGTCATTAAAAGGAAAGAGCATGCAATTCAATTAAAATGGAATAATTACTCTCAATGAATGTTATAATAACAAATATAAAAGTAGGCGATCTGGTTGAGTTTGTGGCATCTTGTATCACAACAACTGACGCAGGATGTTATTAGCAATTCTGTTACTATGCATGTAACCAATGTGAATATCATGTACTGTAGTTTTGTTTGTGTGTGTAGCCTGTACTAATACACTATGGCATCAGGGGTTATTATAGTCTGTACATTTTCTCTTAATTTTAAATATATGTTTTTGGGCCCTTGTCTCAAACCCAAAGACAAAATAAAGCATAAAGAGTGTGTGTGTGTGTGTGAGCGCGTGTGTGTGCATGGTTACCTGCATCACTACAGTTGTCTGCTGTGTTGTGTGAAGGCACCCCACAGGTGCCTGGTGTTCCCAAAGGAGTGGTGGCACATTCATCAGGCTCTCGTAACCATGATGCATTCTGCATCACGGGGAGAGAGAGATTCCCAACAGGGGGCATACAAATGATGACTCATGAAACTTGCGTCATTATTCAAACATTCAATGCAAATGCACCGTCGCACATTTATATTCCACTGTTCAATGTGTGGTTACTCTCACCTGTTCCGACAAACTGGTGCAGGATCCATTAAAGTCCTCCATGTCAGACTTAGAGCCTCCTTCTCGTTCGTCCAGGACCAGGTCTGTGGGCATTTTGCCCTTCAAACAGGTGATGTATCGGTGGCAGAAGTTATCACAAAGGTCATGTACCTGAGATAGATAGAAAACAACTTGATAATGAAAAAAATACTAAATTGAGGTCAGGGTTTCCCAAACTTCTATTAGTAATTACATTTCTTCCTGTCATCCAAAATTACAAAAATATAGTACCTCACGTATAGCAGGGCAGAGGACCGCATACTGAAAAATCAAATGCGGGCCGACTTTGATATTGTACATTTTGTGAACAAACCCATGTTATATATATTTAAAGAAAAACACAGCCTCCATCTGAGGTTTTGTGGTATAGGTGTATTATTAATATGAACTTCTCATTACAATACACTTTTTTGCTCACTTTTGCAACCATTTTTGCAACTGTTTTTTTTAAAACGAATATTTCAATTGTATTCGTGTGAATATGTTTTTCTTATAATATTATGAGTTTATTCCATTATATTTTGATTTCATTTTGTAATTTAAAAAGTTTTTTCCAACCTACTTTTTCAAAAGCTGCAACTTTATTCATTAGTTTGTTTCTTATGATATTATGACTTATAAAAACACCCTTTTTCCAAAAGTCCAACATTGTTGTAAAATTTATATTTTTTCTTGAAATACTTACACTTTTTTTTCTGACTACTTACAACTTTATTCTTCTAATATTTCATATATTCTCATAAAATCACTGCTGTATTCTTCCATTTTTTGTTGCTTTCATTTTATTCATTCATTCATTCATTTTCTATACCGCTTGTCCTCATTAGGGTCGCGGGTATGCTGTAGCCTATCCCAGCTGGCTTTGGGCGGGAGGCGGGGTACACCCTGGACTGGTTGCCAGTCAATCGCCAGTCAATTTTAATTTTAGTTTTCGTTTAATTGTATTAAGTGAATGTGCCAAGGGCCATTAAAAACACAGCTGTGGGCCACAGATGGCTCCCGTGCTGCACTTCACACACCCCTAACGTGTGCCATGAACATAGATCAATGATTAAAATCATTATTTGTATTATAAACGTATTCTATAAGGCGCTTGTAAAAACTTGAGGCCAACCAACCTTTTCTAACTCCAGTAAATGAAAGCGAAGAACCTGTATAGCCTGGATCATCTATAGAGAAGAAAAAAACCATAAAAGTGACATAGTTTTTATTCCTAGCAAGAGTAATGTCCATGCCCAAGTGCATCCTACCAAGTTGTCCAGCTCAGGATTGGAAGAAAATATGGGTTTTTCTGAACGAATCTACAACACAAGCATTAGAATGGTTATTAGGGTTTGAAGTCCCGTCTGTCTTTGGCTATCTCAACTGTCACTCACCTGTTTAGCAAATGCAGCAATGTCATCGTTGAAGGATTCGGAGGAGCACACGTCGCTGTGGTTGGTCATGCCAGGGAGATGGGAGGTGGCTGAGAGGGAGGAGGAGTCTCGGGGGGAGCAGGTGGCAAGCTCACACTTTTCAAAAACTAAGGCCAACAGTGGGAACAGTGGGTGACTGCACGCACGCACACACACACACACACACAAACAGTTAACATACTTGACATAAACGCAGTAACAGTTGACACACTGTGTGCACACCATACATTCACAGGAGGTGTGAGTCATTTTATAGCACAGTATTTATGAAAGTGACAGCTGGAAACTGAACGTTAATGTGCTTCAAGTGTTTGAAATAAGTCACAGCGCACACCACATCTATATAAGGATTATTGCACATGGATGTACCCATAGATCTGGTCCTTGTGGTGTTTGAGGGAATCGGGGATGGCGGCTCCATACTGAGGGGGTAGAAGTGGTCTGACATCGTCCCCGTACACACCCAGCGACATGCCCTCCGATCCCGAGTACTGCACCAGCTCTTCATACTGAAACACAGTTAAATCCAAAAAGAGCAAACATGACACATTTAACATGAAATTTAATTGTGTCTGAACTTCATCCTGTTTGAATAGCTGAGGTTATATTTTTTTAACATATACAGAAAAGCCACCACTATAGTGCTCCAATAGCTATTACCGGTAGTCATTTTGACTTTGTAAAACACTACGAAGAATGTGATGTACAAGCTTTAACAATAACATTAATTTGGAGACCATTCCTTCAACTTTACATTGCAATGTAATTTACTGTTCAGTTACAATTTCTTGTGACAGACATTTCAATGCATGTGATCCAGTATTGATCGTATCAACAGCAAGGAGCAATATGCGTACCAAAATTCGGTATCACAATTGCACCAGTGGTGCTGGCATTAACCGGACCAAAACACTAAGTAGGTTATAGTGTCTCATCTCGGTGTTAAAAGAATGCAGACCACATGCAACAAGTGCTTATGCAAGCAACATCTTGTAAGTAATGCAGCATTCCTGACACTCTTTAAACATTGTCAACCTTAAGGCACCGACAGCAGCACTCAGTTCCAACACCATGCAGATTTCACCGCCGCTCTCCACAACAGCAACACAACACTTCCTCATTATCCACCTATCACAATCACATGAATAGGGGAATTTTCAACATCAACATGACAAGTACAAGCAGTTTATAATGACAATTTGTTTTGATTTTTATTTCCCATTGGTGAATTATCATTTTATTCATATTGTTGAAGTACTCGAATCACTACTCTGTTCAACTTGTATGTCACAGATTCTATTAAAAAACACACACACTGTTTTTGGACAAAATATATATACACGTTTTCCATTTTTTAGGTACCCGTTTGAGGACCGTTTAAACACAATATTTGGTAGCAGTATTGCTTAATATGCAAATTATACCAATTCTAACCAAAACAATTAGTATTTGACCGATACTAGCATAATGACATCAAATATTTTCACAAACATCTGTGTGGTTTTGTTGTGTTGTTTAAATACATTGTAAATGTTAACGTATATTGTCATATTGTTTACAAACTAAGGTCAGTGGCCAGAGGAGAGCTTTTTTTTGAGGGGGGGGGGCTAATAATTTAAATGTGAGCCAATATTAATTTTTGCTTTTGTATAACTTTTTTTGTAATAAAAGAAAATATTTATACTAAAACGTATTATTATTTATTACTGTAATATTTATTGTGTTATTACTACATTGTCTTGTTTTTACCTAAACTCTTTGTCCTGTGTATTATTCTGATTATAATCATGCAAATTATAGGAACATTTTTAAGCACAAAATCATCCTAAAATACAATAAAAATTTAAAAATATATTATAAAAATATAATAATTAAATATAAAAATAGCATAATAATAGGATCTTAAAATACTTTTGGCAATACAGGCCCTGTATTTAAGACTCCATGGTATTGAGCCAACATTTGCAGTATCACCCAGCCATACTATGTATCAAACAAATCATATTATACTTGCCAGTCTTTGTCTCTTAATTTCTCACTAAATAATGCATGAATCTTATTGACAAGCTCAGGCATTATGAAAAGTATTTGCAGTGACATAACTACACATCAAGATTTCACTAGGTCTCCATGGGTGACGTTAGTAGCTGTTACAATATGGTAAATTCACATACACAGACATTACTGGCTAAGTGAAAATATGAACGAATGTTACAATATACAACCACTGATTTTGCATATTACATTAGTACATATCTTAAAATTTTTTCAAATACAAGTACTTATTGTCATGTACACGCTCCTATTCTGCCTTAGTTTTTCTGCCTTCGCCTTATGTGATATTTACAGATCCTTCTCGGCCGGCTGGAGGCGGAGCTCCTGGACACACCTCTCTCTAATCAGGCCCGCTATTTAAGATGAGTGCTGTCTGCTGGAAGACGCCAGATTATTCAACCTCAAACCCAAGTCAACGTCTCGTGAGCTGTATCATCCGTGCGCCTCACCAAGTGTCTCCCTTTCTCCACCAGGTTCTGTTTTTGTTCATGGCGCAGTTTTTTCACCATCCCCTTTTGTTGTCAAACTTTTTTTCATTAAAGACTGTTAAACTCACCTGCCTCTTTGCCTCAACGTCTGGGGATCCAGACACACACTTCATCGCCGTGTGACAGAATAATCCGGCCACAAATGGACCCCGCAGAGGCGGACCCACGTAAGATGGTTCTCCGCAATCTAGCTCAGCGTCTGGGAAAGCATGAGGAGCAGGTTGGGGCGCTGGGAGCCTGTGCGACCAGGATGGTCGAGCAACAGGACACCAGGATGGAAGCGCTTGAGGCTCAGATTAATGCACTCCTGTCGGCGGTGCAGCTTAACGCCGCTGCCACACCGCTCCCAACATCCGGAGCCACAACGACACCACCTGTTCCTTCCACTACAATCGAGGTGCCGCCCCCGACCGTTTGTCCTCTGCTCTCCAGGCCCGAACGTTTCTCGGGCGACACCGGGGATGTGCGCTCATTTCTTACCCAGTGTGAGCTGCACTTTGAGTTACAAGCGGCAGCCTTCCACTCTGTAGGCGCTTGAGTCGCCTTCGTCACTTCCCACCTGTCACGACGAGCCGCTGCTTGGGCAACAGCCAAGTGGAGACGCCAATCTCCGATCTGCTCGTCCTACGCGGCCTTCTCCAAGACCTTGGAACAAGTCTTCCAGCGAACCCCCACTGGGTGCGAAGCATCGCAGGCTCTGTTCCAACTACGTCAAGGGCGGTGCAGCGTGATGGATTACGCTATCGAGTTCCGCGCACTGGCAGCACAAAGCGACAGGAACCCCATCGTGTTGCGGCTTACGTGGCTTGTGAAACATAACCCGCAGATCGATTGGGCAAAATCCGCCATAGTTAATTGGAGCGCATTTTGCCATACGCATTGTCTGAAGGCAGCTCGCCCTAGCCCTGCTTCCACCCGCTCAGCCCTGCCCGAAGCAATAGATCTTTCGGCGGTACGCCTAGTATACCACGACCTCCAAGGGTTTTCAGCAAGGATTGCGCTCGTTCTCTTCCTCCTCACCACCCCTATGACTGCGCCATAAACCTCCTGCCTGGGGCAGCGCTGCCTCCATCGTGCTTATACAGTATAATGTTTCTCGGCCGGGGAGAGCGGCGCTCGAAGAGTATATTTCCACCTTACTCGCGTCGGGTCTTATACGGCCGTCTTTTTCACCTTTAGCGGCTGGGGTTTTTTTTGTGGAGAAAAAGGATCACTCTCTCTGCCCGTGTATGAATTTCCGTGCTTTTAATGATATAACAGTCAAAAACAGATATACACTACCTTTATTGGATTCCGCCTTTGACTCTCTCCACTCTGCAAAATTATTTACTAAACTCGACCTGCGCAACATGTATCACCTGGTCAGGATCCACGAGGGGGATGAGTGGAAGACAGCTTTTAACAGCCCCTTGGGACATTTTGAATACCTAGTCATGCCGTTCGGACTCACTAATGCTCCAGCTGTGTTTCAACGTTTTGTTAATGACATTTTGCGCGATATACTTGGTCGATTGGTTTTTGTTTATTTAGATGATATTCTGCTACACTGAAGGAGCATATCCAACAGGTTTGGTTAGTTCTTCAAAGGCTCCTTAATAACAAACTTTTCGTCAAGGCGGAAAAATGCATTTTCCACTCCTCTTCCGTTCCATTTCTGGGGTTCATTGTGGAGAAGGGGCAGCTCCGAGCCGACCTTGCCAAGATCCAGGCTGTGGTCGAGTGGCCCGCTCCTATATCTAGAAAGCACCTTCAACGGTTTCTCGGATTTGCTAACTTTGCTAACTTTTCACCGTGGATTCATTAGGAATTTCAGTCGAGTCGCGGAACCTTTGACGAGGCTTACATCTACAAAGGTAACTTTTCAGTGGACCCCAGACGCCCAGTCTGTGTTCGTTAAACTTAAAGACCTCTTCACTGCTGCGCCCGTGCTTCACCCTGACTCTTCGTCTCAATTCTTTGTCGAGGTCAGCACATATGACACCGGCGTAGGAGCCGTTCTCTCCCAGCGCTCTACCGGCCGCCTGCTCAGTTTGTGCACGGAAAAAACCCTCCCATCAGGCGCTGGCAGGACTTTTACGGCCGCTGCCCATCCCCTCCCGTCTATGGTCCCATGTTGCCCTGGACTTTGTTACGGGCCTTCCACCGTCCAACAGCAACACTGTCATCCTGACAATGGTGGACCGTTTTTCCAAATTTGCCCACTTTGTCAACCCCCAAAGCTGCCCTCTGCCCTTGAAAAAGCAGATCTGTTGGTTTGCAACTGTTCAGGCTCCATGGTGTCCCTCTCGACATAGTCTCAGACCGGGGTCCTCAGTTTTCATCGGCCGTGTGGAAAGCCTTCTGCAAGGCGTTGGGGGCATCGCCTAGCTTGTCGTCCGGGTACCACCCCCAGACTAATGGCCAGAGCGAGCCAAACAGGACTTATAGGCTGCCATCCGCTGTGTGTGCCACCAGCAACCCGCCTCTTGGGCTTTCAACCTGCCGTGAATTGACTATTCCCGCGACACTCTTGTCAGCTCGGCCACGGGCCTCTCCTCGTTTCATGCGGCCTACGGGTTCCAGCCCCTGCATTTCCTTCCTTGGAGGAGGAGTCTGCTGTCCCTTTCGTGTCTGCCCATCTACGCCGCGCCCGGCGCCTGCACCAGGGCAGCTTTGGAATGTACGTCAGAGCGGAACCAACCTCTGGCAAACAGACATTGCTCGGCCACCCCGGATTACAAGCCCGGACGGAGGGTGTGGCTGTCGTCCAGGGACCTGCCTCTCCACACGGACTCCAGAAAGCTTCAGCCCAGGTACATTGGTCTATAACCGATTGTCTGTGTCATTAACCCTTCGTCTGTTCTGCTGCGCCTTCTGGATTCCCTCAAGATTCATCCAGCGTTCCACGTCTCCCTCTTCATGCCCGTCGCATCCAGTGACCGTAGCCCTCCAGAGGTACCTCCTGCTCCTCCCAGGTTGATCGATGGCCATCCTGCATTCTCGGTCTAGGCTATTTTAGACGCGAGAATAAGGGGCAGGGGTTTTCAGTACCTTGTGAACTGGGAGGGGTACGGCCCTGAGGACCGTTCCTGGGTCTTTCGCGCTCTCATTTTAGACCCCACCCTGTTGTCTGATTTTTACAATCGCTTCCCGGAGAAGTCAGGTAGGCCACCGGTGGGGACCTTTTGTAAGGGGTGGGGGTACTGTCACGTACACGCTCCTGCTCTGCCTTAGTTTTCCTGCCTTGTCCTTATGTGATCTTTCCAGATCCTTCTCGGTCGGCTGGAGGTGGAGCTGCTGGACACACCTCTCTCTAATCAGGCCCGCTGAGTGCTGTCTGCTGGGAGACGCCGGATTATTCAACCTCAAACTCAAGTCTACGTCTCGCGAGCTGTATCTTCCGCGCGCCTCTCCAAGTGTCTCCAGCAGCTCCCTGTCTCCACCAGGTTCTGTGTTATTGTTCATGGTGCAGTTTTTTCACCATCGCCTTTTGTTGCCAACCTTTTTTTCATTAATTAATTAATGAATTAATTTCATTTGTTTTGGGTACTATTAGATATTATACATTAGAAGGGTAAGCATTAGAAGGGTAAGCAGGCCTATGTAAGGCCAAGATAACAGGGTGTTTATTAATCGCTTTGAAGTATGTACTAACTCTATGATGATTTATTTAACATCGGCATGGAAATTCACACAATTATGTAATATGGTGATTGCATCACAGTGCATTATATTAAGAATAGAATAGGAATATGATACCTCATATCACACATATATAGTACATATTTTGCTTATATATGATGTCCTATTAGAAGCATAATTTCTTTGCTTTATGGTGGCCATTACCATTATTATCATCTCCATTATATTCTTACATAACAACCTAAATCCTGATTTCAGGTTTATTGACTAAATTGATCTTAAACAGGGGGTAAAGGAGGAAATGGTAATAATTTATCACATGAAAGATATACATATTGTCATTACTATGTTGTCTTTTCTGGATTTTGTCTCATACAATAAACTCAACATATTAGGGCAGACAAGTGGAGATTTTTTTGCAGATTTTCAACCTTCTTGCAGCAGACCACCAAAATCTTGTCTCTTTTAATGCACAGGATAGGACACTCACAGAGCAAAATTCATCAGAGTAGGGCAGACAACTGGAGGCTCGGCTGCAGGAGATCATCCACCTTCTCGCAGCAGACCTCCAAAATCTTGTCTCTTTTAATGCACAGGATAGGACACTCACAGAGCAAAATTCATCAGAGTAGGGCAGACAACTGGAGGCTCGGCTGCAGGAGATCATCCACCTTCTCGCAGCAGACCTCCAAAATCTTGTCTCTTTTAATGCACAGTATAGGACACATGCAATAACATCCCCAGAGTAGGGCAGACAAGTGGAGACTCCGTTGAAGGAAATCATCCATCTCCTAGCAACTGACCTCCAAAATCTTGTCTTTTAAATGCACAGTATAGGACACTTGGCCAGGAGTGTTGGTGTTAGATGGTGCTAGAGCGCAGTCTCTCTCTGGCAACAGTTCCACAAGTCCTTGGCTTCTCTTCATGCGGGACACATGCTATCCATACTAATTATTATTACCATCAACACTGATTACTATTATATCTTTTAATGAAATATCTCTTGTACGCAAAAATGTTTTTATCTGTATGTATATATATGTATGCATGAGTATGTGTATATATACTGTATATTTACTGTATAGTAAACCCAGGAATTATCTTTAATACATGTTATATTGATATGTGGTGATGGTATAATAATGAGTAATGTCACAAGCTTTACAAGGATTTAGCGCAATAATAATGTATATTGTACATGTGTGTTTGTAGGTGTGATACCTTGTTCATGTAGTACTGTATATTCCATTAACCTAACAGGATTTAGTACTACGAATAAGGGGGTGGGAGTAAATAAGCTTGTCTTCTTCCCACTCCTTTTCGACAGACAAATTGTTCCTGTTTATAGGTATATGTTCATTATGTTCTGTCCGGTGTATTTTGTGTGGCTCAAAATAAATATACATCAATCAATCAATCAATCATTAAAGACTGTTAAACTCACCTGCCTCTTTGCCTCTGCGTCTGGGGGTCCAGACACACACTTCATCGCCGCATGACAACTTATATCTACATATGTACGTATATCATGTATGAAATGAAGATGGAACATGAAATTTCATTTTTGTCTTAATAAAAAAATCTGAATTAGGATTGAAAATCCCCCCTCGGAGCCTAAAACTGATGTTTAAAAAAGATTAACTCCACTTTTCAAAACTCGTGTTAAACACATTATTTGTCTTATAGACAAATAAATCAAAACTGGGAAAAAAGATTTATGGAGTCCCATTGAATTCAGTCCACATGGACATAATAGTGCTGCTTCAATATACATAATAAATAATTCTGTATGGTAGTGTCACTAGTGTTCATTTGCATCTTTTTAAAAACCCAACAGACAACAATTTCCACAGTGGAACCACTCGACATGTCAAGGTTTCACAACTCAAAGCCCAAACTGGAGTCTTGCTGAAACGTTGCTCCCAACCTGCTGTGACTGCCTCACCGGGGTTTGCTATCACACCCTTTAATGTGATGATTCAGACGCCCATGGTGAACACACACACACACGCACAGCACAGCATTTTAGAGCCCAGCATCCCGTTAGCAGCACTTGCACACAAAGCATCATCAATAAACATGTGCCAGCCCGCTCATCACACTCCTCTCTAGTGTTAGTGAGCTGATTTGTGATCACTGCAGCTTCTCAGGTCAGCAGATCTGCTCCCGCTTCTCTTTCTGTTAGATTAAAGGGACTCTTGTCGCAGTCCCACAGGGCCACTAGAATCAAAACAGTGACAGACGGCGGTTTGGCCCGGACACATTCTTCTATACAGTGTTATTTTAAACATGCCATTAAAGTTCTGATTTGCTCGCTGTATTTTTTGTGCATGATGGCCTACCGCAAAGGTTAGATTTAGCACAGGAGTGTGTGACTTTCTACACTGTAGCTGAATTCTCTTACATCAGGGGTGTCCACACTATTACTACCAAGGGTCCCGCTCAACCCCATGCAATGAACAGTACTTCAATGTAGTCGCACACCCATCATAAAAAAACAAAACAACACAACATGCAATAATTTGGCACTTGCTTCAGGTTTTTTTTTGTTTTTGTTTTTGCTATTGGAACATTAATTCCCTGAGGGCACACACTCAGGGGATCAATAAAGTTCTCTCTAATAAAATCTAACACAGAAATCTTTTATAAATGTGATTATAACTACAAATGACGAAATTGTCATAAATTGGTAATAAATACATTTGTTAAGAACCGTAGGGCAACAAATACATACTATGCAATGCTAAAGTTTTTTAACCTTCTCGTTGCAATGACCTCATGCGGGCTAAAAAAACTTTCATTGCATTCTTAGACAATACACACCAGTAAATTTAAAAAAAACATTTTTTTTAAACGAGCTCCGGGCTGCATTTTGGATCCTCCTGCTTTACATATATTGACAATAACATCTGACCTAACCCGGCTCACATAAGGACATATCACCAGTCATGCATAAAGAGAGTAATTTTGTATTGATTTTTGTACAACACAACATCCACTACAGCAGAGGGATCTAAACTTTTCTTCCACTCAAATCAAAGGAGATACAATTTTATGTTTTCTATATTTAAAACATACTACAACCAACCCATGTGTTTATGCATAGAAGACGACACAAGACATTACATGACAAAGTAAATTATTATTAGTGTTATTAGTACATGCCAGAGCTGCAACAATTAATCAGCAAATCAATGATGAATTGATTACTATCCAATTAATCTATTACTATTTTGGTATTTGATTCATTGTTTTTTTTTTGTTTAAAAATGTAAATATCCTCTAATTTCAGCCTATCAAATGATAATATATTTTCATTTTCTTAGTAATCCGTGAAAGCAGACCTATTATCTTTGTGTTTTTGGCAAAACAAGATATTCACATACATCAGCTGGACTTTTGGAAAACAGTGACCAAAATTTCTGCTTCTTTTCTGATATGTTCCGGACCAAACCACAAACTTGGGTTTGGTTCATGTTGACTTGGTCCATCTAGGACCTGACCGATTACTCGATTAATCAAAACAAGCTTCAGATTAATCAACTATGAAAATAATTTTTACTTGCAGACCTAGTTTTACCATTTCAACTTTTTCTCCTGACATTACACATTTGTGCATCCATGGTGGTGTAATGGTACAGGCTTCTGCCTTCATGGCACAGGGCAGAAGTTTAATTTATGGCTATGGTTGTGTCAGAAAGGGCGGCCGGCATAAAAAATATGCCAGAACCATTTATTGCGATTGACCCCTGACAGGTACAAACCAAAAGAGAAAAGGTTAGAAATGTTTGTCAGAAAGTTAGAACGTGTTTATCATTGTGCTTGTTTTTGCAGGGTGAACAAATGAAATGTTTCTATAAGCGGCACGGAATGCAAATAGATAAATACCTTTATTTGGATGGACAGTGCATATAAATGAACACACCAAAGACACCCAGCTCTAATGGTGCATTGCAAATTACTAACTGTTGCATATTTTCTGTTAAAAGCGAAAAAGTGTTGTACTGAATTATGCTTAGCTGAACTGCCCCTCCAAGTCCATCTGCAGGACACCTGGAGGTCTCTCCAAAATACCCCCACTTTGGTGAACCAATGCACTGTCCTAAATGGCTTACCAAATTGTTGTGTTTCATAGTCCCATATGGCCACCGGGAACAGAAAGCACCTGCTTTGAGGCCCTGGTCTGGGACACCTTCTAGTTTTATGGAGGCTGGCTATTAACACAATCACCACTATCGGATTGCGCGTCTCTCTTTACTCATAGACTGGGATCAGGTTTCTGTGTGTCAAGATGATCAAAGCGCATTGAGAGAGATGACAAATTCCACAAATTTTCCCCCTTTTTAAGTCACAGAGCTGGTAAATAGGCTTCAAGTGGCAAGCGCACATTGTATTACGACATATTTTTCAACAGATATTACAGTAGACCCACAATGACTACTTCCACTTTCGATAATTTGCTTAATTATCAAAGTCTAAATTATCCGCAATTAATTTGCTTAATTATTTGCAGCAAAATATTATATTTTGTTCAAGTTTTATGAATACAATTATGACTATGTAATTCCCCCCCCCCCCTCACTGAATTAATGTGAAAGTGTATTTCTAAACTGCTTTAAGCTACAGGAGTATCATTTTTAGTAAACATTACTTCACAAGTGCTTCACTATTTCACTTTAATGAACAATATAAATTTGTTGTAAGTTAACTCAATTTTATAACTGCCTTAAATTTCTAAGATAAATTCACTTTAAACACAAAGAAAAAAAAATTAAGTTTGAAATAGATGATACCAAAAAGCACTTGAAAAACCTTACACAATTTCCAAACTTTCCAGGAAGACACCAATTTTAAATTTCTGGTAATGATTATCTTTAAAAGTGGATGTTAAAAAAAGTATATGAATATGTGTGTGTGTGTGTGTGTCCATCTCTAATTGCTCCCCTGTACTGTGAGGTCTCAGCCTGCAGCCTCACTTCTCCTGCTCCATGCCTCTGAATCAGTGTAGCAAAAAAACTGACCTACTTACTGAGTTGAAGAGCCGCCTCTGCTCTCCTCCTCTTAATGACCCGCACTATCTAACCCTTGTGTGCATTTAGATTGGCACAACTGTGCACTTCCAAGAGGGCAAAGAAAGCCTATACAAATACACAACTGCTTTCATAGTTTGCAGCTTCTATACTCCACTAATGTCTACCTACTAGTGCCTCAAAAGTTCTAACCTCGAGTTTTTTTTAGCAGCATATGAACACTGCTTTAACACCCAAATAGCTTAGGTCAGCACCACCAGGTCCCCTGGGCCTGCAGGTTTGTGCAAAAGTGAACTCCCTCCTAATCAGCCCTGCAGTTAACCAGGTCAAGTGTTGGTGCAAACCCTTAAACGAACAAATGAAATAAAAATGAAAAAAACACAAACAAAGCATTGACCTACCCTCTTCTCCATGCGACTCGCCAGTCGGTCCTTCCCCGGAGATGATGATGCTCTGCTCGGCTTATAGTCCAGCAAGCTCTGCCTCGGTCCTCCTGGAAGAGATGTAACGTTGTTTTCAATATACTTGCAGCTTCCCCTGCAGCCAATCGCATTTGAAATCATGCAACATAGAAAAATATATGTATAACATTTAAGCACCCTGGCGCTAATTAGTGGTGCTAAATATGCATTACACTACAAAATGCCGCACCTAAACGTAAATATCTCCCAGTTGTGTGTTTTTAAGTCCAGAGAAGCAGCGGCTTCCTACAGCTCCTCGCTTCCGCCCGCAGCGCCTCTCGGTCCGGCTGTGCTGCACGAGCGGTGGGGATGCTCGGTGCCGTTGGAAGGAGGTGGTCCGGAGAGAACGCTCGTTGTCGGCGCTGCAAAGTGCAAAATGTCACCGGGAAAGAGCGAAGGTGGTTTTCAGGCTCAAGAAGACTGGAGGGAGAGGAGGGGTGATGGTGGTGGCGGTGTGCAGGAAGGTTTCGGAGGGTCAAAACGCGACGGGGTCTCTTACTCCCCCTCTCCTTCATCCCCCCGCCTCTTCCTCTGCCTCGTTTACTCCTCCTCCTCCTCCTCCTCCTCCTCCTCATCATCACACAGACAAACCCCCACGCTCGTCCTCTTCTTTTTTTATTATTTAATTGTCTCTGCAGCAACTCTATGTAGATAAACTTTAGTGGATGTCCATTATTAGAAGGTGAAACATGTGACGTGTAGGTTCCGGCTGACCCCGACGCAGAGCAGAGAGGTCATATGGACCGCCTGTTTATTAGGAAGCGTCGAAGTAGAAAAGAAAAGCCACGGGGGGAGAAGGCCGAAAAAGGCGGAAGAAAGCTGGACAAGCTACGCTGAGCACCGCGCGAGGAGACAGTAGGTTAAGCTATAGCAACACAATAACACCTAGCTAAGGTAAGGTAGCAGTACGAGAAACAGATACAACTACGTAAACAAACCAACCACAAACGCAAGGATAAGGTCCAAATATAAAACATTAACTTAAATGCGACTCTAATTAAAAATCTTCCTCCTCACCGAGCCTCCTCGCCGTCCAGCGCCATTGGAGGGCCAAAGAGGAAACAGAACACAATCAGAAGGGAAAGGACCGGAAGATGTCAAAATAAAACACGACAAAAGACAATACGATACTGTATTCACGCACGCTTCACAACAATAGATATTTAATCATGTGTTAAGCTCGAGGGTCCGATTTTGTGGGTAATATCAGTAGGGTGGTAGCAGTATCAATATTTTTCAGTTCTCCTCTGTGTTTATGTTTACAAATACACGTGGTGTGTTGTGTACATTGGTGGTATTGTCTTACTGTATTTTTATTTATTTATTGGTAGGACAGAGGAGTGATTTGAGGACAAAAAGCTAAACATTGTTTAGTAATTTTGCTGGGTTGACTCCATTTTACTCACAGTTGTATGTAATAAAAAAGAGCAATTTTATTATTTTGTAAATGTTACGATGTCTTATGTTGTTTTGCTAAAGTTTGTTTATGTAAATATTTTCTTTGTGCTTTGTTTTATTTTAATTATAACCGTGGTCGACAAATTAATGGCCAAATCCTTAAAATAGTAATAATTGTAAGAAAAAAGTATCATTATTGATATCTATGTTACTGGCCCGGTATTTATTGGTAATTTACTCTGTGCCAAAATTTGCAGTCACCCAACCAAAGGGGTAGGCTGGCAGATTGCTGCAATATTGATTAGGGATATTCGATAATATCGGCCCACCCGATATTGGCATAAATATGTCATATTGGTGACATATTGGAGATTGGTATTAGGTTGTTTTTCCTATAATAAAAATTGATTTTACCGGTATTTACCAGTGTGCGAATGATGACCTCATCAAATCGCATTTGAAGCGACCGTGTTTGTTTTTAACAAGCTTGCTCGCTATGAACCTGACTAACAAGTCTGTGGTGTCATCTTCGGATATTAAACTTGCAATTTGCGATAACTGCAAAGCATTGGCAATGCGAGGCGGAACCAAGACTTCTTCCTTCAATACCTCCAATTCCCAGGGTGAAAGCAATCAATGGGAAAATCATGGACTGTATCGCACTGATACATAATAATACATAACAAGCCCTTTTCTATCGTGCAAGACACTACAACGTCACAACAATTCATCAAACTTGGAGTTCCTAGAGCCACGCTTTGCCATGCCCAATTGCAAGTATTTCTAAGATGTTTTACAATGTTGTTTACAGCCTTGTTTAAGCTAATTACTGATGCTGTATCCATTAGCTTCACAACAGATATGTGATGTTACACATATTGGTATTGGTAATCAATGGAATTGGAAATTGAGAGTTGGACAATATCGGCATATTGGATATCAGCAAAAAAGCCAATATTGGACATCCCTAATTTTGATTGTATCAGTGCAATATTTTTCAGTCTATGTCCATGTACTTGTCCTGTGCCCGTCCCAAGTCTGGATAACTGGGAGGGTTACATAAGGAAGGGCATCTGCTGTAAAAAAAAAAAAAAAAAAAAATTTAAAAAAGCCAAATTAGTCACAATCCTGTCAACAGTTTGTATCCGTTAGCATTTTTTCTGAGATGATCCATCCACGTCACAGGTGTGGCATGTCAAGATGCTGATTAGACTTCTTGATTATTACACAAGTGTGCCTTTGACTGGCCACAATAAAAGGTCACTCTCAAACTGACTGCAGTTTGTTGTTGTAGCCGTCTTTAATGGGCAAATGCTCATATTTGATGGCATAGGTTTTGGATGAATACCAGTTTGTGGTATTCATGGAGATGGCAGACTGCATGTACAATGATGTGTGGGTCTGATATCAAGGTTGTGGATGAAGTGGCTCATGTTGGCTGTGAGGTTATGGTATGGTCAGGTGAATTTTATAGATGACGAACACAGATGCATTTTATTGACGGCCCCTGTTCACCTCATCACAACATGTTGCAGCCTGATAATGCACGGCCCCATGTTGCAGGAATTCTGTACTCAAATCCTGGAGGTTGAAAACATCCCAGTACTTGCATGGCCAGCCTGGGCAATGTTGGGATGCTCTGGATCAGCTTACATGACAGCGTGTTTCAGTCCCTGCCAATATCCAGTGACTTTGCACAGCTGTTGAAGAGGAGTGGACAGACATTCCACCGACCACAATCAACAACCCGATCAACTCGATGCGAAGGAGATGTGTTGCAGTTCGTGCAGCAAATGGTGGTCACATCAGATACTGACTGGTTTTTCATTTTTGAGTGTCCTTTTATTGTGGCCAGCCTACAGCACACTCGTGCATTGTTAATGCTGTCTAATCACACCTGTGGGGTGGATGGATGACCTCGGCAAAGTAGAAGTGCTCCTTAACATAGATTGAAACAAATTTGTGAACAGTATTGGAGAGAAGTAGGTTTTGTGTAGATAAAGTTTTTGATCGTTCAGCTGATAAAAGATGGGAGCGCAAACAAGTGGGAATTCTTGGACACAGGAGGAAAAAGAGTTTCAACAAGAGCTTATAGCTTATAGTTGTTTTTATTTAGTTATTTTGCACTCTTGACTTCATTTTGATGCAACAATTGTGTGTAATAAAAGAGCGTAATTAGTTTGTTAATCATGTTACGTTGTCTTAAATCAGGGGTGTCCATTTGCGGCCCGTGACTCGCTTATTATTGGCCCGCGGCATGTTTGCAAAACAGCAAACATTGTAAAACTACAGCCAAAAGGCACCATGTAAAGAAAAAATGCTGATATGTTGATATTAATAATTAATAGCACAAAGCTTTGGCACACAGTATATGTAAATATGGCTTTTATAGGCTTTTTTAAAAGAAACATCAAAGCGCTTGATTTTTCTATACGCAGCCCTCGGTGGAAGAAGTTTGGACACCCCTGTCTTCCTTGGTCTTATTTACATGTTTTAAGTTTGTTGATCAAAATAATTTGTTTGTCTTAAACGTGTTTTATTGTGATTACAATGATGAGAAACAAGCACAAGCCCAAATCACAAAATCATTGCATCAGTATCAAGTATCAGTATCAGCAACACACTTAGTATCTGATTGATACCAAAACGTGCGCTATCGCCCACCCCTAATTAGAAGGCTAATTGCAGTAGAGGTTGGCACACATTGAAGGTCATAAATACACTTCAAGTGTGCGCGGTGACGTGGAATTTATAGCGTGATAATAGCTTTTAAAGCGTTTTATTGTCGCATCTATCCTACAGCGATCCGCCTTTTGACGCAGCCCAAATGTCGCCACTTGTCTTCGCTTTTGGTGACAATATTTCATTTTCACTAAAGAGAGAGAAACAACATCTCACCCGCTGCTGGAAAAGCCAAATTCAAAAGTCTTGTGTTGTAAATGACACCTCAGTAACATAATAATTATTCAAAATGCGCCCCTTTGCCGGATCCCGCTGCGATGGCCAACAGGCGGCTGCACTTCAATCACCGGCGGCTTGGCAGGGAACAGCAGCCCGGGCAGCAGGCTCCATGGGCGGCGTGGAGTTCGAGCGTGGGGCCGCTGCTGCGACTGCGCATGGTGCTCATGCTGCAAGACCCGGGGGGCTTTAAACTCTGCAGGGTGCTGGTTTTCTGGGGGGGGGGGTGATCACAGTCCTCTACCCCCTTCAACACTGAGCCGGTGATCCCAAGCATGAAAGGGAAAAAAGTTGCTTGTTTTGACTTGTTAACAATGATTCAAAAGGATTCACTTCAACCACTTTTTTTTTTTTTTACCTCAAGCTGCCTCAAATCTTCTCTATCTGGAATTCTTCGTGCTTTTCCACGTGTTTAAACGATGCTATCACCTAAAGTAACAAACTGGAGATTACACGAATTTACATCACAAATACTCAAACGTATCACTCATTTCTACATATTAATAAATAACATCTTTAGAGCAACACGTGCTGCTAGGTTTGTGCTAAAACGTTTGATTTATGGACACACTGAACATCACATAGATTTTATATTCCATCAAAACACATTACTATTATTACTTTAAAACATTATTAAAATACACCACATGCACCTGCAGACGAATGAGATTATGTACAAGAGCTGTTTTTTTGCCTTTACAAAGATAATAATGGTCAATCTTGATTAATATACAGTATTTTATTTATTTATTACTTCACATTCCGGTGTGTAGAGCTGCTGCGAAAGGTGTCTCTATAAAACATTACATTCGCAAGCGACTATAAACTACCATGAAGACATTTGAGAATGTGTGTCTTAGTAAAGGTTTTTTATTCAGAATCATGAAATTATTATCATTCAGGATGCCCCGCAGAACAAAATAATCCCGCATGAAGCATCATAAAAAGTGATAGATTTAAAACACTAAGAAAAAATAAAGAAGTTTAAGTTGACATGAACATTGCTCATTAGTAATAAATAATTAACTTAGTAAATGAAATGAAAAAAGAAACAAGGAAATAGTAAATACAGCAGTAGCAGTGACAGACCGTGTAAAATGAAAACATAACCACAGAGTATAGAAACAGGCAATGTAAAATATACAGAAAATCTGTATTACCTGACACTACCTTTAAGGGATTATTACCTATTTTTGATCACATATATGTATATTTTAAGCAAACATCAGAAAGCGGAGAACAAAAATATACTTTTAGCGTGTGTACAGTATATATGTGTACCTTAATGACTGCTTATTTGTAAGAGCACACCTATTTGTTGACATCTATCCTGCAAGAAATGCTAGGGTTTCAGATACAGTAATCCCTCGTTTATCACAGCTAATTGTTGCAGACTCGACCGTGATAAGTGAATTTCCACAAATTGGGTTCATTATTAATAAATGGAAGATTTCTATTGTTAGAGCTGAGAAATAATTATTACATATTATTAGAGCCTCCTTAAACATGAAATACCACCAGTAGACATAATAACAGAAAATAAGACATATCATAAACCAGTGGTTTTCAAACTGGGGGTAGCGCCCCCTGAGAGTGGCCCGGCGTTATGACATGGAGGTGCGGGGCTACCACAAACACTTTTCATTATTACAGTATTTTTCAGGGGAGGGAAGTGCAGAAAATAATTGTATCTCCAAATGGGTGGCGCTGCAAAAAAAGTTTGGGAACCACTGACATAGACTCACACGTTGTATCGTCAATGTGACATTACTGACACCTAGTGGCCAGTGTTGAATACTACATATTATGTCTTCTGAATGCCTTCCATTTGTATTTTTTTATTCATTTAGCCTTTTTTATTCTTAAAATGCCTAAATACCAAGAATACATCAAATTTGATCAAGTTTGATTTGGAGTAATGATAGGCCATGGTCAACCACAAACAACTAATTGGAAAAACTGATCAAGTGAAGCCGCAAAATGGTCAGGGACCACTACATATTGTATATCTTTGTACAACAACTGTGCCCCAACAGCTGTAGCGCAACTGCGGCAAAAAGAGGGCAGATATGGTTTGTTTAGCTACAGAAGAGGCTGCAAAAGAGGTAGCCTGCAAGGCCACCCAGCCTTGTTGACTTCAGTGACTCCACCATTAAGAAAATATGGCTGCCTTGACCTCTGGAAAACCTTACACAAGCACCCAAAACATCAGAGAAGTGTGACCTTCCGCCGCCTGCATCATGACCTAGTGGGAGTGCAGGGATGGAGAAAGAAAAGACAAGGAAAAGAAACAGAGAGGGGAAAAGTTAAGAGGGGGGACAGAGTGTAGTTTTATGAGCTTGCACTTCTCCAGTTTCTGGGTCATTCGGCCGCATTGAAATACATCCTTTGCTTAGCCTCCTATGCTTTCCTCACCAACAAATCCACTCTTATCCACCTCGTCTGTAGCCTGTTTGTAAACGATGCAGAGATGGGGTAGGTGCATCGATCCAATTGTAGTATAGTACAATATTATCAAAAACAAGGTTAACATCGCTAGTCAATTAGTGCTATCGGGATCTAATTTATTTTCCGAAATATTTGTTTTTCGTTAGCCACATCTTTTATTCTGGTTATACTCGTGATCAGCAAATTAAAGGCAAAATAATTCAAGTTAAAGTAAAGTGAGGGCTTCCATGAGTGATTGGATCCCAAAGCATGAGCAGAAGCAAGGCCCATGTGCACTGGAAGACAAATGATTGCAAAGTCAATAGGTGCAGAACCTGTAAAAACAGCTAACGGAGCAGTACTGGGAAAAACAGGGACCCGTGTAAAAAGATGGTAGCTGCTGAAGTCTAGACTGTGAAACAAATACATACGTACGTAAGGAGTGGATATGGAATAGTCAGGAACAAACAGGCCAAGCAGTCTAGGGGTGGTAAAGGGTAACCCATCCGGTCCACTCCTCCTCACACCTGGGGCTCAAACCAGGGTCCACCTGGAGTCGAGAGCGCTAGCCATCGAGCTAAAACCCCAGACTGTTAACTCTGCAATTCTTGGGAATAAAATGTCATATACTGTATGTATGCGTACAGGTTGTACACCATCAAATAGATAAAACACAGCAACAGTCCTGAAGAACTAGCTTAAGTACAGTACAGATCCTCAGTCCTCGCTCCAGACCACCAAAGGGAAACAGAACCAAACCCAAAGAACAAAGCAGCCTTTTCACAATTTAGCACGTGCAACCTTGTGTATTCTCTGATTTTGTATCAAAAAAGATTCATCAGTAGCAAAACTCGGTCATTTCCTGTGAAAATAGCTTTGCACAGTCAACTATGTTACAATCTGGCCTCCCAATAAACGATTGCAAATTGTTACTGGAATTACAACAGATAAGGAGTGTGGGTGTTGTAGATGGCGCTGGAGGAACACCTGCATCTTCTCGGGCTGCTGGCTCCGAGATGATACCACCACGAGCTGCTTTGGAGGGCGATGGAGCGTCGGGAAACAGAAGCAGTGTTGTCGCAGTAGCTTGACGACCAGGCTAAAGGCAAGGCCGCCGACTATTGATCATCTTTGTTATCATATATTTTACATATGGTATGGGTGTGTGAGTCATATTATAAGGCTTGCGTGTCAAAGGAAGCCATTTTTATGTGTGACCATGATTTGCGTGTAGCGGCAATCCGCTGTATTGGTATTGACAGTAATTAGCCAATATTAAAATTTGCAGCATCGCTCAGCCCGACTACCGTGTTCTCTTTGCTCTCGTCCATTTGTGCCATTCCGGTTTCTTTATTTCCATACGCTTTCTACCAGTTTGGCTGTAGACCCTCAACCGCACCTCTCTCCATCTCTTTTTGTTTATAGTAAACCAAAAGTACTTCTTTCCCTTCTGCTATGTTCTCCATCTCCCTCCTCTGCCCTGCCTCTTATAGATGGAGATTAACTGGGGAGCGCAGCACCATTCGTCCTCATGACTGTTTGTTGTTAAGGAGATGGATGGAGGCTCCTTCTGCCAGCCCCACGCAGCCGCAATTACACCGGCCGCCATGATGGATGGAGGGGAGGGAAAAGGCGGAGGGAAGAGAAGGAGATGGAGAGAGGATGATAGAGAGAGGGGCATCTATCACGCCCCTTAATCTACCTGTCAGTGCACAGGCATGGATGGAGGGGGTCGGCTTTAGCCCAGCTGCTGGTCAGAGCTTTATTTCTATTTCCTTACTCTCTGTTTGTTCCGGCTCGTTTTGGAAGACGTAAGTCTAAACAGAACTGGACTGGACATGGAATGGGACTCTTCTCTCCTTATAATGTGCTACACTCTTGCTGAATGCAACTACAGTAATAAACATGTTGGTATTGAAGAATGGATGGACGCCTGCGCCATGCATTCATGCACCAAACAATTCCGTAGGTATATCTGCACAGCCCAATGAGAACAGCTGCTTACTACATTGCTTACATCAATCTACATAAGCGGGAAGCATTTTAGGAAGACATCTGCGTATGATGCAGTGAAGCTGAACGCCACTGCAAACACATGATGAATTGGATCCGACTACAGTCCAACCTTGGTTTTCAAACTCCCTGGTTTTTGTATGATTCAATACAACTTTTGCTTTGGTTCATGTACACTATCTCGGTCGTCATACAATATTGTGCAAACAAACTTATGTTTTACTTTTTGGTACTTTGGTAGGAATGGCGTGTTTATTCAGTCATCTTGGATCACACACTTAACACCAAATCACGCGATACTTAGTTTACACAATACTACAGTATCCTGTAAGGCACTACTCAAATGAGAATGTTACACAAACCAGTATGTTTGTCCTGGAACCGCGTGCACAAAGAACACAACGCTTTGGTGACTCAGTCTTTTCGTGTTATTAATACACTACATGTTAGCTTACTTTCAACGTGAAAGTCATTGTCCTCCCGCCCCCGTCATGTCATCACCGGTTGACTGTGTAGTTCTTTGCCAACTAACACAGTTATGCCCCAAGTCTGCACAAGTACTGTTGGAAAATAACCCACCATGGGGCCAAATGTAGTTGCAAGTGTCAGCACTTTGACACAAATTCAAGAAATGACTGAACACAAAGGTGGTGCCCGTGTGACTCGCCCGTTCCCTCCTTCCTTTCTGCCAATTACTGCCTTTGCTATTTTTGATTCACCTTTTAAATGTATGATGTATTGTTTTATGCATGCAAAATTATGATTATTTTCTCCTAGAAGTGTTTTGCATTTATATGTTTGGGTGTCTGGAAGGGATTCATAGGATTTACATTATTTTTTTGTATTTTGTAGAATTTGGTTTTTGACCGACCTTTTGAAATGGATTAATAACAAAAACCAAACGTACCAGAGGTGTGTTACACCAGTAACTCGAGTCAGACTCGAGTCACAATTTTGATGACATTGAACTCGACTTTACAATATCATCAGGGACTTGCAACTCAACTTGGACTTTGATGCCACTGACTCGGACCTGACTCGGACTTCAGTCTGATGACACACATGCGCATTGAATGCATGTGTCAACATTCAATCAGGTTTAAGAAAAACAACAAATGCGTGGATCGTATAAATCCTAATGCTGTGTCAGCACTTTTTTTTCTGTGACTTAAGTCTTGTCACACTAATCTTTTATTTCAAAATAGATTAACTGTATTTGTCAAATCTAGCGGATTGTTACATTGTTGAGATACGATTTTATTTGGGAGCCACTAAACTGTGCTTATGAGCTGAAAGAACTTCACAATTTCAAGCTAATGACTTTGGACTTGACTGTCAACTGTCTTGTCTTGACTTGAGGTCACTTGAGGTGACGTGGAGGTCTTTTTTTCCAAGATGGCCGTGTACAGACAAATTAAAGGAAGAAGGCCACTTATATACATTTTGAGCATTGAAGATGCTCAAATCAATCCAATCTTGCTCAATACATGCTCTCCACATCCCAGCTTTGTCACGGTGCGCTCGTCGCGGCATGGTGTAACGACCCCGAGGCTGCAGAGAGCTGGATGCCAAGCAGGTAAGTTGGAGGAATCTTTAATAAAGATGCTGCAAAGCAGCGGCAGGAACACGGAAGCGACACGTACAGAGGGAAAAGAAACAATGGCAATGACATTGAGCCGCCCACACTAGCATGCACACCTGAACATAAATAGCCAGGAACTAAATGAGGAACAGGTGCCCGTAATTAACTAAGTGACAAAACTTAGAAACGGCCCAGAAAACACATGAAACCATGAAATAACAACAACACAAGGAAACTAGCCCAAACTGTCTTGAGTAAAAAATATAGAACGTGACAAGCTTTGTGTTAATGATGACTAAACAAATTAGCGTACGGTATCTCATTAATTAAGGAATGTATTAAATTTTGACAGAATGCCGAGGGCCAATAAAAAAACAGCTGTGGGCGAGAAATGGCCCCCGGACTGCACTTTGGAGATCAAGTCATGTGTAGACCTGCACCTTTCATCCTCATACCTGCTTGAGCCATCAAAGCAAACCGCCTTCATTGACCTACGATGGAGAAAATCCGCATCCAAATGATTGCTGCAACACTACAGAAATATTATGAAAACTAATCTACCCTTTGCTCCTCCTCCCCTTTGCATCCTCATCTTCCTCCTTCACACTGCATCACCTGTCCAGAGGAGTGAGAGATGGGACGGAGGGTTTAATACTCTTCCCCCCACAGCCAACCCTGGGAATGATAGATGGATGGATCGAGGAAGGAAGCAGAAGAGGACAGAAAGATTAAAGGAGAGAAGTCTGAAGGTTCATAAATCCAAAGTGGGAGACCTGGCCCACATCACACACTAATAAGATCTGCTGGAAACCTGTGATGTGGGAGAGAGGGAGACAAAGAGGGTCTGGGGAGCAGTGTAATAGCATTAGATAGAATCTAATCATGGCAATAAGATGTGAATGGATGAGTGTGATTATGTAGAGGAGAGATGGCGGCGCCTTGATGGAGCTTTGAGGCGTGAGGACAAGCCTCATTATTGGACAACAGTCCTCACTGGGGACCTGGCCTTTCTCCTGGGAGGATTTCATGACGACAATAGGCTCACTACTCTCTGTTTTGGTTTGTCGGTAGAATTTTCTCAACAAAGTTGCAAAGGTGCCATGCTTGCATTCGCTGGTGTGCATTTGTGTAGTTCGGAGGGGTCACTGTGATGTTAAGCATTCACTGTAAAGTGGGTAAAGTGCAGTCACACAGCAGTGACCTGACTGGGATCAGATAAAGTGCTCGGTCACCTCCCTTCTCTCATCCAGGAGGACCCCGCGAGCTTCCCCCACTTCTAACCTCCTCGTCAGCCAGGGCACATTTTTCATAGCCCGGCTGTCGGTGGGCCGTGATTGGTTGGCTCGGCAGACAGATAGCCGATAGGTTCTGATTAATAGTTGAGGCCCAAGAACTTCCTCATTGATCAACAGGACAGGCTGGGGGAGGAAGGGTGGGGAGAGAAAAAACATGCCCTGTCGCTCTGCAAGTACTGGCTGATAACCCTGATAGTGTGTGTGTGCTTATTTACAAGCACACACACACACACACACACAGATATATACAGCAGTGCAGTGAAAACATGTTGCAGATGTATCTGTTGGGTGGTCAGATGTCCATGCCATGAATTGCAAATATATAATAAAATATATGATAAATATATAAGATGTTTAAGTTACTGTGGCTTAACATGAGGCCTATCATGGATTTTGCATTTGTGAGACTAGTTACTGTATCTTGGTGTGTGTGTGTGTGTGTGTGTGTGTGTGTGCACCCCTCCTGCCGCTCTGTCCAGCCTCCAGTTGATTGATGATCTGCACTCCCACAGGGTCAGTGGGGTCACGACCTCCCACTTTTGACCCCCCTACTGAGAGGGTCTCTCTCTCTCTCTTTCACACACACACACGCACACACAAACAGATGGCCTCAAGACAACTGGCTCTCCGTCACCTTTCCCTACAAACTGTCCATCCCCACATCCCCACATCCCCTCCAAATTAGAATATCTTCATCTTTGTATTTTTTTAATTGGAAATGTTCAAACATTCCCCGGAATATGATAACACTAAATTCATGGTTATGTTATGCTTTGTTTTTTTTTGTTTGTTTGTTTTTTTGCTTCAACATGAAATGTTGGGAACGGAACAGTGGGCTACACTGGCCAAGCAAGAAGGTCGGGAAAGGTTTGAAATATTACTCATTAAAATGATCCCCCCTTGTCTGTCGTAATATGCATACAGACAGTATGGGATCTATTTTAGTTTATATTTTCCATTGAATTTATATTCTCCCACACCTCTTATGTATTAAGACTGATGATGTTCATTTATATGCATATGCCCCATGCATTACTATTTTATTTTAACATAATAACCATTAAGAATAAAAATCTTTTTTAAATATTTATTTATGTGTTCATATTTTAATGTTAAAAAATCAGTCTAAGAGAACGAGAATTTTACAGTTGCAGAAGTTCAGACAGTTTCTCTTTACTGGTGTAAAATAATTGTTTGACAGCTCACACTGGATGGACCAATATTCATTTGCAAAGTCTAAGCAGCCAGCCCACACGGACAAAACCACGTGTTTTCTGGACAGGAGTTTTTTGGTCAGATAAGACATCGAGCTAATTGGCCAAAATGATAAGAAACTTGTTTGCAGGAGTCAAGATGAGGCTTTCAATCCTTGTAAGCAACTGTCAAGCATGTTGGTCGGAGCATCCGTCCATTTGTGCAAGCATGAAGAACGACTTTCCGAATTCTCCAACCTCACCTCAACTCAACAGCTAGATGGATGAAACTTGGACACAATTGTGTGTCCCAACAGGACAAGGAGCTCAAACATCAATACAGATTTTGGAATGGATAAAGCAGAGGAAAACAAAACTTCTGGCCTTCCCAAAGCGTCATCAACCAACATCAATCCTGCTGAGCCTTTTTGGAACTACAGTATATGCTTTCAGGCTGTGCCAGGAAACCAACAAATGGAAATGAACCGTGAATGAATTCTGCAAGGAAGAAGTGCTAAATGTGCAGCCAAAATACTACCAGAAACTTGTTGAGTCTTTCCTCATTAGTGTCGCATCCTAGCCGACTTGAAGTACTCCCTGGACTGGTCACCAGCTAATCAGAGGGCACATGCACACTGTAGACAAACAACCATCTTTGGGTTATTTTCGGATGACAGAGAGAGAACATACAAAATGTAGCCGCAATGGGGCACAAGCCAGTGTCTTATTGTGCCGGTCCCAAGCCCGGATAAATACAGAGGGTTGTGTCAGGAAGGGCATCCGACGTAAAACTTTGCCAAACCAGAACATGCGAATCAGACAAATGACTTCCATACCGGATCGGACGTGGCCCAGGTTAACAACGCCCGCCACCGGTGCTGTTCACCGACAGGGTGCCGGTGGAAACTGGATTACTGTTGGCCGAAGAAGGAGAGGAGGAAGGTGTGTCCGTAGGAGGAGAGAGAAGAGGAATGCTAAGAGTCTAGAACTAAGAGTTGGGACTTTGAATGTTGGAACTATGACAGGAAAAGGTAGAGAATTAGTTGACATGATGCAGAGAAGGAAGGTAGACATATTGTGTGTCCAGGAGACCAGGTGGAACGGTAGCAAGGCTAGAAGCTTAGGAGCAGGGTTCAAGCTGTTCTATCATGGTGTAGATAGGAAGAGAAATGGAGTAGGGGTGATTTTGAAGGAGGAGTTTGCTAGCAACGTCCTGGAGGTAAAAAGAGTGTCAGATAGAGTGATGAGCCTGAAGCTAGAAATCGAAGGTGTGATGTTCAATGTGGTTAGTGGGTATGCTCCACAGGTAGGATGTAAGATGGAGGAGAAAGAGAAATTCTGGTCAGACCTGGATGAAGTGATGCAGAACATCCCTAGAAGTGAGAGAGTTGTCATTGGTGCGGACTTCAATGGGCATGTTGGTGCAGGAAACAGAGATGATGAGGAGGTGATGGGCAAGTTTGGTATCCAGGAGAGGAACGCTGAAGGACAGATGGTGGTCGACTTTGCAAAAAGGATGGAAATGGCTGTAGTGAATACTTTCTTCCAGAAGAGACAGGAACATAGGGTGACCTACAAGAGTGGAGGTAGGAGCACACAGGTAGACTACATCTTGTGTAGAAGGTGTAACCTGAAGGAGGTCAGTGACTGCAAAGCAGTGGTAGGTGAGAGTGTAGCCAGACAGCATAGGATGGTGGTGTGTAGGTTGACTCTAGTGGTGAGAAGGATGAAGAGGGTAAAGGCAGAGCAGAGGACAAAATGGTGGAAGCTGAAAAAGGAGGAGTGTTGCGTGACATTTAGGAAGGAGTTGAAAAAGGCTATGGGTGGCCAGGAAGTCCTTCCAGATGACTGGACAACTACAGCTACTGTGATCAGGGAGACAGGTAGGAGAGTACTTGGTGTGTCATCTGGAAGGAAAGTAGATAAGGAGACTTGGTGGTGGAATGAGGAGGTGCAGGAGTGTATACAGAGTAAGAGGTTAGCTAAGAAGAAGTGGGACACTGAGAGGACTGAAGAGAGTAGACAGGAGTACAGAGAGATGCAGCGTAAGGTGAAAGTAAAGGTGGCAAAGGCCAAACAAGGGGCTTATGATGACTTGTATGCTAGGTTGGACAGCAAGGAGGGAGAGAAAGATCTATACAGGTTGGCAAGGCAGAGGGACAGAGATGGGAAGGACGTGCAGCAGGTTAGGGTGATGAAGGATAGGGATGGAAGGGTATTGACAGGTGCCAGTAGTGTCATGGGAAGATGGAAAGAGTACTTTGAAGAGTTGATGAATGAGGAAAATGAAAGAGAACAAAGAGTAGAAGAGGTGACTGTTGTGGACCAGGAAGTAGCAAAGATTAGTAAGGAAGAAGTGAGGAGGGCATTGAAGAGGATGAAGAATGGAAAGGCACTCGGTCCTGATGATATACCTGTGGAGGTATGGAAGTGTCTAGGAGAGGTGGCAATAGAGTTCCTGACCGGGTTGTTTAACAAGATCTTAGATAATGAGAAGATGCCTAAGGAATGGAGGAGAAGTGTGCTGGTGCCCATTTTTAAGAACAAGGGAGATGTGCAGAGTTGTGGCAACTACAGAGGAATAAAGCTGATGAGCCATACAATGAAGTTATGGGAAAGAGTAGTTGAAGCTAGACTAAGGGCAAACGTGAGCATTTGTGAGCAGCAGTACGGTTTTATGCCAAAAAAGAGTACAACAGATGCAGTATTTGCTTTGAGGATGTTGATTGAGAAGTACAGGGAAGGTCAGAGGGAGCTGCATTGTGTTTTTGTAGATCTGGAGAAAGCTTATGACAGGGTGCCCAGAGAGGAACTGTGGTATTGTATGAGGAAGTCTGGAGTGGCAGAGAAGTATGTTAGAGCGGTGCAGGACATGTACGAGGACTGTAAGACAGTAGTGAGGTGTGCTGCAGGTGTGACAGAGGAGTTCCGAGTGAAGGTGGGACTCCATCAGGGATCAGCTCTGAGCCCCTTCTTGTTTGCTATGGTGATGGACAGGCTGACGGACGAGGTTAGACAGGAATCTCCATGGACTATGATGTTTGCAGATGACATTGTGATATGTAGTGAGAGCAGGGAACAGGTGGAGGAGAAGCTTGAGGGGTGGAGGTTTGCCCTGGAAAGGAGAGGAATGAAGGTCAGCCGCAGCAAGACGGAGTACATGTGTGTAAATGAGAGGGACCCAAGTGGAAGAGTGAGGTTACAGGGAGAAGAGATAAAGAAAGTGGAGGATTTTAAGTACTTAGGGTCAACAGTCCAGAGCAATGGAGAGTGTGGAAAAGAGGTGAAGAAGCGTGTGCAGGCAGGCTGGAATGGGTGGAGAAAAGTGTCGGGTGTGATGTGTGATAGAAGAGTTTCAGCTAAAATGAAAGGAAAGGTGTACAAAACTGTGGTGAGACCAGCGATGTTGTTTGGTTTAGAGACAGTGCCGCTGAGGAAAAGACAGGAGGCAGAGCTGGAGGTAGCAGAGATGAAGATGCTGAGGTTCTCTTTGGGTGTGACCAGGATGGACAGGATCAGGAATGAGCACATCAGAGGGACAGCACATGTTAGAGGTTTTGGAGATAAAGTCAGAGAGGCCAGACTGAGATGGTTCGGACATGTCCAGAGGAGAGATAGTGAATATATTGGTAGAAGGATGCTGAGTTTTGAATTGCCAGGCAGGAGGCCTAGAGGAAGACCAAAGAGGAGGTTTATGGATGTAGTGAAAGAGCACATGAAGGTAGTTGGTGCAAGAGAAGAGGATACAGAAGACAGAGTTAGATGGAGGCAATTGATTCGCTGTGGCGACCCCTAACGGGATAAGCCGAAAGGAAAAGAAGAGAGAGAACATACAAACTCTAAATGAAAATGTTCAATTCCAACTTCAAAGATCTCCACCCAATTTTTGTTTTCGTACAAAAATCCTTGAAGTCTTTGGTTGTATAGTTACTCCACCCTAGACCAAATTAATCATTAAGGGCCCAAAATTAATATGAAATTCATTCCCATGATGTATAGCTAATTTTCTGATGACAAGTGGACATGTTGACATGTGATGTATATATATATATACACTGTATATATATCTATACAAATATAGTATTAAATGTAATATTTAATTTTAATAATTAATAATAATACTTTATATTTAATAATAAAAATAATATTTCATATTATAGTATCAAATATAATATTATATATATATATAAAAGCTGTAAAACAAATGGATGCATGTGACATTTCAAGACAGCAAATGCTGCAAAAATGTCGCTTTTCAAATGAAAGTGCAAGTGTCAGCATCTTTCACACACCATTTGTGTACCTTTCATTTATTTATAGCTCAACAGTGACATCTTGTGGTTAAAGACAGGAGTTGTCATACCATCGTCCCAAACTTAGCCTGTGCGGGTGTCATTATGACAAACCACACTGAGGCTGAGACGTGAATATAATAAGCCTTATCTATAAGGAATGTCTGCCCTTTCATTTTTTTTCTCCATTGACTTTTTTTTAATGTATATTAAAAATGTATATTTAATGTATATTATTATATATACATATACATTGTATATAGTGTATAGTGGTTTTCGTCCCGGTCGCGAAACACTGGACCAGCTCTAAAACCTTGCAAGGGTACTGGAGGGTACGTGGGAGTTTGCCCAACAGGTCTACATGTGCTTTGTAGACCTGGAAAAGGCATTAGACCGTGTCCCTCGCGGTTTGTCACCGATTCTGTTCATAATCCTCATGGACAGAATTTCTAGGCGCAGTCAAGGCGTTGAGGGAGTCCAGCTTGGCGACCTTAGGATCTCGTCTCTGCTATTTGCAGAAGATGTGGTCCTTATGGCCTCATCCGGCTGTGACCTTCACCGTTTACTGGAGCGGTTTGCAGCTGCTCATATTCCGCCGAGTTTTTTTCTGAAAATAAACTCCCAAAACATAACATACTGGAGATGCAATACATGCTTATCATTGATCATTAATGATTAATCAGCAGCTTTAAACTGAGTTAGGCTCCATACATGTATATTTGTGTGTGCTGCAAGACTACCATAAAAAACTGTAGCTCTTAGTGTACAATACAGTTGTCTTCAAAATAATAGCAGTGCAATGCAACTAACCAGATTAAGTACTGTTATTAGTATATTTATATTGCTACATGGCAAACATCTATGGGTGCAGTAGATTCTCCAAGACCCACCATTCATGATATGCACCCTCTTAAAGCTGGCCAGTTGAGCAATTATTTGAAAGCGTGGTGTCTGCCGTTTTCAAATCTATTTTGTACAAACTTTTTAGTTTCTTGGATTTTGCAACGCTGTGAATCACTAAACTAATATTTAGTTGTGAGCACACTTTTTTATAACTGGTTCACATCTGCGTGGCATGGAGTCGGGCAACTTGTGGCATCTTTCAGCTGTTATTCCACTCCAACATTCTAACAACATTCCACAATTCATTCATTTCTTGGTTTGGCCTCAGTAACAGCATTTCTGATGTCACCCCCTCTATTGGATTAAGATCCAGGGATTGGGCAAGCCACTTGATAACATTAATTTTGCTGGTTTACTAGCGTGTTTGAGGTCATTGTCTTGTTCAAACAGCCATTTCAAGGGCATGTCCTCTCCAGCATAAGGCAACATGACCTCTTCAAGTATTTTGACATATGCAAACTGATCCATAATCCCTGCTATGTGTTAAACGGCCCCAACACCATAGTAGGAGAAACATGCCCATATCATGTGGCTTGCACCACCATGCTTTACTGTCTTCACTGTGTACTGTGACCTGAATTTAGAGTTTGGGGATCGTCTCACAGACCCAAAAAGAACAATTTTACTCTTATCAGTCTGCAAAATGTTCCTCCATTTCTCTTTAGACCAGTTGATGTGTTCTTTGTGGGGGATTCTTGCGAATAGATTAGCTAAACACACGTCTTGTAAATGTCACAGCACCTACAGGTAACTCCAGACTGTCTTTGATCATCCTGAAGCTGATCAGGCTGAGCCTTTGCCATTCTGGTTATTCTTCCATCCATTTTGATAGCTCAGATGGATAGCTTTCTGGCACGTGTCTCGGGTTTTGCTCTCCATTTTAAGGCATTTTAGTTGAAAAGCCTCTGTACCTCTTCATAGTTTGTCCCCTCTCCAGTCAACTTTTTAATCATACTATGCAGTAATTCTGAACAATGTTTTGGACGACCCATTTTCCTCAGGCTTTCAAAGCGAAATGCATACAAGTGCTGCTTACATCCTTAAATAGGGTCACCTGATTCACACTGTTTTTTTAAACAAAATTGATCACAGATCACCAATTGAATGCCACACTGCTATTTTTTTTTAACACCCCCCTTTTAACTAATTGCCCAATTGCACAGCCCTAAGAGCGTGCAAATCATGAATGCTTGGTCTTGTTTGTTTTCTGAGAATCGAATGCACCTACTAGTAACTTTTTTGCTATGTAGCAATAAAAATATACTTATTACAGTACTTCATCTGGTTTGTCACATTGAACTGCTATTATTTTGAACACAACTGTATGTTACAAATTTACTAGATTGACGATCGGGAAATGCATAAATAAAAGCATCTACAAACATTTTTAAAACTTTATTTCACAGACAAGATTCTATAAGCAGACAATACACACAGTTAAGTTGCTTGTGTTTAACTAACACCAAATAATATGCTTCCGCCTGTTGCATCAGAAATAACATTAGTCCAGTGTCTAACTGTGGACTAAGGCTTTAACCTTTATCAATCTGCTAAAACACATGCAAGGGAGAAACAGATACAGTAATTATATTAAATGATTCATACATTGATATTACAAAGTCATTGGTGACAAATAAGCATTAGCAGGAATTATGGCTCTGGACTTCTTCAATAGTGGTTGCAGTTTAATGCCCAGTGACGACAACTACCTCCTCTTCCATCAAATAATCGTCTGCAGTTACGGTTTTGCACAGTACAGAGCTAAAGAAGCAACATGGGTTTTGTTTGAAAATAAGAATTTCATGCTTGGTAGAGCTGACAGTGTTATTAAATGGAACACAAACAAGTAGGAAAAAAAAGTCACCTTGACGACACATGGAGACAGTCATCTCCCCTAACAACAGTAACCGTCACAGAACTCTCCAAAGGGGAGAGGTCTTTAAGCACAGCGTTAGACTTTGCTACATAGAAAATCCTGTGATATTTCCAGCAGCTCGGTATTGCATCACATGTCTGAACAAATATTTACCAATGGAAACAGGGAGTGAAATAAAGTGAGACGGGACATCACATGAGAGATTAAAGTGCGATATGATCAGATCCGCAGGCTATGATACCTGGGGAGGGGACTGGGATGTGCCTTATGGTGACCGACCGGTGCCTGTCCCGCTCACGCTTCATCACAGATAACCGTCTCCACCACGAATGTATTCTCAAAGTGGCGAATGTGGTGGCAGTCCTTTGCCTCTCGCTTGGTGATGCCTGTGAGGGGGAAACGCCAGATGGAGGATGAGGTCCTGTGCTAAACATCAAGCTCATAAAACACAACTAAACTAACGACATCACATCTCAGTCTGAAGACACTCCTCTAGCTTTGTCATTGTCGCTTACGTCGGCGAGAGACACGGCGGTTGAGGCGGTACGTGTCCTTCCCATTGCAAAGGCGGTAGATGAAGGGTCCCAGTTGACGCATGTTGTGGACTTTGCCAGTAACCACCATCTCTTCATGGATGATGTAGGTCTGAGGCAAGTATGTTCCTTTCTACAAGAGACAAAAACGTATAGTATGAAAATTACAAAGGAATATTCAAAAAATGTGACAACAATAATAAACTTATACTTTTTGGAGATAAAAATAATATTGTAGGAAACAATTATAATAATTTTAGGAAATTTCAATTGCTAAAATGCTTGCTTTCTGTTCAAGTGCAGTCCAGGGGTCATTTTTTCCACAGCTCATTTTTATTGGCACTTGGCATGTTCTTCCTTATTAAATGAAATATATTATTACATATTACACTAATTAGCTTTGTCACCAGTAGCACATACTGACTTACATTACATTGGATTGGTGTTAGTATCATTATTTTACAAAACGTATCCAAGCGGCCCACATATAATTTTATTTTTACGTATGCAACCCACAGTGGAAAAGGTTTGGACACCGTTGTGTTACACTGAAAAAAAAACCCTGGCAACGAATACTACTAATAATAATGTAGCTGGTGGAATCAATAGTGAGTACAGCCGTGCCAAGCCAAGAAGATACCGTGAAGTGAAAAAGGTGAACAAAAATATATGGGGTAAACATGCACTGTGCAACATAAAATGTTTCCTGATTGGTCCACAATATTGTCATCCATTTAAATACACACAATAGGTAATCCAGAGTCACCATTAGACCGTCTACAGAGTGAATGAGGTACCTTGACATTAATGAGAAGCTCCCAAAGGTTGCGTGGGGGCATCACAATGGTGGTGTTGAGTTCAATGACATAACACTTGTCCAGAGCGATGTCATGGTAGGCGGTCAATCCCTGCAAAAGACAGCTGCTTATTGTATATGAAGATAAAGAACAAAAGCATCCAGAGGCTACTTATAAAAGTGTTCATTCATATATTCCATGTCAGGTGTAGGCCTCTGGAAATATTCACTTGCTACACAAAAAATATTCATCCCATCACCTTGAGTCGTGCAATAATGGTATTGCATTGGAAGTAAAAAAAAAAAAAAAAGTATTGGGACAGTCTGAGAACGGCCTTGAGGGAAACACCGATTTACTGGCCTCAAAGTCACACACAAACTTGGAATGTGCACCCTTCTGACTACGTCAAACATCAAACATGACTTAAGTGATTGTGCCAATAGCACAATGAAAATTTTAACATTTTTTTTGCCACCAAATAAAGTGTGGGGAAGAATAAAAGTGTTTACGATAACCATGGAACCAGAAAAATAACTACTGTCATTTCCAGCACATAAGACACTATTTTTACTCACGTTGTGAACACTGCAGCTTATATGGCGGCTAATTTGTAGTCGTCTTCTGTTCTCGCGACGTCTCGTGTGCTTCGGTGTAGTCATTTTGTACTTTGTGCGAGCGCCTCAACCATTAGTGATGTGCGATACCACTATCACTGGCTCGAGGCGGGCGTGACGCTGGCATGGGGACAACGAAAGGAGAAAGACCGGTGGTGTGTGTGCTGAGGGTGTTGTGAGGCAGGTCGTGCCAACACAAACGATTTTAATGGTTTTACTTCCCAGGAGGAGAGTGAGGATAGCGATAATGACTTTTCTACTTGGCTACTGTTTAACCAGTCATATTACACACACTGTTCAGCACGGTTTGGAAGAAAGCATTGATTTTATTAAAGCATCTTTCTGTGTACCTGCGGCTTTTAGATTGATGTGTGCTTAATACGTACATTTTTTTTCTTTAAAATTAGGCATGTGCGATCTAAATACCGGTGTGCTCTACATTATAGTCCGGAAATTATGTTACAATGGTACCAGTTTATGTCAAAAAACTGGCTGATGGACGACAGCAAACTGCTTACGTTGGCAAAACTGAAAATGAAACTAACCTTTGTTTTCACATTTACTTGAGACTTTTGCCGATAATAAAGAAAACCTGACCACAGCGTTTCCCTCCATTTGTGCTCATTTTTAATTTGAATTTTGTGTTTTCATGTAGTATTTTATGGTCTTATTTAACAGCTGCTGCAGTCGTTTTGTTATGTCTTCAACAATAAATCTTTTGTACATGCAAAAAATATTTGTATTAGTTGCTGTAGTAGATTACAGGTTTAGCACAACGTTTATCAAACGGAAAGTTTTAATGCTGTGCAACCTGACAGTACTTACTGTATGTCTACTGTATGTCACTGTTGTCATTTCACAATGCTTAGCAATAGAGGAAGCTGGCAATACTACAACTAGTGCTGTCACGAGATTAAAAAATGGAGAGATCTTTAACTGACTGAGCCAATTAATCTCTTTTTTAATGTCACCAAAAAATGTCAGAAAAAAGCCATTCATTGCAATATTTTATCAAAATACTGATGGAACAAAAAATGGCTCTGTAAAGTAATTTATTCTTTTTAACAGACTTGAACAAACATTTTCATATAACTCTACCCAATCAATGGTGCCGTTGAAGCGTTTCTGTATTGTGCTACATTTGCTCAAATGCTCCTCCATTTTCATGTCTCTCTGCCGCTACTCACTTTGCCTTCCCTACTACAATGGAAACTCGTCAAATTATGCTAAAAACGCCTAAACAAAATGACTGCCAATCAATCTCGCTGACAATTGTTTTCCACCCAACAACTCAAATACAAATACATTAAAATTATTTTATCTATCTCTAATATTATATATTAGAGATTAATAATTACATGAACACAATTTTAAAAATAACACACCTAATATGTAGTTAATTTCAATTAATGCTATAATTTGACATCCCTAACTACAACAAATCAACATAAAAAGAACCAATTGGGTCTCATGTGTCCACATTGGCAGGACTGACTTAAGTGGGTTCCACTGTATTGCAGTGCAACATAAGTAACATAGCAAAGGAAGTGGTGCACAAATATCTCCTGAAACATAACAGTAAACCAAACAAATGGAATGTAGAGCGCAGTTGTTTAGTGTTAAGGTGAAGGATTATATATCAGTAAAAAAATCAAATGTTGCTGCTCACTCTGTGGAAATCGTGGATAATATCAGCAGGATCGCTGCCTCCAAAGTGAGGCACGGGCACGCTGATCTTTTCATAATTGTCTGCCAAGTAGATACCGACGTTCTCTGCCAGTTCCTGATGCCCACGCAACGGTGCGTACACCGAGTCCTCATAAACCACCTTGCAATGGAACAAGTTCTCCTCTGGGGCCTGTAAACAACAGACTTTGTCTCAGAATGTTCTCAAGATACATTCTGTACAAACACGTGTTTCAAAAAGTCCTCTTTTGTAGTAAAGAAGAGACTTACATGAGGTATGAAGTAGTAGCGGTACATATAGATGGAGGCTAGGACCAGACCAGCCATGAAGACAACCAGGCCAAACGTCAGGCAGCAGAGCCCGTTGAGAGGTGACTTATTGGGTCGTAACGGTAGGACCAGCTCCTCTTCCTCCTGGGAAACACACATCACACATTTGAACTGAAATATTTTTCTATACATCTATATGTTTGTTCACAGAATATGACTTAGGATGTCACCAACAGACCTCACCTGGCGCATCTCTATCTTGAATGATGATTGAAAACAACCAACAAAGGTAATTGGACTTGCAACTAATCATACGGCGCCCTATGAGTTGAGGTTCCCACACATTAAAACCATTATGAGTACCAGTTTCAGTGAGAGGAAATGATGACTTGGCGCTCGGTTATGAAAAACGTGACCGAGATAGTGGAAACCTGTCATAGCCGCCTCCAGTCTCACAGCCCATCTGCCGGAAACATGCACACACACTACATAGTACGCTCTTCCACTACTACAAGCGTCCATGGCTCTGTGCTGCACTAGGTAAAATAATCACCACCTCTTCACAGAAACCAGAGGTAGGCGGACCGATTCAAATATCTGTTATATCAAAACCACAGGTGCTATCAGTGATGAGATATTTTTCAGCTCTCGCCCATGTTTATTATTACATTGTTGATATTGTTCTATTTACACAGGATGACTTTGGGGGCAATAGGTCCAAGGATTTTGATGAGAATCAATAGTAGGTTTTAGGTTTTGTTTTTAGAAACAAGCCACATAGAAAATGAATTGCAATTTTGCACTATTGGCTTTATTTTTACTGTAATATTATTTTATTTCATCCATATCACGGGTTTTCAAAGTGCAGCCCGGGGGACCGTTTGCGGCCCACGCACAACATAGAAATAAAATTTAACCAAAAAACAACAATTGGAAAAATACAGCAAAAAGCCACAATGTGAAGTGTAAAATCTGAAATATTCATACTAAAAACTAATATTAACACAAACTTTCCTGTTGAAATAGACATGACCTGTTCTTAGCCTTATAAAAAAATAAAAACATGAACATGTGTAACAACATCAAAAAATTGGCTCCCTGCATGTTTTGACTTTTCAGTATGCGGCCCGTGGTGGAAAAAGTTACGATTCCTGTTTCTGAAGGCCTGAATTGCCTAAAAAAAAAACATTTGTGGATCCGAACCCCCCACAAAAAATATATTTAATACTTATTCTTTTAATAAAAAATATATATATTTTAACGTATTTATTTTTGATTGTGCCCTGCGATTGACTTGCGACCAGTCCAGGGTGTACCGCGCCTCTCGCCCAAAGCCAGCTGGGATAGGCTCCAGCATCCCCGCGACCCTAATGAGGATAAGCGGTACAGAAAATGAATGAATGAATGAATGACTTATTCTTTAAATAAAAAATATATATATTTTAACGTATTTATTTTTGATTGTGTCCTGCGATTGACTAGCGACCATTCCAGGGTGTACCGCGCCTCTCGCCCAAAGTCTGCTGGGATAGGCTCCAGCATCCCCGCGGCCCTAATGAGGATAAGCGGGATAGGAAATGGATGAATGAATATTTAACTGCTGGTCCAATACTGGTTAGTTGGCAAAATTTGCAGTACCGCCTAACCCTAAGGCTGCTATTCTGAGAAGGGAGCCTGGTGAAATACTTTCATAGAAGCTAAAAAGATAGATAACGAGCGACAGCATTTCTTTACTGAAAATGACAGCGTGACTGTTATCCAATTATTTGCTAAAGTGTGGGGTGGATCCTAGCTTTCATATCAGCGTGACACTCAGGATGGGAACATTTGGACACACAGGGTGCACAAGGACAAGGACACAACTGTGCATGTGTGAACACACACTCTTTGTGTTTTGTCATCTCACAGATACATGGAGGATTTTCACACTAGCTGACAACAACACAACAAGCCACGAGGCCAAATGTGTCCTTATCTCTCTCAAAACAAACCTCACACACATTTTACAGTAAGGGATGCCCAATAGCCACGGCATACAGTAAGTCCATCATCATCCTGTGGAGGATGCAGACTGAGTGAGCAGGGATGCTACCACAGCATGACCTGACGAGTCCTCTGCAGTGGAAATCTTGCATGCAAATGCTTTTGCCATCTTGTCAGCAAAAGCTGCTGGATTTCCTGCATCCCAACTATAATTCAAGCAATATTTATTTTTGTGGCAAATCACTGGAAGCAAAGACACACACAAACTTAGGCAGATCTTTGCACAATTCAATTCAATATAGTATTTAATGTCCGTAGCAGAAGGAGCCATTTTCTACTAAAGATATTATTTATATTTTAGTTATGGTGATCTACAAGCTAGTATTGAGGAATAGGATTCCATTTGATTTAAAATAATAAGCATGAATAGCCCCGTGACCCTGATGAGGATAAGCGGTATAGAAAATGAATGAATGATTGCGGCGTGAATAGCACAAGTCTTTTATTTTGAAGGTCAAACTGAGACTTCCATATGTGAGTTGAACAGGAAGTGATACGTTTTTGAAGTGTCCTGTGGTGTATGCTACTGTTAGGGAAACGCCAATGCGGTAGTGCGTGTCATAGGTGACACAGCAAATTAGTGTATTGTCTAAGATAACACCGAATAATAACGAAACAGTTCTATTTTTAAATATCCACAGGGACAATGAAAACGACCCGCGGGCCGAAAACGGCCCCTGGGCCACACTTTGGATAATTCTGGTCTTCGGTGTCTCCCCACCACACACTGAATGGAGGCGCTTTTTATGAGGAAGCCATGACGGCTTAGGCAGGTTTTTGTAGGCAACCCATCGGGGATACGGCGTCACAGTGACACACTTTGCATTATTACGTGGCGTCGTAATTCAGCACCATCTACAGCACGAGCAGCATCGATACCTACCACGTGACAACGCCATTCAATGAACTTGAACTCACCACGGGATGAGGAATGAGGATTTCGGTCTTATCGCCATCATTTTCTTTATCTCCTTTGTGTCCCGCGACGGGCTGGAAAGTGATTTTCACCATGGTCCGGGAGTGCGTCCGTCTGTGTATGTAAGTGTGCGAGAAAAGAGTGTAAGACTGATCCCCGCAAACAAAAACCTTCACCTATCAGACAGGCCGCCCACCTTCCAACACTAGTCTGCTTTCTGTTGTCTCCGGGTGGCCGGATCGACACAAATGTCTATTGTACCGATACCAACGTAGCATCACTACCGGATCGATACTGGCGTGATGAGATCGACATTTGCCTGTCCTTTGCGGTTATTTTTGCAACTATCGGTCATGTGTTGTGCAAAATATGAAATATTAATCTCGCATATTTCTGTATTGTTAAATTCCTGTGTGTGGATAAAATGTTTTGCCTAAAAACAGACCTGTTTTGTTAATGATTTTTAAAAATGATCATTTCCAAGTAAAAAGTATTGTAGATGGTAAACACCATACTAACCGATAAAAATACCACCCCTTTATTAAGACCTGAAGAATCAATTATTACCTAAATACCCCCGTTTGTAGCTAATTTGTGACATACACAGCGTGTTTAGAAGAAAAGGACTGGCTTTGCTTATTTCAAACTTGTTTTATTTGACTCACAGGGCTCAGGCTTTGACACTTCCTTAAAGCACCCAAACTTTGACACCAAAAAAGGTGTCAAAACCTGCATACAAGCTAGGAAGAGTTCAATGTGACAATTGGATGTTGATAAATGAACAATTCCAGTACATCTTTAGTACAGCATCATGCACAGCCAGTGTAGGGACATGCATGTTCTATGCGCACGGAGGAGCAGTGCTGCAGACAGCTCTATTGTTACCTGTTTCAATATATAAATAGTTCCCATTAGGTGGGCCGCAATCTCACAGCAATTCTCTTCATAGGTTTGTCTAAGTACCATAAGAACAAACCATCATGTCCAAAGTAGCTCGCTATAATCCCAATGCTTGACACTCATCCTTGTACTGGAATTATAAACCATCAAGAAAAGACTCCAAAATAAGGCGGGGGCAAAAATGAAATGTGGCACACCGCTGCTGGGTTTACCATTTAAAAAAAATTCCCAGGAAACAAACTCAGAATGAAGGGAAAACCGAAAATCTGTGAATTTTAGGAGTTTAGTTGGCCCTTGCAGCTAATTAGTAAAGTGAATGAGTTTAATTAATATGCTACTAATTGCTATCCCAACTTTCCTCCTTTCTCTTCAGAACTGATGTTAGATTCACTGAAAAACACACAGACTTCCTTTTCCAATACCACCACCTTCCCTGCATGTACGTTTTAGATACGCTGTGTGCTGCCCCTATAAGTTATGTACAAGAAACCCAGCAAATCAGCAGTAAAATTAAAATGTAAAAACAATGTCGCTTAGGGTTTGGAAAGTAACTTGATTACTATTAACCTGTATTGTAATGTTTAAAGTGAATACATATAATAGTATCTTATGTTAAGATTAAACAAAATTATCTACAAAGCAAAAGAAAAGGCATATACACATGTTCTCCCTGCTTAGGACTTGGGGCTTTCCTTTCCTTAGTATCCCTCTCTCATTCCCTTGTGTATCTTCAGTGCTGGGTCACGAACAGAGCACAGCAGGTCAAAAGGTACTGTGTCATGAGAAGTCCCCCCTCTCCCCCCACCACACTTCTGCTGTGCTGGATGAAGGCATTGATGCACCTGCATTTCACAGTCTGGTCACTGAACATGGCAGCCGCCACCGGCAGGTGCACGAAGCAAACACACTTTGCTCGTACCATTTCACATTCTTGCAGTGTGTGTGTTTGCATGTGGTTACCAGAATGAAATGTTAACTTCCTGTGAATCTGCCTTTTAAAATGAACTAGTGTGTTACTGGACCGTATGTGGTTCAAGGTGCCTGAAAGCAGCAGCATCTATTGTTTTCTTTATCAAACATAGTAAAAAGAAAGAAAACCAAGCGTTCACTGATGTTCTGGCAACTTCCCAACCACTTGAAATGGATATTTTCTTTGTTTTCTCGTGAATTCTTTGCTCAGAAACCAGAACAGCAGCAACTGATGGGTTTGTTAAGCAGGCGTTATGCCGTTATGCTGTCAAGAAATGGTTGGCTCCGCCCTCCTCCTTGGCCACCACCCTCAAGCCTCCTGCGTGGCTGGCCTCTTGAGGTCCCTAATCTGTTTGACCAGGTAAGTCTTTTCATCATTGAACTGTTCGTCCTCCGTTCTGTCGTTCTGGAACCTGCTGAGGAAATCGATGAGCTTGCTCTGGTTCTTCAGTAGGATGTCAAGGATGGGTTGCGTCTTGTTGGGGTTGGCCACGAACACCTGGTGCAGGAAGCAAGAAGAAACTGTGTGTTATATGTGTGTCCTTCCTTAAATTCTTTTAAACCGTTTTGTTTACACTTACAAATACTAGATTACTCAAACGAGCATAGTAACTGATTGATTGTTAAGAATAAATCAACTGCCTGACATTGATTGTCACATCTTGAAGCAACAAAGGACAAAATGGTTGCTTGCAACCAGAGAGTCCTTGATCCAGTGTCAACTAGCTTGTACAGTGGAACACGCTTTACTTCTGCTTTCGTTACCTTAAAAACATGGAAAGCTTCAAACTGAATGTTGCGACTCTTGTCACGTAGCAAATTCATCATGAGCTTGAGATTTTCTGGCTTGCTGATGTATTTTGTCATGATGGTGAAGTTGTGCCGGTCAAGGAGCAGCTCTCCCAGTAACTGCCGTTACAGAATGAAAAAAGACAAATATCAACTCAGCCATTGTGAGAGCTCAGAAAAGATCCCAGACAAAGTTAACACTGGCTACCTTTAAATACTTGTGTCAAATCTGTTTCTTAGTATCGTAAGTTAGTTTGTTTATTTGATTAAGACAGTACATATTAATCAACATATGAGCAAAAGCTTATATGTTGATTAAAGCTATACGCCAGAATTAAGTGTAATAACTAAATTTCATTTGTTGTCCTAAGGCAGGCGCCATAAAAGACATATTTATAAATGACACTAGACATAGAATACCTTAAAACCTTGTATATATGTGTGTGTGTGTATATATACATGTATATATATGTGTGTGTGTGTGTATATGTATATATATGAATGTGTGTACATGAATATTAGTATTATCATTATTATTATTATGTTTTTTTTTCTCTTCTTTCCCCTGTATTTTTGCTCATTTTGCTCTGTGACTGTTCTGGTTGTTGTGGAAATCTTGTTTATCACGGTTGTTTATAATATGGTTGAAATATGTTTGTGAGGTTCTTCTGCACCCTTTCTTATATCCCCCACCCGTCCCTTTTCAGGTCAAGTCCGGCATTGAAATGTGGCGCAACAAAATTCATAATAAACTCAGTCAAATGTCAAGGGAGACTCATTTGGATTATGAAATCTCCCTTAGCAAAGAAATTTTGCTCAGCATTTAAAGGCAGCTTGACTCCCATTCAGCTGTTATGATGCTGGACAAGACAAAAAAAAAAAGAATACCTTAAAACCATAAAATGAGGATACAATATACAATACATTCACAAAAACATTACACTGGTGTAACTTACAAGTCCAGTTACAATGAACATAACACAGATTGTTAAGCAATATTATAAAATATTAGGTTTTCTATGTAAAATGTTCAATGTTTTCTTGCAGAGAGACTTCAAGTGTGTTCTCTGTTGCATGGGACCAAGTAGTGTAGCAATAGGTTACAGTATATGTGTAAAAATCAGTACATGCATAAGCACTTTTGCTGATTCAGATGTCAAAAAAAGTCTTACATGATTGAAATGAATAATGGTCAGCAAGTGCTTACCTTAAGAGACTGCCTTTTTGTCACATAGTTTTCTGAGTGGAGCAACTTCTCATATTCACTAAAAAACTATAACAAGGGAAAACACAGAACAGAAGCAGTTTGTGCCAAGTACGTTTCTAAAATTAGGTGTTTCATTTCTTAATTCAATGACATTTGAGACATTTTTTCACAAACAGTGGCAGATACTTTATGTAGACCTGAGCTCTTGAAAAAAAATATAGTGAGGGAGTTAAAAAATAAAATGCTTTAGGCATCCACTGGAACATGAATGACCGACCAATTCTAATGAACCTGATTGAAAAATTCACACATGATCTTTAAATTGTAAATATACATCATTTATTCCCCAAATTGAGCTCTGACCCTCATTTTGTGTGTCTCAAATTCACACATCTCAGCCAGACAAGTTATGTAGTGCACTTACTCTTTCATAATGTTGCTCCAGAAACTCTGCACTCAGTAGCTTGTGTCTTGTGAGGAGGTCCTGGAATCAGAAGGGGGGGGGGGTGTCACAGCAAATGTCATAACTAGAAAGAAAAAATAGCAAAGGAATAAAGAATCCCTTGAAAACCTGAACTGAAAAACAAGTACTTTAGAAACCCGGGATATGAAATTAATTTGTGCCAAAAAGGATTTGTGTAAGCCAAATTTTTTTGTAACATTTTTTAACATGTAAACATGTTAAACATGTAAAGCGAAGTCATTTCTGTAAGCCGAAGGAAAAAAAATCATTAAGGTATTTTTTTTATCCCAGACTTTTCATATTCCGGGGCATTCGTATCGCAACATTCAACCGTACATTTTCAGTTAGATTTTCTGATGCATTCAAACACAGAAGTGGATCTGATATTTGTATTTTTAGTAAAAAGGCTAAACTTGAACCCTAACATGATTTAAGCCAAAGTTTTGTGCCATTAGTATTAACATTTTAGATTTTTATGTTAGATTTTTATGTTGACTATAACAGCTATGATGTTTAGAGTGCCTTATCAGGAAGTAGAAGACGCTACTATCACACATTTGTATAGAAGTTCTATGCAGCACTTGTGTTTTGACAAATCATTTCGGTTGAATCTAGTGAATTACTACAGTTTTTGCTTGGACTCAGGTAGAAAAAAAAAGCAGCCACCCTCCCAAGATAACACGTGACACTGGGAACACTGTGTGCAGGTAGGATTGTAAGGTTTATAGTGTGCATAAAGCTCTTAATCTGTGGTTCCAATCTTGCCTTGAGCACTGCCACTTCCATATTATGTGTATTATCAGTCACAGTCGCAATGCCATAGTTCACAGTCTGATAGGCTTCTGGCCGCTCTGTTTCTGATAGCTAGCTGCTCCTTTTAAAAAAGAACTATCATCATGTTGTAACATTGTGACACCGCTACTAATTACAGATATCAACTTTTTACACCCTTATCACACTTGAAACTTTACCTGTATTGTTAATAAAATATTTTCTGATAGCAACAGTTTGACTATTTTCATTATTACCCATGGAACTTTTTTACAGTTTTTCTGAATTTTGGTTGACCAGTGGAATATTACATCGCTACAGAATATACTGTTATTTTTTTTGAATGCCAGTTTCCTGTATGTGGGTGCACATGCAGACAAATATGACAAATATAGCCCACTTACTTTGAAAGTGGCAAATGCGTCTGAGGCAATGTCAAACGTAGACATCTCCACATATCTGAAGAAGTCATAAAACTGCTCTGACCACAGTGTGATTTTGGCTAAAGGTTCATGTCGGATGCATTCCCTCAACATTATCCCACAGTTGAGGGCAATCTCTGGAGACTCATACCTGCACAGAGCAACAATTGGCAAATGATTAACGCGTCCGATGAACACACAGGGTTGTACGTGGTTCTTTTGTTTCTGTTGGTAGAGTTGTCGTTGTTGTAAGACAACCAACCGGAAAAAAGCATGACAGAGCACCATGGATCTACAATAATATACTGCTATTGTAATGCACAGCTGTATACATTAAAGAAAAGCAAAATATTACATTAAAAGAAAGCACAAAAAAATAGTGTTAGTGCGACAGAGACACCTTTATGTGATATGTAGTGAAATGTGAGGCTTTATTTAATTTGCGTAGTTTTGATATTTTATACAGTTTCATAGATGCAATTGACGTCCCTTCTCAGTATAACTTATAGTATAACTTTTTTCTAACTTATGCGCCAGGGCTGTACAGTGCAACCTAGAAATAGATTGTGCGAGTAGAAAAAAATTAAGTGAGCACATGTTGATTTCAACCATTTCATTCTTGTTTGCTCCTAAAATTAGTCAATACAAAGGGAATGACCCTAGACTAAAAATGTTGTATATAAATCGACAACTTTTCTTTTTTCTCGCATCATCAGGCTCCAAAACACAAAACGTCCGTGTTGACGAGTGATGATGCATCTCAGCCACATAAGCTGCACTCACTGACATAGCTAATTGTTATCAGTTGGATACTGGAGCATTGCTGGAAAGTTGACTGGTGACCAGGTGAAAAACGAAAATCGAGTCGGGAACCAAGGAGGGAGAGGACATTGGTGAAAGAAATAAGAGCAAAAATGTGAAATCAGGGGCAACAGACAGTGTTGAGTCATGGCAACAGCTAGCGTTAGCACTTAGTACGATTGTTACCGACAGCGCGTTTCAATCAGATTGGATGAAACTCTTCTCTTGGCTAGAGTTTGAAAACATCATGTTCTGTAAATATTGCGGAAGCAGGCGGGTAAAAACAAAAACACAACCACTCCAAGCGGTACATCACCTGCAGAGACTTGTCATGCAACTAGTTGCATGATACAGTTTGTGCCAAAAACACAAAACACAAAAAATACAAAACAGTCTCGGTGGTGACCGCAGCGCTAGATAGGCGCTTACGGAATCACAGGAGTGCCAAAATTAAATGAAAAAATTAAATGAAATACATGTGGAAACGGTTTCCTCCCACATTCCAAAAACATGCATGTTAGGTTAATTGGTGACTCTAAATTGTCCATCGGTATGAATGTAAGTATGAATGTCTGTTTGTCTAATGTGCCCTGCGATTGACTGGCGACAAGCCCAGGGTGTACCCCGCCTCTCTCCCAAAGCCAGCTGGGATAGGCTCCAGCATCCCCGTGACCCTAATGAGAATAAGCAGTATAGAAAATGAATGAATACATGTGGAAACACAGAGAGAATCAATAATAATAATAATTTTTTAAAAAAAACTGCAGTAATATTTTTAAGACTAGTCCATACCTGATCACACAATTCCTGCGTGCGGTGGCTATGTAGTAGCTATGTTTAAATGAAGCTCTTAGCGCGGGAAACCATAAAAAATGTCATCGACAGGAAGTAACAAAGCTGCTGAGAGAAGCGGCTAACAGGCTGGATGGGGACAGTCACCCTGGCACCTGTCATACTTTCGTCTTTGCTTTAACTCGCTACCTTGAGCCATCCGATAAATGCAATGAAAAAACGCAAATAAACAAAACAAAAACAAAAAATTATTATTGATTATATTTAAATATTTAACAATTTGTTCATTCATTTATAGTAATTCTGGGTCACAAATGTCTATTTTGTATTGTTGTATTGTATTGTTGAGCACTGATAGACTAGTAATCACCCTACATATCTTTTATTCCAGTCTGATGTTGGCATCCTTCCATTTGAATGACTTGAATTTGACCATCATTTTTCTGTCCACTCACGATGGCTGTGGATTAAGTCTGGATATTCATTTAATACCAAATAGAAGACATTAACAATCATAATAAA
>QODF01000206.1:2047616-2072080 GCA_024372805.1 Oostethus manadensis | reverse complement strand
ACTGCATTACTATTACATTACTATTATTTATTTACAATATTTTAATATCGAAAACATATTTAAAGATAAATCATGATAAAAAACAAAGACAAACAATGATGTAACTCACAAAATGTACATAGTTCAGCTTCCCAGCACCCACCTTTTTTAGTGACAATAACATGTGTACCTTATATAGTACCTTATACAGAAATTATTTTGGATGGTGTGATAGTGTTTTATAACTTTGTGTGTGTGTGCATGTAGAGGTCTCCTACCCTTTAAGTAACATGAAGAGTATATTCTGTTGGGTGCAGAGGTACTCCACTGTGGGTGTCCGAGTGCCAATCTGACGCCTCAGGATGTTGTTGAAGATCTGAGCTACATCTTTCTTGCCCTGTGGTAACACAAGTCAAGTTCATATGCATCGCGAATGATAATGGAGACAAAGTTTTTGCAACACTCTGCCAAACCGACAATGCAATGACCTAATAAAGTAATAAGTTTGCAATATGTCTTGTGTGTATGTGTGATATGTGTTTCTCAACCATAAGAGGAAAAGTATGGGAGGGTGAAAAGGGAAGTGTCAGATCACAACATTGTGACTACTGACAGAAATGCATGAGTCAGGGAGTGGGCAGCTCAAGTGGTGTGTGTGTGTGTGTGTGTGTGCGTGCGTGCGTGTATGCGTGCGTGTGTGTGTGTTTGTGTGTGCGAGAGACACAGACACATTGATGCTTCGTTTACCCATCAACACAGATAGGGTGTCAACATTTTTTGTTGCCGTTCATTGCCATGTCTTGAGTCAATACACAAAATAAATGTTTTAAACTTACAAAAATAATAATGTCACTATCAATTAAAAGTTATACTATGCTAATAATTAGTAATAAGTAGTAAGAACCAAGAAATGGTCAAAATAACCACACTGTGTGATATCTATATTAAGTGAAAATAAAATACAGATATATAAATTTGCTGTATTAGCAAAAATTGAAAATACATACAAATTGATTAAATTTAAAGGTTTCTTCTGCCATCTAGTGGTAATGCTGATGTAAACCATGTCCGGTACCAATCAAAATCCCATGTACTTTGAAAAATTGTGCTATTACCAAGAATGCTGTACAGAGAGCTGGACGGAAGGCACGTTTAGCTTCCTTCTTCCTCTATGATCTCCTACCTCAAAGTCGATGAGCTGCAAGTCTGCTATCAGTGTGCTGAGCAAGCCACTGTTGTAGAGCTCCTGGGCTAGCTGGGCCACTGCTTCAGTCTGAGGCTCTTTCTCGTTAGTTCCATATAAAATTTCCTTCATGGCCACAAGGCTCTTAGATACTTCTTCTGTGGCCTGAATGGGTTGTTGCACAAAATACAAATGTGGTGCTGCATAGGCGAAATAAGTGAAAATGTGTGCAATTCTTCCTACCTTCTCAGCCTTTTTATCAGAGATGTCATGCTTTTCAAGTACCGTCATGCTGTCCTTGAGGTTCTTGACAATGTCTGTGGGCGACTTGTGGGACTTGCCAAAGGGGAACGGCATGGCGGTGGGTTACCACGAGACCTTGGGCAGCGCGCTGTCCACCTGTGTTGTAAAATGTATAGATGCAAAAGAAAACATAGGCACTTGTGTTAGGAGTCTTCACAAAACAATTAGTAACTGCTATGTCCCACTTAGAATGCATGAACATAGCACTCTGCCCATAGCAACAAGTCTGGACAAGTTCTAGAATATTACAAAACACTGGAGTATTAAATAAAAGGATGATTCACAGATACAGCCAGTGGCTCGCTCACACATACGTGACAGCAGGCATGTTTGCAGCAAGGATGCCAAAAATAACGACAGATAAAAGAACATCACAGAGCTGCAGTGCCAAGATGCACCAACAAACATCTGCACATGTGCACACATGTACGCATTGAGAGGAATATGACTCATTTGACTAATTATACATTTCTTGTAGAAACAGCACTGATCAAATGATTTTGAAACTGCAACACTGGGTATGAAAAAAAGACACAGGTATCTGTAGAGAAAAGATGGTTGAAAATTAATTTGTATTTTCTTGGCCACCGATTGGAATTTTCTTTAGTTTTCACCGCTATTTAGCCCTCACATTCACAATAGAATGAAGTTTCAACTCCATCCAGTAGATGGCACCAAAATTCTACATTGCCTGCACTTCAGCTGCAGCCAACAACTTCCTAAAGAAGCAGAGAACAGCCTTAATCACGGTGTGAACCACAAAATACAAGTACCAAGTTAACACACAACAAACTACCATTTTATGTGGGTAACAATGACAAAGCTTTAACACAAAGTCATACCATTAACAGTTATTTACAAAGTGCCCACAATGTATGATGGTTGCAGCGGCATCTATAATCTCTTACGCAACAATAGTGTGACACAGTAATGGCCGACTACCGTAATGTACAAACCGGTGTTTAAGCAGCGCCCACAACATTTTGATAAAAAAACAGATTTTTACACATATAAGCGGCACCCAACTACTGTATAATCCAAACACGCCTATGTCATAAAATGGCATATTGTTGCATGCCTGAGTCCGTGAGGACCAGGTAGCTCTTTGACAGGTACCAATCAGCTAGGTTATCGACCCACTGGAAATCGCAGGTGGTCATTACTTAATTTAACAATCTGTCTCAGTGTCATCTTAGAAAGAACGCTAAAATCATCATGCATCAATTCAACATGCAAAAGGTAGGTAATAAATATGCAAGAAAAGTACCAATACGCATTTAGAATAAAATACTATTTTAATTGATTCCCATCACGTTCCGTCCAGTGGACACAGGCCGCCATTGCCAGCAATGCAGCTGAATGAACAGTTTTGCTGGGAAGCAATGCACGATGGGAAGCAGTCAAAAAATGTTTTTTTCTTTTTATTATAAACTTGTATAGATACTTTACCTACCTTTGGCGAGTTAAGTCGTTGTGTGTTGATTTCCAATTGGTTGACAAGCTCATTCTGAGTTGTCTTACAGCTCGTGATTGGCTCCTGTCAAAGAAAGAACTACCGTTTCCTCACTGACTCGCGAGCGACACAGTCGCTTACTAAACTATTAAACTAAACTCTCCTACGAAACTATTAGTAAGAGAAATAACAAGATTAGAACATGGCCATAAAGTAAGTAAATTGAATATTGAATTGAGTAAATTTGAATGCTATATTATTATGCAAAATGCAAATAATGCAAACTGCAAAATTATAATGCAAAATATAATGCAAAATGTTATTATGCATTTTGATGATAGAATCCAGCCATGTCCTGGAAACTTGAGACGGATTTGCAGCAAGCTAAGCAGCTAAAGCATGTCCTTCACTGTGCTGAGCCATGGGTGGCAAACTACATTTCTGTGGGTATCATTTTGGATGTTTTGTAAATGTTAAAAATCATACATATGACCTACACTTTATCTTGTCCAATTAAAAAGTTATATGCCAATTATAAATTTGAAACTTTTCACGTGACATCATGCATTATAATGGTTAATAAAAAACAAGCATGTCAAACATATAGACACATACCTAACCTTTGAGGTGTCGAATTGCACCAGTTCAAGCTTACTTGACAAAAGGGGAAGCGTTTCAAATACTTGTGAGTGTCATGTGTTTCCACATGTACCACATCGGTAATGTACTCAAGTCATTTATGTAACTTTTTTTAATGCTTCATGCTGTGTTTTCTTAGGATCTTGTATTTGTAGTTCTCCACCACAACAAACAGCAAAAACTACAAATGATATACAATAAGTACATATTTGATCAATCAATCAATGCAATATCCTGCAGTATTGGATCTATTTAAGTTGGGCTAAGCATATGCTGGGCAGACCTCTGGTCAGTGTCATGTCTACTGTGACGCCCACCTTTTTTTTTTTTTGACACACTCCAACCCCTCAGGCTTTTTTTTTTTTTGTATGAGCTGCTATTACCAAAAGCCATTACTTTCAATTACTATAATTATATTGTATGTTATTGACCTTTTACTTTACTTTGCTAACCTAACATGAAACTGAGCCATGTGGCTGGAGACACATGTAACCAACAGCTGCCACAACCATATTTCACTGGCACAGGATAACTAGTTACAAAACAAGACGTCTTATCTACACCGGCCCCGGGCCCACCCAGTTACTTTGCGCTCACTGCTGGCAAACGTTTTCTGAACAGATAACTTTTGTCTGAGCACGACGGTCATTATTACCAAGATGGCAACCCAGATATGTGTTGTCGATGAAAAAGAACCGGTTTGGGGACTACATATCATACACCACAATGCAAAAAGAACTTCCTAGCACTGAAGATGAACATCACTCATGGGTAACCACTGGAATTACAAATACATGTCTTTAGATGGTCATTATGTATCTCACTGGGTATCCTACAATTGTTTATGATACTGTACATGTACCATAACAGTTTCTTATTTCTTTGAGAATTAGACCTATTTAGAATAGAACTCCCGGATCCAGGAGAAGCTCAGAGTAGAGTCGCTACTCCTTCACATTGAGAGGTAGACCTAGGACACGGTAGAGGGATTATTTCTCACAGCTGGCCTTGGAACGCCTTGGTGTCCTCCCGGTAGAACTGGAGGCTGGACTTCCTTACTAAGACTGCTGCCCCCACGACCCAGACCCAGATAAGCGGAAGAAAATGGAATGGAGCGGAAAGGAGAATAGTACCATTGATTCTACACAACAACGCAATTCCAATAAACACCTCAGCTCAAACGGGAAGCGACTGTCAAATGCCTGTCAACTGGCTGACTCATGTCAACGTTAAGAAAAATGGGCAATAATAAAGAATTGTTGACCCTATGGCAATTGACATGGTTTTCCTCCATTTGTGCACATATTTGTGAAAAATTTTCTATAAGAAGTCTACTGCAAAAGGACCTTTGGTCCTTTCCTGAAGCTTTGAAGGTAAGTGACAGTTCCTTTACTGTTGTCCCTTTATTGTTTATATCGATTTGAACATGCCCTGCGATTGGCTGGGTGACCAGTCCATGGTGTTCGCTGGAACAGGCTGCAGCACAACCCAGTGACCCTAGTGAAGATAAAATGGATATAGGGATGGATTATTTTAACGAAACCAATAATCTGCTTTTGCAACAACACACCATAATGATGATGATGACGTTAACAACATATGTTTACATAAACTGAGGTTCCACTACATATAATTCACACATATGCGTGTCAAGTTACAAAAAATGTAATCAAATGAATCACAGCTTTGAAATGAATTAATCATGAATTGCAACTGTGTGAAATATGCCAATTTTTACTATTTTACATGCAAAAAGATAACTTACACAATTATATGTATTTCTATGTATTAACAGCTCAAAATAAACTGAAAATTTAACTCAAGATATGAGATAGTACAAGTCCGAAAGCAGTCCCACTCATTACCAATTCTCTTTTAAGAGCTCAAATTGAAATGTGAGACAGATAACATCACCTAAGCTGTACCAAAACATGAGGCTGCAACCACTCATTCATCATTCATAAAATGCACAATCTGTCCTGGCCAACCGCTGGTTTCGATAAGGTTGCTTAATGTTAATGGTTAATAATCTGGACACACCTCAAGTTTGCCAGGTGGCCAAATCCGTCTTCTCCCAAAGCTAATGCTTGTTAACATTGGCAGCAAGCAGGCCGCCTTTCTGCTCGTGACCTGCTTCAGTATCAGTGACGTAAATAAGGCATCACATATGGCAGCTTCCATCAGCTGCTACTGGTGCTGCTGCAATGACTGGTGCTTGTCATCTTCAAGTCATCACATATACCACTCAGATTACTTATAAATATTATTAGATAGAATAGAAAATATCAATCTCGACCTATAATACCATGCAATCCAATTTCCCAAATTCAGGCATGTTTCTTTACTTTATCTAACAAGCTGCATCACAAACGCTGACATTTTAGCCAGGGACTCAAGCTGCCCTGTCATTAGCATGTCAGCTGACATTTGCTCCTCACTCTTCCGCCTTCCAGTGAGACTCGCCAGCCAGGCCAAGTCTGTTCTGCTGTCCTGGCCGGTAAGGCTCGAGAGTCATCAGCTCGCAAACTAGTCTTCATTCGGTTTGTAGGGAAGTTTCAAAATGTTCATGTAGGCCTAGCACTCTTGCTGTATTCGCCACACTACAAATAGCATGTGCTCAGTAATTCTGTACCATCAGATTTTCATGTAATATATACAGTATATTAAAGTGAAATACTATCCTACATGCCTTTTATCAGTCTGTGTGGTCCAACACTCAGTATAAATTGAAGAAATTGAAGAACAAGAAGCAATTTACCTTACAAACATGTATATAAATGAAAATACACCCAATAAACTATAAAACAAATTGCATTTTTAAAGGACATCCACACGGACCCATCTAACAACTTGTTGAACACAGACTGATGTAGTTGAATCATAGGAATATAACTCAATACATCGATGTAGTGGATGAAAATTTCACCCTTAATATATATATACACATATATGTATCAATAGAATTTATACTTTATTGACATGCATTGCTGGCTTTGGGCGAGAGGCGGGGTACACCCTGGACTGGTCACCAGTCAATCGGGATAGGCTCCTGCATACCCGCGATCCTAATGAGGATAAGCGGCATAGAAAATGAATGAATGAATGACATGCATGCCTGTATTGTGTCACACTACACGCTGTTTTGAACATGCCCCCTAACTAACCTACTAAAAACACCTTACGCATACAACGCATGCAAGCAACCACATAAGAGACAGTACCAGATCATCATGTGCATTTAAATGCAGCGATCCATGATGATTAACATGATGTGACAACGTGAGTTAAGGCGCTAATAAATCAAGAAATAAAAGCCACCCGCCCATTAGGGCGGTAACGTGACGCTGAGCACCGCCCATTTGTGTGCAACCATGCCTGCTTTGTGATGGTGTCAAGCCTGCCAACTTAGCGCCGCGCTGCCACAAAGCATACTTGTTCATAGCAGGGCCAGCGTTGCCATGCGTGCACCAAGTACACGCGTTCATTTCTAGCATCTACCCATTCGCAAGCCGATGCGGCCTGTTAGGGCTTGAAAACACTGCCCGCCGAAGACTGCTTGTGTGCGTTTTACAGCGGGCCTCGACGGGCCTCCTGCTTCTCAAACAAAGCTGGCTCCTTTACTCACTCTCTGTTAGAAATAAAGACGGCAAAATGTGCATTTGCGGCGGCTTACTTCACATGACAGTGGCGACAGTTAGCTAGCTTAGCATGCCCAGGCCTGGCAAAGGCTGCGTTTGCACCATCAAGCCCATGCTTGACGTCAACAACGGCATGCTAAGCACGAACTAATAGAACACGCTTGGGGCTAATGTTTTTTTTCAGTGTCTTTTAAGTACTCGCGGGACTTACAGTTGTTAGGTGAGGTCGTCCTTACACTAAAATCCCATCAAAAATACACAAACAAATACTGACCGTGGACGCCAGAAACACAATACAATACAATACTGTACCTCGTGAACGGCGTTTTCACTCGTTTCTCCCAATTCGTCAAGACGGTAAAAAGCCAGCAGACCCTCCTCGGAACAAAAACGGCTTTGTTGCCCTGTTCGGTCGACTCCTGTTGTTCGTACTGTGGATATTTGCGTAGCTGCCTGTATCTCCGTGTGCCCGACTGGTAACATTAGCAGCAAAGCAGCACCGCGACTGTCACGGTCCCACTGCTGCCCGGTAGCGCCCCCTCTGGCCGCTTGGCAGAGCGCGTGGTGGGCGGGTCATCCAAATCAGCGACTGTGACGATACTAAGGGTAGTGTCAATATCGGATGAGATCGATATTTTTCTGTACTCTTTCATTTCTCAAATATTTGTGGTGTTCTCTGTTGTGATGTTCATGTTGTTATAGTTATAGTTGTTAAAGTTTACTAAGCTGAAGAATTTAGGGCCAATGGTAGTTTTTGTTGGTATCAGTATCGGTTTCGCCCAAACCAGTCCTGTCTGTGTTCGGTATCGATCGCTACCAAAATTTGCAACACTACTCATTTCGTCTGGTGCTTTCCAGGCACTGTCAACAAATGTCCGCCAGAGGGCGCACTCAGCCCATTGATATGTTGCTAGGATGACCAAGACAATTGGGACAAAGTCTTGGGACGAACTTAATTAAATTGCATTTAACTGCTTGTGTTTGTGGATTATTTAGCACATATTTATGCACATTAAAAAAAAATATTCCAAAAATACAATGAAACACTGCTCACATCAAAACATTACAAATGATCAGTTATTAAACATGCAAATATAAAAAAAGTAAGAAGGTGTAAAACAAGTAAAAATGTTAAATGTTCAGATGCCACTGTATCATACATACAAATATTACAAGGCTTTTAAAATCCATGCTATTTCTTGTTTCGCATGTCTTCAACTACTACTGTACTTAAACTACTACTTACTACTGTAAGTAATGGGCATGGATGAGTTTGGTGTGGAAGAACTTGACTGGTCCACACATCTGACCTTAATTAAGCCTATTTAAAACATCTGGCGTGGACTACAATTAAGAGTGACAAACACTCTTCCAAAATATCTATGACCTCACAAACATTCATCTGCAAGAATGGACAACATCTTGCAGAAAGTCCTACAAGAAAATGTAAAAGTGTCATAGCAGTAAGTATTGATACCCAATTGATACCCTTTTTTATGCATTGTAGTCATAGAAACAGAATAATAGCCTTTTTTTCCAGTATTTTAGCTTCAGCTTAATTATTATGCTGAATGGCAATGTGTAATCATAAGCCTTATAATGAAGGAATGGTGTCTACTTTGACCAGGGGTGTCCAAAGTGTGTCCCAGCGGCCAGTTTAATTAATTTTTAATCAAATATTTGATTAGATATTACACTAATTTTAGCTAAAAGGTAAATGGTTTGCTCAGATAGTTGAGCATATATTGACCCACACTGGTTTGGTTGGGTTATGTGCCCTGCGATTGACTGGCGACCAGTCCAGGGTGTACCCCCCTCTCGCCCAAAGTCAGCTGGGATAGGCTCCAGCATCCCCGCGACCCTAATGAGGATAAGCGGCTTAGAAAATGAATGAATGAATGAATGGATGAATATTATCAGAGGAATGTCATAATATATTTTATGAGAAAAAATGGGAAAAAGATTCATCGATTAAAAAAAACAAAAACTTTTTCAAACAGTAGTTTTATAAGAATAAAGTTATAATCATTAGGAAAATAAAGGCATACTATTGAGAGAAAACATTCACACATCTATAAAAAAAGTTGTAATTTTCAAAGAATAAAGAGGGAAAATTAATTTTAGATGCATAATGTTGCAATATAAAAAAAAAGAAAGTTGTAATACTGTATTATGAGACTAATTAAAACTAAAAAAAATAAAACATTTGCATTATTAGTTTGGGAAAAAGATATAACATATAATTGGAATCAAGTCAGAGGAAAAGAAAAAAATGAAAAGTTGAAGTATTTATGAATTTTAAAGACAAGCAAAAATGAAAAAACGGTAGTCATAATAGTAAGAACAAATATTGGGGAAAAAATCAATAAAAATAAATTTTTCAAAAATAAAGTCATATAAGGCATGAAAATGTCCTTTTACATGCATAATGTTGAAATATTAAATACAAATATACATAATTTCTTTTAAAACACAAGCCTGCACGGTGTATGAGTGGGAAGCATGTTGGCCTCACAGGAGATCAGGGTTCGAATCTCCATTGGGCATCTTTGTGTGGAGTTTGCATGTGGGTTTTCTCCGGGTACTCCGGTTTCCTCCCATTTTCCAAAACCATGCATGTTAGGTTAATTGGCAGCTCTAAATTGTCCATTAGAGTGTGAATGGTTGTATGATTGACTACCGACCAGTATAGGGTGTACCCCGCCTCTCGCCCAAAGTCCGACACCAATGAGGATAAGCAGTGCAGAAAATGGATGGATGGAATGAGACCCAAACAAAACCATGTTTGGGAAAAATGTATAATATTGAGGTCAAACTGTTATTGGAAAAATGTCAACATAAAGATAAGAAAGTTCAGATATTTGTACATTTAAAAAAAAAAAAAATCTATAACTTCTTAGCATACCTACATAGGTTTGAGACCCCTGATTTGGACCTTATTCAAAGTTACCAAATGTGGGATTTTTTTGCTTTATAAAAGGGCTACCTTTTTTTGATTTTGCTTTAATTGCATGTGTGGAAATATGCAAATATTGCAAATATGGTAATAATAAAATAATAATTTGCAACATCAGGCTAAGTTTCAATAGTTACTCTAGAAATTCTGGAGGTTGTTGCATTTTGTGTGACAAGAATCACTTAGATACACTCAAAAAACATGAAGATCATTTGGTCAGTTAGTTGGCGATGGCAACGGCAGGACCGTCCACCCTCTCTGGAGGTCATTACTTTCTCTGCTGACTAGGTCTGGATGAATACAAGCAATTGTTCTACTTCTGTTCCCACGACCCAGCATTCGTCTGGCAGTCGCGTGGCTTCCAAACACGAGCCGACGCATCAAGGCAGCCAAAGACGGTGGGGCATCTGGTCAAGCTGACATCTGCTCACTAAAATGGTTAGCAGCAGATGATCCAGCCTGGAAAAGACAGTGTGGTCAATAAGTCAGCTGGTCCCACTGCAGGTATTTTATTGTTTCCTCTCTGAGTTATCACCCTATGAATAGAGCCACACACTGCAGCAATAACTCCTATATATATGTATTATTATATTTAGAGATTGTGCTATTTTTGGTGTCATTTTCTTATTGTGGGTTTGACTTCCTGTTAGCCCTGCTATTGTCATTCAAAAACCCCAATAGAAAGTGAAAGTTACGTTTGTTTAGGAGCGAGATTTAAGCTGTGTGTGAGTGAGATCGATGCATCTGTTGTGTGTCTCCCAGTATTTGTCCAACAGTCGTATGTGTGTGTTGTGCAACTCTTATTGTGCTTTGTGGGTTTGTGTGTCTAGAAGGCGTTTTTTCAGAAGCTGGTAGACTAAAAATCCACTGCGCTGATAGACTGAATCTACAGATGTAATAATAATATATAACACAATCAAGAATCGGATTATTAAGGGAAGAGTGGAACCCGTTTATGTCGACCTCGTTTATGTCAACAACCCGTCTAAGTCGACCAACTAATAATCACTGCTATGAAAAATTGGTTCATTTACCGTCAGCCAGCCATCCGTCAGCCACACCCACCAATGTTATATAAGATCTGTATATATATATATATATATATATGTGTGTGTATATATATATATATATATATATACTGTAAGCCACACCAGACTATGAGACGCAGGGTTCCACGTCATAAAATTTGATATTTAGTGCACAGAAATATTTTTTTACTTTTTAATGAAATAAATGCTTTTTTTTCTAAACAGAATGTGCCAAACAGTGATGCAACACGGCGATGTAAACAGTGCAGAACAGTACAAGGTGTGTGTACAATACAATAGTGTGTGTAACATAGATAACAATAGCCTACCAGTAAAGTCATTCATCATCGCCCTCATGGGAACTAAAACCACCAAAGTCTTCCACTTTCATGTCAGAATTGAACAACGTCCCAATTCCTTTGTCACACACGTTGTCGGTCTCTCTCCACCAAAGTTTTACGTAGGGTCACTTGAAAAATTCCTGGATTTTACACACTATTTTCAGACTGCTGGAGTTATCGCTCTGGACTTTATGATAACCACTTTACAATGGCACCAGTGATACCATGGTCCGCTTCTTTGCGTCGTCATATCGCGTCCCAGCAGATAGAGGTATGCGTCAACATTGCAATTGGTGCACAATTTCCAATACACCCCCTCTTATATGTTACTTTTCCTTTTTGCTTTCATTCAACATAACAGGCTTTGCAATCTTGGCATTATATTTATGGTTTTGCATTGAATAATCTGAATACAACAATGTCATATATTTGTTTTTAGTATAAATTGTGCTTGTTGTTGCTCAATTGCAAACTGCAGCGTGTGCATGCATGCCCGGCTCCACTCAATGGGCGCAACCAGGTTAAACGCGGCGAAAGGTGGCTTCTCTGCGTTTATTGGACAATCTTATTAATAGCGTTTTCCAAAAATACATATTTAAACCATTAGTAGTCATTCTGAAGTACACAAAATGTCATTAGGTTAGAACATGACCTCATACTAGCCACACCCGCTAGCAGAGTTCTAAGTTTGAGACAAAAGTAGTCACTTGCACACAGGAAATTATGGTATATCGACATGTGTTGTGCAAAAGCAAACTTGTGGTTATGTCAAAATCAATTGAAAGAAAGGAAGACAGGTTGGAGGGCCAGCAGGAAAGAAAGTGCAACTTCCCTTCAAAGTTTCAGTGTCGAACCAACCACGAAACTAACAAATTGCTCCCATTAAATTTGCACAAATGATGGAAAACGATGTCCTTTATCCTTAACCATTCTTCATAAGTCAGTTTAAACCTGTGGTGTCCAACGTGCGGCTCAGGGGCCATTTGTGCCCCTATGCTGTTTTTTTTATTGGCCAGCAGCACATTTGAAAAATACAAGGTAACAAAAAAACAACAGCGGCAAAAATGGGAAAAAAAATACATTTTTTCATTTTACAAGAATAGAGTGGAAATGTTCATTTAAAAATTTGTACTTCGAGAACAAAGTTGTAACACCATGAGGAAATTTTTTTTTATATTAAAGAAAAAAAACTAGAATAAACTTGTGATATTATGAAAAGAATTGCGTCATCTTATTAGCATAGATTGGATATATTTTAATAAATGTTTTTTAATTTGCAATATTATGAGAAACACACAAATAGGATTTAAAGTTGTTAGAAAAAAAACAGGTTGGCAAATAAGTTATAATATTATAGCAATAAAGTCATAACATTATGAGAATAAACCTTAAAAGATTACACAAAAAAGTTGAAAGTGTTGGAAAAACAATAAAAACGGGGAAAAGAGCAAAGACTGAAGTTCATACTAATAACACGTTATGTAACATGACGTGTGATGCAGTTATTTCTTGGAGTATATAAAAGTTAGCGTAGCGACATGTGTTGGTTTATAAAATATCAAAGTGTGCACACCCCTGATTTAAACGGTTTATCCCTTATGCTCTGCCTTGTTCCCAGGGCATTTGTTAACCTTTTGTGTCTTTGGGATTGGAGGTGTGGCCTATTTGCAGGTGTAACGTAACGTCGCAGTTACAGGGAATGGGTCCTCGGGGCAAATACACAGTAACTGTACACCCTGGTTCGTCTCTGCAAGAGCAGGAAACCCCACTTTCATGGGTGGAGGCCTGCAAGGGAGTGCATGGTTTCAGGTTTGACATCTGTTGCATGTGCCCTCCGCCCTCTCCCACCCCATTTAGACTGGCCCTCTGGGTGAGACTGTTGAATGGATGCAGTGACCTGACAGTCTTGACTGATAGGAGGCTGTGTGTGGGAAAATCCCACAGCCAGAGAGTTGGTGCATTCACATGCTAATTGTGCTGGTATAAAAGGGAGGTCTGCACCACGCCGAATGCCCTAGAGACACACAGAGATCCAGAGAGGAGGCCTCCAACGTCATGACTGCTTCATCTATGGCACACAGTGTAGAAAAACACAGTGCAAAAGAGGAGAGGAAGGTATTGGATGCACTCATCTGCTGGACTTCTGTGCTTTCCTGTCAAACTTCATTAACTGAGTTTTGTCTTTTGCTATTTTCCCTCATCCTGAGCAGCTGAGGAAGCCTCTGATTGAGAGGAAACGACGAGAGAGGATAAACAATTGTTTGGATCAGCTGAAAGAAACTGTCGTCCGCGCCTTCAGGCTTGACGTGAGTGCTCCTCGTGTCTCACTTCTCCCTCAAGCGGGCTGGAGAGCGTGAACTTGAACATTGCCCTGTTCTCTTTCAACAGCAATCCAAACTTGAGAAAGCTGACATCCTGGAGATGACAGTGAAACATCTACAAAACATCCAAATTAATCAAGTGAATGGTAAGAAATGTTTGACTCCAACTTGTTTGTTTTCAGGTAAACACGGCTAAGTCGACCATCTCATCAAGTTCTGGTCCAACGTGTACTTGTTATAACGAAAAAGTACCTGCTTAAGTTGACGAACACTTTTAAAAATATGACATCCAAAGGGGTCGTTTCTGTGAAAACAGGTCCGTTTATGTTGACATGTGTTATAAAACAATATTTGATCAACTTCATCATTATTATTAAGGACCGAAACGTCAACAGAGACACAGAAACTGTGTGGTTACATAGCATGAACATTTACAGTAGCTTCCTGTTCATCAAGGAAGCTTCAAAATAAAACTGTGGCTGTATTAACCTGGATGAAACCACAGCAACTAAAAAAGATTTCTGCATGAATTAAAGCTTGACTGTCATTGTGGTCAAGGCATACAATCAAATTACTAGTTGGATAAGAGTATTAAATATCATATGCAAACATCCACCCATCCATTTTCTGTGCCGCTTATCCTCATTTGGGGTCACGGGTATGCTTGAGCCTATCCCAGCTGATTTTGGTTGAGAGGCGGGGTACACCCTGGACTGGTCGCCAGTCAATTGCAGGGCAGACAAACAACCATTCACACTCACATTCATACCTATGGACAATTTAGAGTCGCCAATTAACCTAACATGCATGTTTTTGGAATGTGGGAGGAAACCGGAGTACCCGGAGAAAACCCACAACACACAAGGAGAACACGCAAACTCCATACAGAGATGCCATATGTAAATCCCCAAATCAAAATGAATTTATGCAAAAATGGAAACCATCTCAACAAACCCACTTATTCTTATGCCTCAGGTAAAAGTCCCAAGTAAACGTGCAAGCGATGAAAGATGAGTTTGGGTTATGTCAGTCCGCTAGTCGGAGGGGCGTCAACATAAGCGGGTAACAATGTAATTCTATTTCTGGTTCTCTCTGGTGGAAGTCACAAATTAATGTGCAAGCAATGGCTGGTGTAGATGTTATGTCGACAACCTCTTATGTTGACATCAGTCAGCCAGCTGGAAGGGGCGTCATCAAAAGCAGGTTTCGTTGTATTTCTATTTCTGGTTGTCTCTGGCTACACTCGCAAGTAAACGCGCAAGCATTGAATAGCTACATCTGGTTACGTCGACAACCGCTTATGTTGACGTCAGTCAGCCAGCTGGAAGGGGCTTGAATATAAGCAGGTTTTGTTGTAGTTCTATTTCTGGCTATCTCTGGCTAAAATCACGAGTAAGCGTGCAAGCATTGAATAGCTAATTACGGTTACGTCGACAACCGCTTATGTTTTCTCTTTTTTCTTTTCTCAGTCAGCCACTCAAATGGGCGTCAACATACGGTGGTTTCATTGTAACTATTTTTATTGTAACTATTTTTGGTTGTCTCTGGCTTAAGTCGCAAGTAAAGGTGCAAGCAATGGCGAGATTCAAGGTTATGTCGACAACCACTTGTGTTGACATCAGTCAGCCAGTTGGAAGGGGCGTCAAACTGGGTGCAGTTTTGGAGCTGACCACCAGAGGGCACTATGGCATATGTTAACAAACCGTCTCTCCCCTGCAGACCCCCTCGAGGCCCAGCAGAAATACAGCACAGGGTACATCCAGTGTGTACATGAGGTCCATAGCATGCTCCTCACCTGCGACTGGATGGACAAGACTCTTGGCTCCCGGCTACTTAACCACCTACTCAAGTCCCTGCCCAGGTCCCCTGAGGAGAGTCATCTCCAGCCCACACCTAGACTTGATGTCCCGGGTTTGGCGGGTCAGGGTGCACAACCCCTCAGCACCCCAATCAGAAAAGACCAGATGCAGCCCCGTCAAGAGCGAGGAGTGCTCCACAGCTCCCACTTAGGGATGCTGGAGATGTGGAGGCCCTGGTGAAGCTCTGGGTTCCATTGGCAATTTTGTTAGGCTGTCATTCTTTATGTATCTTATAGATATGCTGCTCAGGAGACAAGTATGTGGGCCAGTTTTGTTCCAGTCCATTATTGTTGTAGGTGCTCCACTGATTCTACACAGACCTCTGCGTGGTACTTCCCTTCCGAAGTTGACTTCTCGTAGCCTGCATTATAGAAGGCTTTTATTCTTCTTTCTTGTATTTATTGTATTAACATGATATTTATGTTCTATTATAATTTTTCTGCTGTCTTTCTTTTCTTTTCTTGAATCACCGTCTTTGCATTGCATATGTTTGCACGTGTGATCCTGCACTAACACCAGTAATAATAAAAAATACTGTTTAATACTGAGGGATGCTTACTTGCATTGTGTTCAATTTTCATGTGTTTAGCATTTCTGCGATGATTTTCAAAGGGAGCTCTTGGCATAATACAGGGGTGTACAAGCTATCCCCCAAGGACCACATACTGTAAAATCAATCAAGTGTCATTTAAAAAAAGCCTAAAACCAATCCAACTTTAAACGTTGTCTTGTTACATTATGCATTTTTGCTCTTTTTTCGCTCTTGTAATTTAATTTGATTTAATTATTTAATTAAATTTTCCACAGGGATGCCAGATGTTTGGCTGACAAACAGTCCAGGCCGTAACCCATGCCTCACTCAAAATCAGCTAGGATAGGCTCCAGCATTCCCCCGCAACGCTGGTGAGGACAAGTGGCACAGAATATTCATAAATGAATTCCTCGAACCATTTTGGCCTGATAATTTATTCAGACCATGTGTTTAAACTATTTTAATGTTGTATTTTGGCATTTTATTCTTTTTTTTTAAATTAAATTAAACAATTAAACAATTTCTTCCTGTACATAGTACACAAATGTACAAATGTCAGGACTTTAACTAGGCCACTTCTAAAACTACATTTTGTTTTTCTTCACCCATTCAGAGGTGGACTTGCAGGTGTGTTTTGGTTTGTCGTCCTGCTGCAGAACCTAGTTGGTTTCTGCTTGAGGTCACAAACAGATGGTCCTTCATTGTCCTTCAGGATTTTTTGTAGACAGCAGAATTCTTGGTACCATTTATCACAGCAAGTCCTCTATGAAAAACAGGCCAAACGGAAGACCATCGCACTACCACCACAATATTTTACCATTGGTCTGATGTTCTTTTCCTGAAATGCAGCGTAACTTTTACACCAGATGAAATGGGACACACTTCCAAAAAGTTACAACTTTCGTCTATCAGAACACAGAGTATTTCCGCAAAAGATTAAGAGAAAATTCTGGCAACATTGAGACAAGCCCTAATGTTTGTTTTTGTTCAGCAGTTGTTTTTGCCCAGTGTCTTTCTTACGGTGGAGTCATCAACACTGACATTAACCGAGGCCTGCATTAATTTGGATGTTATCGTGGGGTCTTTTGTGACCTCTTGGATGAGTCGTCACTCCGCTGTTGGGGTAACTCCCGGTTCACTGCTGTTCCATGTTTCGCCATTTGTGAATAATGGCTCTCACTGTGGTTCTCTGAAGTCCCAAAGTTTAGTAATGGTTTTATAACCTTTTCCAGACAGAAAGATCTCAGTTAATTTCAGTTATGTTTCAACAAGGAGGGGGTAATCACATTTTCACACAGGACCACATAAAGTACGTGTGGTCTTTTTTTCTCCCTTAATAATACAAAGTTTAATTTTAAAACTGCATTTTGTGTTTAGTTGTGCGGTCTTTGACTAATTTGTTTGATGATCTGAAGTGTGTCAAACATGTTTTCACAATGCTGTATGTATAAATACAAATATACTGTATTTGTGAACAAATACTACACTAAAACTCTGTTTGTTTGTGTGTATGTAGTAACATATTGCAGAAATAAGGGGCAGAAAATCATTATTTTACATTGACACCTTTGGCTTTTTTCTTTAGGGATATGTTTAACCAAAGCAGACTTACTTTGGTCTCCAAGGCAAATATGAGTGTATTCTGTCCCACCATGTCCATTATCAATGTGTTTCCAAAGCCCGAGATGTACATATGGCCTATTCTCCTCCATTGTGGTCGTTATGAGTGGCCCCCTTCATGGAGCCAGGTGGCAGCAGACAGAGAGGGGGAGATGCCTGGTCCCTCATCCCGCCCTCCAACAAAGGCTGGTGAGGACAGCTGCTCCCAGTCTGCACCATTAAAGACATGAGGCTGAGATCTGGAGGGGGTGAGGTGCCAAAACCATTCCACTTCAAAGGTCTGAGACGCTTCCTTCATTTGTGGCAGTAGAAGACTGACGTTTCTCGTGGAATGATGTGCAATAGTGGCATTTCCGTGCACTAAATTTGTTGTGCCCCCCCTTTCATCAAGCATGCACAACTGATCCATTGTGATGCCTATTTGCATAATGATGTATTGTACACAACTTTCACAACAAGAGGTTTAGTAGGCACAAACTAATGAAACTCACTGATGTGGCACAGTATTTAAACATCATATTTTTAAATAAAAGTCAATTGATTTGTTTGGTACAGTTTTCTAATCTACAATTTAATGAATGAATGAATTGATACAATTAATTAAAATAATGTATAACTGCCTATGAAAACTGGACATGACGCGACTGTTTTAAGTTCTTTGATTTGATTAGATATTTTTAAAATTTTGAAATTGTCTTTTCATCAGCCTTGATAATGGTCCAACGCAGGCCACGTTTAACGTGGTTATTTTTATGTTAAATATGTCAGGGGTCAACAGAAAAGAACTGTGTGCCGCGACTGGCCCTTGGGCCAGACTTTGGACACCCCTGACTTAGAAATCAAGCAAAAGTTGTTAACTTGTGTTGCGGCAGCAGATAATATAGGAATACTGTTGCACACAAATTAGGAGTCAACAAACGAGAGGGAGGAAAAAACGCATCATGCAGCAGGCGCAGGCCAACACCTGTCGCTTTCTTTGGATAAGGGCCCTTAATTCCCCCGCCTGATTGTGTTTGGGTCGAGGGGCCTGCAGCAGCTGCCAACTGAAGGCATCGCCTTACATCCGCCCAACAGGCGCCTCAATCTGCTGAGGCTCGGACACAAAAGCCAGCGTGAAGGAAGAACGGTCGGGTGAAAAAACTGCGTGGAGGCAAAGGGAAAGATGCTCTAATGAGACGCGTTGCTTGTATGGCTGACTATGCTCACTTTTTGTTGTGACAATCAGATGCCTGAACTTTGCGTTGATCTAGAAATGCTCATGACAAAATGACTTTTGTCATTTAAGTCACACTCTTTAGCTACAAAGCAGAACATATTAGGGGAGGGGAGTTCAGCTTTTTCCAGCAAGAGCCACGTACAGAAATATTACAGGAGGTCGCCACTTAGATACATATTGTACATTAAAGATGCTAAAGATGCTGAAACCATTCCATAAATATAGATTGTGTTGCGGTTATGATTTACTTTATTTCAAATATGTTAAAAGTATGGCACACTTTCATTCAAAATGCTCAAAAAGGAGTAGAAGAAAAGCAGAGCTTATTTAATTCTATCTACATATCCTTGCCTTGGCAATTACTGATCATTTGCTCATTTCATTGTTTAACATTTTAGAGTTTAACATGATTTTATTACTAGTAATATATAGGATAAAAGTGTAATAATAAAGTTAATGTTTTGCAGATTGCTTCTTCAATATCCTAAATGATAAAAAATCTAATAAATAAATGCATTTACAAAAATAATGTTGCAGATGACAGATTATATGGTTTATATAGATTGTCCAATGTTTTTAAAAATATATATTATTTTTTAATTTAATTTGCTGACTGTATTATGTTTATAAATAGCAAACTATAGTATATTTTTTAAATTAGGCTTAATCCTAATTTACAAAATGCCTCAAGGGCCAATAAAAACGAGCTATGTGCACTTTGGGCACCCCCGCATTAGGGGATCATTATTATTGCAATTAATATAAAATGAAATTTCCATTTAATGACCTGCCAGATACTATAATTCCAGAATTATTCTGTGCCTGGATCTTGCAGGCTAATACTGTATTTCCCGTGGAGGAAAAACGACGTGGTCGTTGCCTTAACACAAAAAAAACCCCGCATTAAAGCCCATCCGGGTCTGGTGGTGCTGAGCGGAGACAAAGAACCGCATTCCTATTGGCTGCTGCCGTGTGCCAGCCCGGCCCCCATTCACATGCAAATCAGGCCCTATAAATACTAACAGCAGTCTGCACGTCTGACTTGGATTACACAACAAACATGGCAGCGGGGCAGGAGAGGGAGAGGAGAGAACCCACACCACAAGCAACATGGCTCCTTCTGCTCGGCTTGGCAAGGAGGAGGAGTGCAGCAAAGCGGACAGAAAGGTACACGGGAAGATGCCCTGGACGGACATGCGCACATGGATGGAGTTACTGAGTCTTATGTTGCAGGTGAGGAAACCTCTGGTGGAGAAGAAGAGGCGAGCTCGTATGAACGAGAGTCTGCAGGAGCTGAGGGGTCTGCTGGATGATTCTGACGTGGGTGCCTACCTCGCCTCATTGTCAAGGTGCTGCAAGGATGCAGAGGTTTTTACTCCAAGTCTCTCTCGCTCTCCACAGCTGCACTCCAAGATGGAGAACGCTGAGGTGTTGGAGATGACTGTGAAAAAGGTGGAGGGCATCCTGAAGAACAGATCACAAGGTAGGAGTGCGGGGACCTGATAAAGGATTTCCCATTGCTGGAAATCCAGCATACTGAAAAATCACAGGATGCCATTTTTCAATGTTGAATATTTTAAAGGCTAAAACATTGTATATTTATTGTTTTAAAGGTGACAAAGTACACTGAATGTATTAATAGGGTTATGGGCATCAAGGGTGAAACTTTTCTCCTAGATTACTTTTTTTTTTTTAAGTTTTCTTAGACCTAGTCTAGACCAGGAGTATCCAAAGTGCAGCCTGAGGGCCATTTTCAGCTCACAGCTTGTTTTTTTTATTAGCCTTTGGCATATATACCCCTTCTGGCGGGGTACACCCTGGACTGGTTGCCAGCCAATCACAGGGCACACCACTATTCCCACCTATGGATAATTTAGAGTCTCCAATTAACCTTAGATGCGGTGTTTTTGGAATGTGGAAGGAAATCAACGGCTAGGTAGAACATGCAAACTCCACACAGAGATGCCCAAGCAGAGAGTCGAACCTTCCACCTTCCAGTTAGGTTGTCTAACATGCCAACCACTCAAAATTGAATCATTATTAATGCAATATACTGTATTATTAGATATTACACACATTTTTGAGATGTTTGATATTAGCTTTCTTACCGATCCCTGGTATTGTACTGCACTTCATTTATGACATCTTATGTAAGCAGTTGACCTAAATGTATACAATTTATTGTGATGCTACGGGATGCATTTCACAAATAAACACTGTTTGTGCAAAAAAGACAAATACTGCAATATGCAATGTAAGTTACAGAAAACATGCCATATTTTTTTGAAACATTTTCTTTCAATAAAGTAGTCTCATGACGACTAGGCAACTAAAATATCATGATGACTGTGTCAGCCAATAATATTGAACACCCCTAACTAATTTGCTATATTACCTATAATGTAAACACAAAATAGCTTATACACTGTATTGATCTACATTATATTGGTTTTAGTCTTTTTACTTTATAAAAAGTCAATGTGACTTTTCTCCTGCATCCTTCAAGTTTTGTTAGCAGCTCAAGCTGGAAAAAGTTTGGACGCCGCTCATCCGGAATCTTTATTAATCTTTATCAGGGAGTGTTATCAGTATATGCTGAGACATGGCGAAGAAGGGGTAAGATTAAATTAGCTCAGCCTCTTCCTACTCCCTTTCTGGCATGTTGCATAGTGCAAATATAATCATGAAGTAAAACCTCCACGTCGTACCATGGAGCAGTAAAGCTGTAGCAATTCCTTGATCTCCCTCCCCCCACAGAAGCAGACACGTTGAGCCATGACGCGAGCGAGAGGTTTGCAGCCGGCTACATCCAGTGCATGCACGAGGTTCACATGTTTGTGTCCACCTGTCCCGGAATCGACGCCACAGTGGCCGCCGAGCTGCTCAACCACCTCCTGGAGTGCATGCCCCTGAACGAAGACCACCTCCAGGACGTGCTGATGGATCTAATAACCGACACCCCAGCAAGCAGTTGGCACGGCGACGGAGACCTGCTGCGATCCGCTTTGGCTTCCCCTGGAGGAAGGAGTGTGTCCAGCGGGTCTTCCTTCTCGCCGGCCCCGTCCAGCGCGTCAAGCGAGGACCTGTGCTCCGACCTGGAGGACACAGACAGCGAGCACAACCAGAGCACCACGGAAGCTTTGGAGAGCAGGGAAGCTCTGAGCATTCCTACGATAACCTGCCCCAGGTCTATGTGGAGACCCTGGTAGGTGCTCATGAGTGTGGATGGGCCTTACCCTTACTTACCCTTAGTGAAAGGAAAAACCCCACCCCAAAATGAACACTTAATAATCACCTACTTCTGCAATGCATTTCTTCCATGGAATTATACCTGGACTCTCCAAATTGATTACTAGGAATACCAGGGAACAAGTCTGCAGCCGACGTTTTCGGTTTTGTGGATGAACTGCTGATCATGAGTGGATATTTCCTTCCTCGTAACTTCACCACTAAAGACCAAGACCCCAGTTTGATGTACTGTATACAGAACCAGTATGGGTACAAGAGAGCTCTTTTAGAAACAAATTTAAGTTTGGCAGTGCCTCTGATTAATATAAATATTTTTATCTTATTTTGGAAAGACCGTTTTACTGGAACCTTGGTTAGCATCATTCATTTGTAACAGAAGGTCCGACTCTAGCCAAAACGGATGCTACCCAAATCAATTTTTCTCATCAAAAATAATGTACATCCGATCAATCCATCTAGTTATAGTTTGACATGCAGAAAACAAATTGAAATGCATATAAAGATATATAAATGATGAATGAAAAGGCTAAATGAACATTTAAGGTTTTTTTTGCTTTCGTTGATGACCTGATTCTTGATGTGACTGTTCCCAAAGACATGATGTGGCAGCAAGATCAACACGCAACACCACCTTCCTGTTTTGCCATGAGTTATTTGTTGACGTCAGTAGTGTGTGAAGGTAAAATTAACCTCAAAGGTTCAGTTATCCCGTTTGTCATTTATGTGTATGTAGAATAGCTTTGTGCATGCAAAATTATAAACGTGTTTTGTTTTTGAGAGTTAACTACTGATGACATCATAGACAGACTACCGTTCTGGTTGCCATTTTGTTAGCTATCTAGCTAATTGGATGCTGTGTTGCTTTTTTTTATTTAAAAAAAAAAAAAAGGAACACAGTAGGACTCACATATAAAAGCGAGGCAAAAATGTGGCGTACATTTTCAAAACACGCTAACCGGGGCGGACTCTAACCAAGGTTCCACTCTAGCTTATTGTCCGCTAACCTCCTTTAGAATATTGTGTTGTTATTAAGTCTAGACGACTGAATAAAAAGTTTGTAAAGAAAATGCATTTAAGTGTAACGCAAGTTGTCACTGTTGTGGATGTCTCCCATTGAACTGGTGAAAAGTCACATATTATGGGATGGAAATATTGCATACGGGAAAATATTGTCACAGTTGCGATGCGTACCTTCAAACCAATAGTCTTGCATGCGGAACTGATATTAAAGACTGGATCGACTTTTTGTATATTCAATCCACACTGCCAACGCAACAAGAGCACATGCAACAGGAAACATTTTATTATTAAGGGAGAACGAAATGTAAACCTACATGGCCCTGTGTGAAAAAGTAATTGCCCCCTAAACCTAAAAACTGGTTGGGCCACCCGTAGCAGCAACAACTGCAATCAAGCTTTTGTGATCACTTTGGCCCACTCATCTTTGCAGAATTGCTGTCATTCAGCTACATTGGAGGCTTTCCCAGCTTCTTTAAGGTCATGCCTCAGCATCTCAAAAGTATTCATGTCAGGACTTTGACTAGGCCACTCCAAAGTCTTCCTTTTGTTTTTCTTCAGTCATTCAAAGCTGGACTTGCTGGTGTGTTTTGGATCATCGTCCTGCTGCAGAACTCAACATTGTTTTAGCTTGCTGTCACAAACCGATGGCTGGACGTTCTCCTTCTGGACTTTTTGGTTGACAGCAGAATTCATGGCTCTGACAACCACAGAAAGTCTTCCAGGTCATGCAGCAGCAAAACAGTCTCAGACCATCACACTATCCATCCATCCATCCATTTTCCACCGCTTATCCGGGTCCGGGGGCAGCAGCTTCAGTAGGGAAGTCCAGACTTCCCGGTGCCCAGCGACCTCTTCCAGCTCCATCGGAAGGACACCAAGGCATTCCCAGGCCAGCTGTGAGACATAGTCCCTCCAGCGTGTCCTAGGTCTTCCCGGGGGCCTTCTCCCGACTGGGCATGCCCGAAACACCTCAACAGGGAGGCGCCCGGGAGGCGTCCGGACAAGATGCCCGAGCCACCACAAATGGCTCCTCTCGATGTGAAGGAGCAGCGGCTCTACTCTGAGCTCCTCCCGGATGACCTAGCTCCTCACCCGAACCATCGCACTACCACCGCCATATTTTATTG
>QODF01000206.1:1955415-2047572 GCA_024372805.1 Oostethus manadensis | reverse complement strand
ACACTCACATTCATACCTATGGACAATTTAGAGTCGCCAATCAACCTAACATGCATGTTTTTGGAATGTGGGAGGAAACCGGAGTACCCGGAGAAAACCCACAACACACAAGGAGAACACGCAAACTCCATACAGAGATGCCATATGTAAATCCCCAAATCAAAATGAATTTATGCAAAAATGGAAACCATCTCAACAAACCCACTTATTCTTATGCCTCAGGCAAAAGTCCCAAGTAAACGTGCAAGCGATGAAAGATGAGTTTGGGTTATGTCAGTCCGCTAGTCGGAGGGGCGTCAACATAAGCGGGTAACAATGTAATTCTATTTCTGGTTCTCTCTGGTGGAAGTCACAAATTAATGTGCAAGCAATGGCTGGTGTAGATGTTATGTCGACAACCGCTTATGTTGACATCAGTCAGCCAGCTGGAAGGGGCGTCATCAAAAGCAGGTTTCGTTGTATTTCTATTTCTGGTTGTCTCTGGCTACACTCGCAAGTAAACGCGCAAGCATTGAATAGCTACATCTGGTTACGTCGACAACCGCTTATGTTGACGTCAGTCAGCCAGCTGGAAGGGGCTTGAATATAAGCAGGTTTTGTTGTAGTTCTATTTCTGGCTATCTCTGGCTAAAATCACGAGTAAGCGTGCAAGCATTGAATAGCTAATTACGGTTACGTCGACAACCGCTTATGTTTTCTCTTTTTTCTTTTCTCAGTCAGCCACTCAAATGGGCGTCAACATACGGTGGTTTCATTGTAACTATTTTTATTGTAACTATTTTTGGTTGTCTCTGGCTTAAGTCGCAAGTAAAGGTGCAAGCAATGGCGAGATTCAAGGTTATGTCGACAACCACTTGTGTTGACATCAGTCAGCCAGTTGGAAGGGGCGTCAAACTGGGTGCAGTTTTGGAGCTGACCACCAGAGGGCACTATGGCATATGTTAACAAACCGTCTCTCCCCTGCAGACCCCCTCGAGGCCCAGCAGAAATACAGCACAGGGTACATCCAGTGTGTACATGAGGTCCATAGCATGCTCCTCACCTGCGACTGGATGGACAAGACTCTTGGCTCCCGGCTACTTAACCACCTACTCAAGTCCCTGCCCAGGTCCCCTGAGGAGAGCCATCTCCAGCCCACACCTAGACTTGATGTCCCGGGTTTGGCGGGTCAGGGTGCACAACCCCTCAGCACCCCAATCAGAAAAGACCAGATGCAGCCCCGTCAAGAGCGAGGAGTGCTCCACAGCTCCCACTTAGGGATGCTGGAGATGTGGAGGCCCTGGTGAAGCTCTGGGTTCCATTGGCAATTTTGTTAGGCTGTCATGCATTATGTATCTTATAGATATGCTGCTCAGGAGACAAGTATGTGGGCCAGTTTTGTTCCAGTCCATTATTGTTGTAGGTGCTCCACTGATTCTACACAGACCTCTGCGTGGTACTTCCCTTCCGAAGTTGACTTCTCGTAGCCTGCATTATAGAAGGCTTTTATTCTTCTTTCTTGTATTTATTGTATTAACATGATATTTATGTTCTATTATAATTTTTTCTGCTGTCTTTCTTTTCTTTTCTTGAATCACCGTCTTTGCATTGCATATGTTTGCACGTGTGATCCTGCACTAACACCAGTAATAATAAAAAATACTGTTTAATACTGAGGGATGCTTACTTGCATTGTGTTCAATTTTCATGTGTTTAGCATTTCTGCGATGATTTTCAAAGGGAGCTCTTGGCATAATACAGGGGTGTACAAGCTATCCCCCAAGGACCACATACTGTAAAATCAATCAAGTGTCATTTAAAAAAAGCCTAAAACCAATCCAACTTTAAACGTTGTCTTGTTACATTATGCATTTTTGCTCTTTTTTCGCTCTTGTAATTTAATTTGATTTAATTATTTAATTAAATTTTCCACAGGGATGCCAGATGTTTGGCTGACAAACAGTCCAGGCCGTAACCCATGCCTCACTCAAAATCAGCTAGGATAGGCTCCAGCATTCCCCCGCAACGCTGGTGAGGACAAGTGGCACAGAATATTCATAAATGAATTCCTCGAACCATTTTGGCCTGATAATTTATTCAGACCATGTGTTTAAACTATTTTAATGTTGTATTTTGGCATTTTATTCTTTTTTTTTAAATTAAATTAAACAATTAAACAATTTCTTCCTGTACATAGTACACAAATGTACAAATGTCAGGACTTTAACTAGGCCACTTCTAAAACTACATTTTGTTTTTCTTCACCCATTCAGAGGTGGACTTGCAGGTGTGTTTTGGTTTGTCGTCCTGCTGCAGAACCTAGTTGGTTTCTGCTTGAGGTCACAAACAGATGGTCCTTCATTGTCCTTCAGGATTTTTTGTAGACAGCAGAATTCTTGGTACCATTTATCACAGCAAGTCCTCTATGAAAAACAGGCCAAACGGAAGACCATCGCACTACCACCACAATATTTTACCATTGGTCTGATGTTCTTTTCCTGAAATGCAGCGTAACTTTTACACCAGATGAAATGGGACACACTTCCAAAAAGTTACAACTTTCGTCTATCAGAACACAGAGTATTTCCGCAAAAGATTAAGAGAAAATTCTGGCAACATTGAGACAAGCCCTAATGTTTGTTTTTGTTCAGCAGTTGTTTTTGCCCAGTGTCTTTCTTACGGTGGAGTCATCAACACTGACATTAACCGAGGCCTGCATTAATTTGAATGTTATTGTGGGGTCTCTTGTGACCTCTTGGATGAGTCGTCACTCCGCTCTTGGGGTAACTCCCGGTTCACTGCTGTTCCATGTTTCGCCATTTGTGAAAAATGGCTCTCACTGTGGTTCTCTGAAGTCCCAAAGTTTAGTAATGGTTTTATAACCTTTTCCAGACAGATAGATCTCAGTTAATTTCAGTTATGTTTCAACAAGGAGGGGGTAATCACATTTTCACACAGGACCACATAAAGTACGTGTGGTCTTTTTTTCTCCCTTAATAATACAAAGTTTAATTTTAAAACTGCATTTTGTGTTTAGTTGTGCGGTCTTTGACTAATTTGTTTGATGATCTGAAGTGTGTCAAACATGTTTTCACAATGCTGTATGTATAAATACAAATATACTGTATTTGTGAACAAATACTACACTAAAACTCTGTTTGTTTGTGTGTATGTAGTAACATATTGCAGAAATAAGGGGCAGAAAATCATTATTTTACATTGACACCTTTGGCTTTTTTCTTTAGGGATATGTTTAACCAAAGCAGACTTACTTTGGTCTCCAAGGCAAATATGAGTGTATTCTGTCCAACCATGTCCATTATCAATGTGTTTCCAAAGCCCGAGATGTACATATGGCCTATTCTCCTCCATTGTGGTCGTTATGAGTGGCCCCCTTCATGGAGCCAGGTGGCAGCAGACAGAGAGGGGGAGATGCCTGGTCCCTCATCCCGCCCTCCAACAAAGGCTGGTGAGGACAGCTGCTCCCAGTCTGCACCATTAAAGACATGAGGCTGAGATCTGGAGGGGGTGAGGTGCCAAAACCATTCCACTTCAAAGGTCTGAGACGCTTCCTTCATTTGTGGCAGTAGAAGACTGACGTTTCTCGTGGAATGATGTGCAATAGTGGCATTTCCGTGCACTAAATTTGTTGTGCCCCCCCCTTTCATCAAGCATGCACAACTGATCCATTGTGATGCCTATTTGCATAATGATGTATTGTACACAACTTTCACAACAAGAGGTTTAGTAGGCACAAACTAATGAAACTCACTGATGTGGCACAGTATTTAAACATCATATTTTTAAATAAAAGTCAATTGATTTGTTTGGTACAGTTTTCTAATCTACAATTTAATGAATGAATGAATTGATACAATTAATTAAAATAATGTATAACTGCCTATGAAAACTGGACATGACGCGACTGTTTTAAGTTCTTTGATTTGATTAGATATTTTTAAAATTTTGAAATTGTCTTTTCATCAGCCTTGATAATGGTCCAACGCAGGCCACGTTTAACGTGGTTATTTTTATGTTAAATATGTCAGGGGTCAACAGAAAAGAACTGTGTGCCGCGACTGGCCCTTGGGCCAGACTTTGGACACCCCTGACTTAGAAATCAAGCAAAAGTTGTTAACTTGTGTTGCGGCAGCAGATAATATAGGAATACTGTTGCACACAAATTAGGAGTCAACAAACGAGAGGGAGGAAAAAACGCATCATGCAGCAGGCGCAGGCCAACACCTGTCGCTTTCTTTGGATAAGGGCCCTTAATTCCCCCGCCTGATTGTGTTTGGGTCGAGGGGCCTGCAGCAGCTGCCAACTGAAGGCATCGCCTTACATCCGCCCAACAGGCGCCTCAATCTGCTGAGGCTCGGACACAAAAGCCAGCGTGAAGGAAGAACGGTCGGGTGAAAAAACTGCGTGGAGGCAAAGGGAAAGATGCTCTAATGAGACGCGTTGCTTGTATGGCTGACTATGCTCACTTTTTGTTGTGACAATCAGATGCCTGAACTTTGCGTTGATCTAGAAATGCTCATGACAAAATGACTTTTGTCATTTAAGTCACACTCTTTAGCTACAAAGCAGAACATATTAGGGGAGGGGAGTTCAGCTTTTTCCAGCAAGAGCCACGTACAGAAATATTACAGGAGGTCGCCACTTAGATACATATTGTACATTAAAGATGCTAAAGATGCTGAAACCATTCCATAAATATAGATTGTGTTGCGGTTATGATTTACTTTATTTCAAATATGTTAAAAGTATGGCACACTTTCATTCAAAATGCTCAAAAAGGAGTAGAAGAAAAGCAGAGCTTATTTAATTCTATCTACATATCCTTGCCTTGGCAATTACTGATCATTTGCTCATTTCATTGTTTAACATTTTAGAGTTTAACATGATTTTATTACTAGTAATATATAGGATAAAAGTGTAATAATAAAGTTAATGTTTTGCAGATTGCTTCTTCAATATCCTAAATGATAAAAAATCTAATAAATAAATGCATTTACAAAAATAATGTTGCAGATGACAGATTATATGGTTTATATAGATTGTCCAATGTTTTTAAAAATATATATTATTTTTTAATTTAATTTGCTGACTGTATTATGTTTATAAATAGCAAACTATAGTATATTTTTTAAATTAGGCTTAATCCTAATTTACAAAATGCCTCAAGGGCCAATAAAAACGAGCTATGTGCACTTTGGGCACCCCCGCATTAGGGGATCATTATTATTGCAATTAATATAAAATGAAATTTCCATTTAATGACCTGCCAGATACTATAATTCCAGAATTATTCTGTGCCTGGATCTTGCAGGCTAATACTGTATTTCCCGTGGAGGAAAAACGACGTGGTCGTTGCCTTAACACAAAAAAAACCCCGCATTAAAGCCCATCCGGGTCTGGTGGTGCTGAGCGGAGACAAAGAACCGCATTCCTATTGGCTGCTGCCGTGTGCCAGCCCGGCCCCCATTCACATGCAAATCAGGCCCTATAAATACTAACAGCAGTCTGCACGTCTGACTTGGATTACACAACAAACATGGCAGCGGGGCAGGAGAGGGAGAGGAGAGAACCCACACCACAAGCAACATGGCTCCTTCTGCTCGGCTTGGCAAGGAGGAGGAGTGCAGCAAAGCGGACAGAAAGGTACACGGGAAGATGCCCTGGACGGACATGCGCACATGGATGGAGTTACTGAGTCTTATGTTGCAGGTGAGGAAACCTCTGGTGGAGAAGAAGAGGCGAGCTCGTATGAACGAGAGTCTGCAGGAGCTGAGGGGTCTGCTGGATGATTCTGACGTGGGTGCCTACCTCGCCTCATTGTCAAGGTGCTGCAAGGATGCAGAGGTTTTTACTCCAAGTCTCTCTCGCTCTCCACAGCTGCACTCCAAGATGGAGAACGCTGAGGTGTTGGAGATGACTGTGAAAAAGGTGGAGGGCATCCTGAAGAACAGATCACAAGGTAGGAGTGCGGGGACCTGATAAAGGATTTCCCATTGCTGGAAATCCAGCATACTGAAAAATCACAGGATGCCATTTTTCAATGTTGAATATTTTAAAGGCTAAAACATTGTATATTTATTGTTTTAAAGGTGACAAAGTACACTGAATGTATTAATAGGGTTATGGGCATCAAGGGTGAAACTTTTCTCCTAGATTACTTTTTTTTTTTTAAGTTTTCTTAGACCTAGTCTAGACCAGGAGTATCCAAAGTGCAGCCTGAGGGCCATTTTCAGCTCACAGCTTGTTTTTTTTATTAGCCTTTGGCATATATACCCCTTCTGGCGGGGTACACCCTGGACTGGTTGCCAGCCAATCACAGGGCACACCACTATTCCCACCTATGGATAATTTAGAGTCTCCAATTAACCTTAGATGCGGTGTTTTTGGAATGTGGAAGGAAATCAACGGCTAGGTAGAACATGCAAACTCCACACAGAGATGCCCAAGCAGAGAGTCGAACCTTCCACCTTCCAGTTAGGTTGTCTAACATGCCAACCACTCAAAATTGAATCATTATTAATGCAATATACTGTATTATTAGATATTACACACATTTTTGAGATGTTTGATATTAGCTTTCTTACCGATCCCTGGTATTGTACTGCACTTCATTTATGACATCTTATGTAAGCAGTTGACCTAAATGTATACAATTTATTGTGATGCTACGGGATGCATTTCACAAATAAACACTGTTTGTGCAAAAAAGACAAATACTGCAATATGCAATGTAAGTTACAGAAAACATGCCATATTTTTTTGAAACATTTTCTTTCAATAAAGTAGTCTCATGACGACTAGGCAACTAAAATATCATGATGACTGTGTCAGCCAATAATATTGAACACCCCTAACTAATTTGCTATATTACCTATAATGTAAACACAAAATAGCTTATACACTGTATTGATCTACATTATATTGGTTTTAGTCTTTTTACTTTATAAAAAGTAAATGTGACCTTTCTCCTGCATCCTTCAAGTTTTGTTAGCAGCTCAAGCTGGAAAAAGTGTGGACGCCGCTCATCCGGAATCTTTATTAATCTTTATCAGGGAGTGTTATCAGTATATGCTGAGACATGGCGAAGAAGGGGTAAGATTAAATTAGCTCAGCCTCTTCCTACTCCCTTTCTGGCATGTTGCATAGTGCAAATATAATCATGAAGTAAAACCTCCACGTCGTACCATGGAGCAGTAAAGCTGTAGCAATTCCTTGATCTCCCTCCCCCCACAGAAGCAGACACGTTGAGCCATGACGCGAGCGAGAGGTTTGCAGCCGGCTACATCCAGTGCATGCACGAGGTTCACATGTTTGTGTCCACCTGTCCCGGAATCGACGCCACAGTGGCCGCCGAGCTGCTCAACCACCTCCTGGAGTGCATGCCCCTGAACGAAGACCACCTCCAGGACGTGCTGATGGATCTAATAACCGACACCCCAGCAAGCAGTTGGCACGGCGACGGAGACCTGCTGCGATCCGCTTTGGCTTCCCCTGGAGGAAGGAGTGTGTCCAGCGGGTCTTCCTTCTCGCCGGCCCCGTCCAGCGCGTCAAGCGAGGACCTGTGCTCCGACCTGGAGGACACAGACAGCGAGCACAACCAGAGCACCACGGAAGCTTTGGAGAGCAGGGAAGCTCTGAGCATTCCTACGATAACCTGCCCCAGGTCTATGTGGAGACCCTGGTAGGTGCTCATGAGTGTGGATGGGCCTTACCCTTACTTACCCTTAGTGAAAGGAAAAACCCCACCCCAAAATGAACACTTAATAATCACCTACTTCTGCAATGCATTTCTTCCATGGAATTATACCTGGACTCTCCAAATTGATTACTAGGAATACCAGGGAACAAGTCTGCAGCCGACGTTTTCGGTTTTGTGGATGAACTGCTGATCATGAGTGGATATTTCCTTCCTCGTAACTTCACCACTAAAGACCAAGACCCCAGTTTGATGTACTGTATACAGAACCAGTATGGGTACAAGAGAGCTCTTTTAGAAACAAATTTAAGTTTGGCAGTGCCTCTGATTAATATAAATATTTTTATCTTATTTTGGAAAGACCGTTTTACTGGAACCTTGGTTAGCATCATTCATTTGTAACAGAAGGTCCGACTCTAGCCAAAACGGATGCTACCCAAATCAATTTTTCTCATCAAAAATAATGTACATCCGATCAATCCATCTAGTTATAGTTTGACATGCAGAAAACAAATTGAAATGCATATAAAGATATATAAATGATGAATGAAAAGGCTAAATGAACATTTAAGGTTTTTTTTGCTTTCGTTGATGACCTGATTCTTGATGTGACTGTTCCCAAAGACATGATGTGGCAGCAAGATCAACACGCAACACCACCTTCCTGTTTTGCCATGAGTTATTTGTTGACGTCAGTAGTGTGTGAAGGTAAAATTAACCTCAAAGGTTCAGTTATCCCGTTTGTCATTTATGTGTATGTAGAATAGCTTTTTGCATGCAAAATTATAAACGTGTTTTGTTTTTGAGAGTTAACTACTGATGACATCATAGACAGACTACCGTTCTGGTTGCCATTTTGTTAGCTATCTAGCTAATTGGATGCTGTGTTGCTTTTTTTTATTTAAAAAAAAAAAAAAGGAACACAGTAGGACTCACATATAAAAGCGAGGCAAAAATGTGGCGTACATTTTCAAAACACGCTAACCGGGGCGGACTCTAACCAAGGTTCCACTCTAGCTTATTGTCCGCTAACCTCCTTTAGAATATTGTGTTGTTATTAAGTCTAGACGACTGAATAAAAAGTTTGTAAAGAAAATGCATTTAAGTGTAACGCAAGTTGTCACTGTTGTGGATGTCTCCCATTGAACTGGTGAAAAGTCACATATTATGGGATGGAAATATTGCATACGGGAAAATATTGTCACAGTTGCGATGCGTACCTTCAAACCAATAGTCTTGCATGCGGAACTGATATTAAAGACTGGATCGACTTTTTGTATATTCAATCCACACTGCCAACGCAACAAGAGCACATGCAACAGGAAACATTTTATTATTAAGGGAGAACGAAATGTAAACCTACATGGCCCTGTGTGAAAAAGTAATTGCCCCCTAAACCTAAAAACTGGTTGGGCCACCCGTAGCAGCAACAACTGCAATCAAGCTTTTGTGATCACTTTGGCCCACTCATCTTTGCAGAATTGCTGTCATTCAGCTACATTGGAGGCTTTCCCAGCTTCTTTAAGGTCATGCCTCAGCATCTCAAAAGTATTCATGTCAGGACTTTGACTAGGCCACTCCAAAGTCTTCCTTTTGTTTTTCTTCAGTCATTCAAAGCTGGACTTGCTGGTGTGTTTTGGATCATCGTCCTGCTGCAGAACTCAACATTGTTTTAGCTCGCTGTCACAAACCGATGGCTGGACGTTCTCCTTCTGGACTTTTTGGTTGACAGCAGAATTCATGGCTCTGACAACCACAGAAAGTCTTCCAGGTCATGCAGCAGCAAAACAGTCTCAGACCATCACACTATCCATCCATTCATCAATTTTCCACCGCTTATCCGGGTCCGGGGGCAGCAGCTTCAGTAGGGAAGTCCAGACTTCCCGGTGCCCAGCGACCTCTTCCAGCTCCATCGGAAGGACACCAAGGCATTCCCAGGCCAGCTGTGAGACATAGTCCCTCCAGCGTGTCCTAGGTCTTCCCGGGGGCCTTCTCCCGACTGGGCATGCCCGAAACACCTCAACAGGGAGGCGCCCGGGAGGCGTCCGGACAAGATGCCCGAGCCACCACAAATGGCTCCTCTCGATGTGAAGGAGCAGCGGCTCTACTCTGAGCTCCTCCCGGATGACCTAGCTTCTCACCCGAACCATCGCACTACCACCGCCATATTTTATTGCTGGTTTCGGAAATACGGCATTACTTTTACACACACCTTCCAAAACATTCAACTTTTGTCTCGCAAGACCATATTTTCCCAAAGATTTTGGGAATCATCAAGATGTTTTCTAGCAAAATCGAGTCGAGCCTTAATGTTTTTTTGTTCAGCAGTGGTTTTTGTCTTGGAACTCTGCCATTCAGGTGGTTTTTGCCCAGTCTCTTTCTTTTGGCGGAGTCATAAACACTGACATTAACTGAGGCCTGTAGTTTTTGGATGTTGTTGTGGTATCTTTTGTGACCACTTAAATTAATTTTGGTTGGCTGGCCACTCCTGGGAAGGTTCACCACTGTTACACGTTTTTGCCATTTGTGGATAATGTCTCTCACTGTGGTTCACTAGAGTCCCAAAGCATGACAAATGGCTTTATAACCGTTTCCAGACTGATAGATCTCAATTAATGTCAGTTATGTTTTAACAGTTTACACTAAATCACTTTAATCACTTTTTTTCACACAGGGGGATGCAGGTTTGCATTTTTTTTGTCCCTTATAATAAAAAGTTTCATTTAAAAACTGCATTTTGTGTTCGGTTGTGTTGTTGTATAAATTGACGCGCATCCTTGTACATATACAGTCTAGCGTACTCCGTTAACCTCACTATGTTCAATCTGACACACATTTTCCAAACTTAAGACATCTTAAAGGCCATACTGGAAAATGTAATGTGTTTCATATACAGTACAGTACTGTATATACAGTACAAAAATGTATCATTTAATTGGTTACAGACCGACCAAGATAACTGAATATCTGCCATGTAGGATTCCTTATTTATAAATGGAATATTTTCATAGTTTTAGACCTTTCAAAATAGTTTTTTTTAAACCATTATTAGGGCCCTCTAGACATGAAACAACACCGTTAGTCACCGTTAGAATCATTTTATCCAATGGAATAGACAAAATAACGGAAAATAAGCCATTTATGACATAAATAAGACTAGTGATTGTGTGCGTTGCTGGGTTTGTCTCCTAAAAAGGGTACCAAAGCGTGAGATAAAAAGCAAAATTGAAAGTAATTTTCTAGCCGTGTATCGCTTTATTAATTATATTGTCATATCGTTTTTATCTGTCACTATAAATGTGGTAAAGTTAACTTAAATTGTCAAATACATGCTCCAAAATGGCGACGTAGCTTGAATGCAGAGCTAGAGATGGACCCCGCTTCCAACCGCGCGAGAGCTTCAACACCGTGTTCTTCAAAGCACTGTTTGTAAATCTAGATTAACACGCTCCACTTTTCACAGAAACATTATGTAAAAAAAACTGCTCCCCAAAGCATACGTTGTATTCCTGATTTTGTTATTGTATTGCAGTTGTTGACAAAAAATGGGGAAATAATCTGCAAATTCTTATTGTGTGTCAGGGCAGCTCATTTGCATAGAGTCTTCCAAGATTCAATTTTAGTTACATTATGTGCGGACTATGCTGGTGATGTTGGCAACGCACAGACTAAATGATGTATCATGTCAACGTTTTCTCATTGCATCACAGCTTTTTGCTCTTTGTTTCCCATTTTGCTGTTGTTTTTCCATTCATTTTACTTCTACAACATAAAAAGGACACCCCTATTTAAGACAATTATTTCTTCCCCTTAGAAAATTAGATACAGTACTTCTGCAATAACTACTGACTTCCAATACTAGAGCAGTGTCCAGTCTGTGTGTGTGTTCCCATTAACCCCTCTCCAAGCGTCCCTCCTCTCACCTTAGATTGGACGAGGTCATTGGCAGGCGGCTGTTAGATCCTGTGTAGATGGTGTGTATCCACCATAAGGATGTTCTTCTTCCTGTTGGACAAAGCTCACTGCAAAAGCACATCATATTTATTCTATTGCCTCTGCATCATTCATATTTAGGGACACTGACGTTACACATCACTCGCGAGAGGCCAGGGTCACCGTCTCATGTCGTGAAGACTTTCCCAGAATAGGGCTGAGTGGCGGATGGGTGTGAAAGTGGCAGGGAACACGTTGAAAAGGGAGACGCAGTGATCAAAGCAGGGAAGCGTCAAAGCCTGCAGAGCTGAAGAGACCGTAGAAGGGATAGAAGCTGGATCAGGTTCTTCAAAGAGAGAAACGCACACATAGACAGTATGTGCACAGACCCGCCTCTGCAGTACATCTCAATCAAACTGAAAAATATAATAATGCTCAGTTTGAATATGAAATACAGTGCCGGTATCGCCGATACTGATACTTGAAGACCATTGAATGATTTTGTGATTTCATTTGTTGATTATGATCATAATTCGAATGAAATACAAACATTTTAGACAAACAAATAATATTTTTGAATCAACAAACACCCTCTAGTCTAGTGGACATGCTTGTAGGGCACCATACTGCGAGCGGTTGACACTGTAAATGATGGTATCCATCTGATATTTGGTAAATACAGGTCTAGTATTGCTGACACCTTTCATCAAAAATCAATGGCTGATGAATGATTTTGCTTTTGCCTAACATTTTTGTTTTTGCTGTCATCTTTTACGGGCGCGGAACTAACAATGCAAAACCTTTGCTATGTACACAAAAGGCTTAGCTCTCTCAAGTATTATTCACAAATCTGTCTAAATCTGTCTTAGCGAGCAGTTATAATTATATAAATACATAAGTTATAAGTGTAGCATATCAGGATGCTGATTAGACAGCGTGACTATTGCACAGATGTGCCTTAGGCCACTTCAAAATATGCAGTTTTATCACAGCACAAAAACCATCCTAAAACTATCCAACCTCTACCACACCGGCGGACTCTCCATGCATCACCTGCAGGTTGGCTTATGAATTGTGGGTCAAAGTTCAGCAGCATGCAGCAGTTGGCCTGAGAGAGATTTAACGGGCAGTAAGCAGCATATGGCTCTGAAACGGATCCCTGGGGAGCCCAGCCACCCTCAACTGTCTTTGACTGAGAGAGAACAATCACTTCCAACTGGATAGCAACATCAGCTCTGTGTGTGTGTGTGTGTGTGTGTGTGTGTGTGAGAGGGGGGGGGGGGTTGTTTTAACAAAACAATACTGAAGGTTTCATGGAGGTGTTTAGCAAAAATGTATCACGAGAACAATAAAACTCCACTAATCATAACGGCCTTGTGAAGTAGTGTTCAAAATAATAGCAATGCAATGTGACTTGTACAACCACATTATTCACTCTTATTAGTATATTTTTATTGCTACATGGCAAACAAGTTACCAGTAGGTGCAGTAGATTCCCTTAAGATTGTGCAACTGGGCAATTAGTTGACACAGTGTGTCTGCCGTTGACTTTACAAACTCAAAGCTGTTTTGTGCAAACTTTTTTGTTTCTAGGATTTGGCAATCCTGTGAATCACAGTTTTCTATAACTGCTTCACATCTGTGTGGCATGGGGTCAACCAACTTGTGGCACCTTTCAGCTGTTATTTCACCCCAAGATTCTTTAACAACATTCCACAATTCATTAACATTTCTTGGTTTTGCTTAACAGCATTTTTGATGTCACCCCACAGGTTCTCCATTGGATTAAGGTCCGGGGATTGGGTTGGCCACTCCATAACATTACGACTTAATAAGATTTTGCTTGTTTACTAGTGTGTTTGGGGTCATTGTCTTGTTGAAACCTTTCAAGGGCATGACCTCTTCAAGTATTTTGACATATGCAAACTGATCCATGATTCCTGCTATGTGATAAATAGGCCAACACCGTAGTAGGAGAAACATGCCCATATCATGATGCTTACACCACCATGCTTCACTCTCTTCACCTTTAATTCAGAGTTTGGGGGTCGTCTCACAAACTGTCTGCGGCCTTAGGACCACAAAATTAACAATTTTACTCTCCACAAAATGTCCCTCGTCTGCATAAGCCTCTTTTTTAATCAGAGGTACTTTTTAGTGAATTCTTGCAAATAGATTAGCTTCACACGTCTAACTGTAACAGTACTTTGAGGTAACTCCAGACTGTCTATGATCATCCTGGAGCTGATCATTGGCTGAGCCTTTGCCATTCTCATTATTCTCTGATTCATTTTGATAGCTGTCTGCCGTTTTCTGCCACGTCTTCTGGGTTTTTGTACTCGTTTTTACTCGCACCCTGTTTGGGTCGGGGAAAGATATTCGCCACAACTGATGGTAGACGCACCCTGCGGTAATACACTTTTCCTTTAACCGAGGAATATTATCAAAACAATTGTCCCTGAAGTGTTTGAAACACCAATTTCACAGTGTCCATTTTCCTCGTGTTTGTTGGACTTGCATTGCCCAATTATTACAGCCATTTAGGTCTTTTAGAAACCTAAAGAAGCTTATTCCATCTTTAAGTGTTTCCGCACAACGAGCAGGCATAATATCAAAAAATACAATAACAGATATTCCACAAAAAACGAGCAACCACAACACAGAAGCAATGGATGTGGTTTCCTGAAGATGTCTTCTCGTGACTTCCGCATGCTGCGGCATAGGGAAGGGATTTACTAAAAGTCATCATGCAAGCATACTAACAGGAATAGGCTCTTCAGTGTATTTTTTCCACAGAGAAAATAAGATTAACACCTGTTTTGGTGTAATACCAAGCAAAATGCCACTTTTTAACAGTATATCACTCATTGCCTGTTAAACATTTTGTTTGAAAATATGAATACAGCTGAAAAGTTTACAGTTTTTGTTTTATTACAACACATTTTTACCTACAAAAACGCACATAAGTGCACTAGAATTATAATTATATATATCAGATTAACACAGCGACAATGAACCAAATGTACATGACCACACATTATGTGCCAGTACAGGGTGTATGCATTTACAGCTGTAGTGGGCAATTGATTTAACATGGACTTCCCTCTTTGTGAGAAACTGTAAGGCGTAAAACATTGTCATGTCTTCTGTTCAACACGTTTCCTTTTGATCATGAATAAGTCAGATTTGCATTCTCAATGCTTAATACAACAGCGAGGGTTGGGGCGCCTCCTGCACAGGATGGAGACAAAGGAGCATCTGTGATGGCTTTAGGTGGCTGACATGAAGTCGGCAAACCTTGGTTCGCCTAAAAAAAATCCATCACTCAAAATCGTTGCACACTGACCAGCACCCCAACACTTTTTTACTCACTGCCAACCCCACCCTTCAGCCACATTTAAATGTCTTTCATCAATAAAATACATAACACAAAAATAGGACAGAAAACAAGACTATAAAAGTGAACCAGTGGGGAAAAAAACCCTAGTAAGACATCCTTGGTCCAGTCTGGGATACATTCACAAGCTTTGCCCCAGCAGGGTGTCTGCCATTGCACCTGAGCTGTTTCCAAACTTCATACTAGGGGTTTTGATTGATGGAAATATAATCCTTTCCTGTGGTCCCCTTATCAGCTACATTATTCTTTAGTCCGGGGCGGATAGATACCTTTATTCTTTTCTATTCCATAAAAAAAAATAGTCCCTCAGTTGCATTTTGTGATAAACTTGCACTGTGTAAAGACATATCCATGATTTTTGCAATTAATGGCAATTTCTATGGATTCAACATTCTTTAAAAAGTATCTCCATAATGAGTAATGTCGCCCACTTCTTCATAGAAGTTCCTCTGGTGTGCATTATGCAAAGAGCTTTACGGTGAGGCCAAGTACTCCACTTTAAAGCACTCATGCTAAAGTGACCTTCACATGGCATATATACTGTTACAGTACACTTCCATATAGCTTGCTTTAAACCCATTTGGCTGTAGCATAATAAAACATCTTTCTACATTACATGAGCTAAAAATAAATAATGTTAGTTCATGACAGGAATGTCACAAACGTTGTGGTGAGTATCAGATTGTCACTGCTGAGGTAAGTTGCAGTCAGACTGCATGTCATTTTTCTCAGTTGATGAGTTATGCGTGTTGCACTGTTTAAGTGCTATGCTTGAATATAAAATATCCGATGGTCCAGCAAGTAGAATGGTGCAAACAAAAAAAAAACAAAAATTTATAAGCACAGGTCCCTGTTGACAACATCTTGTCAGCACCAAGCCAACAAAACCCTGACGGGGAAATAAAAAGGATAACATATGGACAAACAAGGACAATGTGTTCAATAATGTCTTTCAAACTGAGTTAAATATTTTAGGGATGATAACAACTTAGATTTGTTTTCACATTGTCTGAGTTTGACATTGTTTGTGTGAGTCCGCTGTTTGATGTACACCACAAAGGCCTTGCATTACATGGCATCATCAATGCTTGAGTCCATGTGTTTAAAAGTGCTGCTGAGGAGAGCCAGGCACAAGGTCCTTTTGCACATATCTGCATATGTGTGTGTGTACGTGTGTAAGGATCCGTGGTTGCTCAAGCGAGTCCTCCTGCTGGTTGTTGAACATTTCAGGAGACAGAATCCAATTTGGTTTGTAAATCCTCCGATTGGCTCTGTGCGTTCGCGCACTCTTGCCTCAGCTCCTCCCCCATTTCGCCCATGTCCATGTCAGGCAGGGTGTCTTCGATGGAGGCATCTGCAGCATCTTTGCAGTACAGACACTCCTGAAAACACAAACCAAAGAGTTGGCATCAAGGTTTATGTTCACTGGCACAGTTTCACTCATTAAGCATGTGGGTGGCTAAATAAAAATGTGGTGGAAAAGAGCAAGCCAATGAACAACATATTGTAAGATAAAGACAAGTAGTGTAGCTTTTGAAGACAAAGAAGTAGCAACCTAGACCACTAGGCTGCGTTGTTGTTGTTGTCCTTTTCATAGAAACAGATCCTTTACCATGCTGGCAAGATACTGCGGCCACCTGGCAGTTCTGTGATTTCTGAATGTCTTTAACATGATAACCGCACTTACTTAAAAGACATCATTTATCAGTTAATCCCCCCCCCCCCCCCCATATGTGTCTGACAAATGTGCCAAAATGCCTGTTGGCACTCGCATGTAATTCTGACCTTCACGTTGATAGCAGCTGGTAGACCTCCTCTTCTCATCCATGGGTGTTCCTCCAGCAGCTCTCGCCGCTGGTCTGCTGAGAAGTGAGGCTGGTTCTTCTGCATCTGCCTCAGCCTTTCCTTGTCTTCCCGCAAAACCTTCTGAATGTCCCTGTGGAGCAACACACACATTTGTCTTGCGTGTCCATTGGGAAAAAAACAACATTTTAGTCAAAGTCAATTATGTCATTTCAGTCCTTGACTCACCTGGATGGCATTTGATAGGTCATCATGACCTTGTCATCAGTGTTGGCCATCAGCAGCCAAAGAGGCTCCTGGAGAACATATTTGATGGCGGACATCTTGGCCTGTGATTGGCCTCCATCAGGGGCTCCTTCACCTCTGGTCTTGACTTTGGCCTTGGCTTTGGTTTTGGGGTGGTGTTCCAAGGAGTCAACACTTCCAAAGTATTTGCTTGTGTTGCTGCTCCCTAAAAACAGTTGTGAAAAAAGCTTCAATACATTATTCTTCCAGCTGGGATTGGCAATTTTATAACAAACCTGTTCTGCTCCCCGAGGCTCCGCTAGCTGATGTGCTGCAGCCATTGCAAGCGGAACCAGAGCCCGAGCCTGAGCCTGATCCTGATCTTGATCCTGATCCCATGGAGCCAGAGGTTGCAGAGCCGGTGCCAGAGTGGGAGTCCTCTTGCTCTTGGAGCAAGATATCCAGCAGGTCACAGGATGAGGAATGACCATCACTATGAGCGCCATCTTCTGGAGACTCCACCTGCATGGTAAGACGACAAAAACTTTACATTACTTTTCCCTTAATTGTATTCAATTCTTCTTGTTGATTTGAGACCCAATTAAGTTTAGTAATAAACACATTTCACACTTGCTTTCCTCACCTGCTGAAGATTTTTAGGCATGACTGAAACAGTTGCACTCTTCTCTGCTGTAGATCCTGCAGGAACAGAACCTGCCACTCCGCCATTGCCCTGAACTCCAGCAGAGAGCACTGTGCTGTCCTGCCGTTCCACTGAGCGTTGGCCCTCCTCCATGCTGAGCAGATTGAGTTGAAGCGGTGAGCTGCACCGGGACTCGAACAGAGTTGGTGATGTGGCGCGCTCGCGTGCACCTGATGCAGGGGTGGAGGAGCGAGAAGCTGCCCCCTCTCGGGGTTCTCCAACTGTGGCTTTAGGGGACTGTGTGTTTAGGTTGTACGCGAAGGGCTGAGCAGTATAAGGGGCTTGAGCCACAAACGGAGTCTGCACTGAGAAAGAAGGCTGGGGAGTGAATGTCGGCTGAGGAGTGAAGGCGGTTGAGCGAGCCTGAAAAGGTGGCTGGGACGGAAAGGCAGTCGGCACAGGGAAAATCTGTTGGCTGGTGAAGGGAGGTTGAGTTTGCATTGTGAATGCTGGCTGTGGGGGCTGAAAGGGTTGCTGGGCATTGAATTGAGGTTGCGTCTGTTCTTGAAAAAAGGCTGGTCTGGGAGTGGCCCCCATCTGGCCTACCTGTCCAATTTGAGGGAAGATGTAATTTGGTAGCACCAAAGCCACCACGGGCGTAACAATGGGGGAGGGAAAGGGAGTGGCAGCGGGGGGAACTTGTGTGCTCTGGCCCTCCACAAAGCCAGTGGAAAGGGAGGGATCAGGATGGGAGACCTGTGCAGGGGCAGCAGTAGGTGCTGGGGGGTATAGCTGGTATGGAGACACCATGGCTGGGTAGGACACATTAAAAGCTGACAATGATGCTTCTGATGGCGACCATGATGTTTGGTTGAGGCCCTGGAGAGGCGGCCGAGGTTTGCGGTTTGACACAGCACTGTCTGAAGAATCAGGATGCTTCATGCGTGGCTTTTTCGACTTCCTGTTGCGGTTTCCCTTCCTGGCAACAGTCTCTGGCCTGGTGGTGCCCTGCTTGGTAGCACCTTGAAGTCCAGCATGTTCTAAAGTGACACATGAAAAAGTTTTTAAAGAAGAAATTTCCTAAAGTCTCGGCACGTCAAGATTCACATGAAAGTAGAATGCGTCTTACAAGTGATAAGTTCAAGGTTGGTGTTATTGCTATTAAATATTGTTTACCTTCACGATTGGCTGGACCCTTCTGCTTATGCATATGCGTGTAACAGTCCTTCTGGAAAGGCCTTGCTTTACGGAGCTCTCGGCAGCGATTTAGGAAGGCCTGCTCCTCTTTCTGTGTGTGGGCTGCCAGCACCTGTTTGGTCAGTCCCAGTCTCTTGTAGGCTTCCTTCTCCTGGCTAAGTGGAGATATCACACTGATGGGGGGGGCAGGCAGTGCAGGGCTCTCGGCCACATCCTCAATTATTTCTGCCAAAAGACAACATTAAGAAATCTCAATCTCACCATCAAGTTTTGGATAAAAATGCAAAGCAAGCCTTTAGGTTCCTGTGTGCTTTATTATTATGTAATGAAGCTGCACTATTCTCATGGTACTGCTCAGATATCGCAATTGCAAGCTATCTAGGAACTGCTACGGTATGATGTGGTGCATGCAGTGGATATAGAACCTTACCAGACTCTGGTTGAGGCTTCTTGTCTCCCACATGTACAATTGTGCTGCTATAGCTACACTGAGATGTGATCGAGACAACGCTTTCAGCCTTGCTTGGTAAAGGAAGCGGTCCCAGAGGGGCACCCACCACAGCTGCCCCTGATGGAGGTTTCTTTGGTGCTTTCATGTTTGGAAGAACAGGCTGGCCTTCGAGCATTAAAGAATCTAGCATAAGAGAGTGACATTTACCCTATTAGTAAAACCTGTGAAAGGGCACCCAAACCAAAAACATTGATTCAATTGTCCTTGATAGGTCACGTGAGGTGTGTGTGTGCGTGTGTGTGCATGTGCGTATGCGTAGTATCATATGCACACACCTGTATTTGAACCACCAGGCACTTGGACATTGTCATCAGTACACTTTTTGTCATCATCTGAGTTAGTGGAGGTGGCATTTGAAGAAAACTGGTATTTCCTCTTTACTGTGATGGGGATGTTACAACTCTCCAGGTAACTGGAAAAGAGGGAGATAATTCCAGGTTATTGCTTACTTGCTTAACCTAAAAACCCCACACACAGACTTACCGAATGACACTGTCAAGACAGCTAATCTGCTGGTAGGAGCAGACAGTCTGGTCTTTGCAGGTGAAGTCTTCCATGCTGGCTGAATTACTGTCTCTGGCCTGCAGAGGGGTTGCAGATTCCTTCAAACGAACCACTGAACTCTTCTGAAAGGCTGCTGCGCCAAGAAAACATAAGCAATTGTCAGAAAACGGTTTGCATGTTCTCTCTGAACTTGATGTACAGTAATAAGTGTTGAGACAGCTGCCAGTGAGTTCTATAAAGCACACCTGACTGTAAAACCTTACAATAACAGCCTTACTTGCATTAGGAACAGGGCTACAATACTAAACTCACCGTCTGCTGTCTTCCTTTGCTCTGGTTTGGATGGCGACGAAGCAGGCGAGGGTGGAGGGGATCGCAGGCACACCTGGGAGTCCTGGTTCTTCAGCATGTGAACTCCCTTACAAATCTCCTGGAACGTCCTGGTGGGCTTGGCTTTGCTCGTCTCCTCTGCTGTGTTTCCCACCATGATATTCCCGTTGCTTTCACTGGACGAGCTGATGCTCACCAGTTGTTCATGAGAACCATTGCTGCCATGGCTGCCATAACCGCTGGAGCCCATGTTGTGAACCGGCTGAGGATATAAAGGTTGTTTAAGAAACTGACAAAATCATGTGTAAAAGAGTGTTAAAATAAAGTCTACATACTTGTAGTAATAGCCTGTGGATTTGTTCACTAATTTCTTGGATGTCCGAGTCCATCATTTTCCCTTCATTGGAAGCCGTTGCAAAGACATCCTCGTTCACAGGACCCCTGCAACAACACCAAAGTTCCATATATTTCAACTAACACATGTGACACACTTTTTGAATTATGACTCAACATTGCAACTTACGCTATGGCCAAAAAGGCATTTGAGTGGAGTGGAATTGATAAAAATGCATTCCAAAAAGGAACAAAGATTTAAAGTTGTTCATCAGTGCGCCCACCATAGATTCATTTATCCAATCACACCCACAGAATCATGTGACTAGATTAATGTGCATAAGCCGGTGTAATGTTGAAGTAGCAGCTCAAACAAATATATAAAAGAGAGTGAGTATCTACTAGTTGATTGTTTTTAAAATTTGATGTCACAAATGTATTAGGTTTGGTTTATCGACAGTATTTCTACTTATAGAGTTTGTAACAACAGTTATTAGCAAATTATTTTGTTGGGCAAAATCTGTTCAGTTTTTGTGGTACACTGCAAGCTACAATAACAACTTTGTACTGTATGTATCAAATAAAAGTTTAGTGTAATGGCAGATTACAGGAAATAGATTCGTCTTATTCTTACATGAGTTAATTCTAATCGATTATGATAAATTATTATCAGTATATGGCCTATTATAGTTTTGCTCAAACAATCATAATGATGTTGAATGCAGTTGCACATAACTATGTTAATGATGTCAAAATGGCTCTTAAGGAAGTTCAGCATGACTTCTGATTTCATACTTACATACGAACTTTGTGCCTGCCAATGACAAAAGAGACTTTGCGGCTCCAGGGGTTAACGAAGCTGGACCAACTGGTGTCGAGGGTGATGTATTCCCCATTCCTCGCACAGAAGCGAATCGAGGAGTGATCAAATGGTTGACCCGCATACTGCAGAACTGTTGGTGTAAGACAAACAATCTCAGATGCAAAGACAAGTCAAAAGTCAAAAAAGGGTTGAATGAAGTAAATAAAGTGAAGTAAATGTCAATGGATGTTTGATGCACCAAAGCCTAATCTATTAAGATATATTAATGTAGTCAACACCCTAGGGCCCAACCGGGCATAGCCCAAAGAGGGAACATAGGTCCCCCCCTCGCATGGCCTAAAGGGGTCGGGTGCAGAGCAAGCTGGTTGGGGGCCAAAGGCAGGAACTTTGGCAGTCCGATCCTCAGCTTCAGAAGCTACTTCTTGGCACGCCGAATGTCACTACACCGGTGGGGAAGGAACCTGAGCTTGTGCATCAGGTGAAGAAGTACCGGCTAGACATGGTCAGACTCACGTTGACACACAGCAAAAAATTTGAAACCAGTCCTCTCAAGAGGGGCTGATCCTGCCCCGAGTGAAGGACTTCAAGTACATCAGGGTCTTGTTCACGAGTGAAGGAAGAATGAAACGCAAGCTCGACAGGCGGACTTGTGCGGCATTTGCAGTCATGCGAACTCCGCATCGGTCCGTTGTGGTGAAGAGGGAGCTGAGCAGGAAGTCAAAGCTCTCAATTTACCGGCCGATCTACGGTTCTACCCTCACCTACAGTCATGAGCTTTGGGTAGTGACTGAAAGGACAAGAGACCAAAATTAGTTTTTGCCGTAGGGTGGCTGGGCTCTCCCATAGAGATCAGGTGAGAAGCACTGTCATCTGGGAGATGAACAGAGTAGAACCGCTGCTCTTCCGCATTGAGAGGAGCCAGATGAGGTGGCTGGTGCATTTGGTCAGGATGCCTCCTGGTGTTCAGGGCACATCCGACCGGTAGGAGGCCCCGGGGAAGACCCAGGACACGACAGAGAGACTATGTCTCTTAACTGGCCTGGGAACACCCCGGGATTCACTGGGAGGCGCGCGACAAAATAGCCAAGGAGAGGGAAGTCTGGGCTTCCCTGCTTAGATTGCTACTCGTGCGACCCGACCTCAGATAAGCGCAAGAGGATGGATGGATGGATGAATGAATGGATGGCGACACATTTAAATTTAAAATGATGGTATTCTGGTGGTACAGCAGACCAATCCTTACTCTTGCGATGGACAGCCAGCATGAGAGGTCTGTCACTTGGGTGCAGATTGAGAAGCACTGGAGTCCCAATCAAGTCTTGGGGAAGGTATCCCAAGAGTGGAACAGCTCTAATGGAAAAAGCAACATGTTACACAATGAATTCACATAACTCTAAAAGACTTAATCAACTTCATAGAGTTTATCAACGCATTATGTCCACTCACCTCTCATCCACATCCTGAAAAACACAGTTAGGTGTATGTGTGGTGGTGAAAATGCGCTTGTCGGGGGGGATTCTGGGTGCTTGGAAAAGACAAGAGAAAAAAGAAAACATTAAACTCTGTCTACAATAGATGGACAAGGTATTTTTACATAATTCAGTAAACCACAGTTTTTTCATTTGTTATTGTTGCAATGGTGTTGTTAAATTGAGGAACTTGAAATTATTTAGCTGAACCATGTTCATCCACAAAGGCCACATATGTTAATAATGTTCAGAGGGCTCACCTTCAAAACCAGAGTGCACCCTCTCTGCCAGCAGGAGGCAGCAGAACTGCTCCTCAGACAACTCAGCATCTTGGACTTTCATCAGGTAGGGAGTCATGCGGAAAGGGTAGTACTGCAGATCCCCTTCATGCTCCTTTCCACCACTACAAAATACATGGCAATTCAAATTATAAGTTTCTTTCATCATCAATGGGCTTAAAAAAATAAAGGCATGATTTTATTTCATTTGTGTATTTGGAATATGACGTAAACGCCTTCCTTTCTCTATGAAAGCATTAAAAGAACACAAGAAGCATTTGAGCTGAACCATGTCTATTACAACTTCGTTACCACCAAAGTTGAATGCCCCAAAAAGTTGTGAACCTTGAGCACATTTTCAGCTAAAAAAAAAAAAAAAAGTCTGTCACACAAACTTTAAAATTTTAATCCTGCATGACATTATGCCCGCATTTCACACAAGACCCCAGCAAATCTCCTAAAACTTGCTTAACAACCATTCAAATATTATTATGGGCATGTGCTTTCCTGCATTGCTTATGATGTTATTACTGTCTATTTCGGAGTGGAAGATCATTTCACATGTTCAAAGATACTATCTTTATCCTTCATGATGGTTGTGGTGTTTGAGTGGCTTTGACAGGGTCATGCAGCCAAATCTAATTTCACTTCACTTACTTTTATGCACTGTCATCACAAGAGTCCGCTTCATGCTTGAGAGACATAATGGAGGTTAAAATTTAAAAGTACAAAAAAGAACAAATGTCCCATTGTTGAGCGCATGTAGTTCACTAGTTCTTTTTCTTTTTGTACAGTGTTATAACACTGGTCTGCACAATTATGCTGAAACAAATATGCTGTCACTTTTTTCATATAAGCCTTCATATTTTGAAAATCTTATGCTCACGCCCCTTAAAAAGCTCAAAAATGCCATACAGCATAGAAAAAAAGCAAAGCAAACCAATTTGTGGGCTAGATTTGCAGCTGTAAAAGTCAGATACTTGCTGAAACTGTTTAATTAGCATTGGTTCACTGGTTCATTTCACTTGAAGCAGGAGTGGTATTCTATTTTGTTGAGGTTCACTTCTCTTGGCAGTCTTAGAGCAGCTGTCGTAAGGCAGTGGTTGTCAATTATTACCCGTCATGCCCCTACTGGGGAACAGAAGTGTTTTTAATCAATTATCCCACTGATGATTGATTGCTCTGTGCTTAATTTACACCATATCCATCACTTAGTATCTGTTTTTGTTTCACTTTTTGACATCCATTTATGAATTTCCCTTGCAACAGTTAAAAAAATAAATAAATCACATTTTGTAAAAAATATTAAATGTGCACCCTCAACCTCATGGTTTTCATTGTTTCTGCAACTTCATCAAATTTTGTTGACCACCTAATCTCACAACTACCGTCCAGCAATGAATTGTCTTTGCTCATCCTCAGTGCTACTTTAAAATTGTTAGAGCTCAAAATGTGTGAATCACAGAAGCTGCTGAGTGCTGCTGTCACTCACCTGATGCGGCAAAAGAAGGATTTCTCCTGCATGCACTCCGTGGGTGAGGACTCTGTATATGATAAATGGAGGAGGAGAGGGGAGAATATATCAGAGGGTGTTTCCATAATCGACCATCCGTTAAATTTGAATGTGATCAAATTCAGTGAAGCCATTAAAATGACCTTTGAACACTCCACCTAATAGGATGTATGTAAAAATAGAGCAACTTGGCACCCCGGTCAATAATACTAGATCAACAATACAAATATGATTTTTTTTATGCACATAAACCTATCCTACCTGCCAACAATATTTTAAAAAATACCACATACTTTTTAGTTAGACAGCGCTGAAAAAAACCCCAAACACAATATATTGCGAATTGGGATAAAAAGTAATGAAAATATGAAAACAATGTATAAAATAATAAAGCAAAAATAATTAGAATATTATACGTCTGCTTCTAAACAGACGAATAACTATAAGCGCCCTACCACAAAAAAGTGTGCCAGGTGTTGGTGAATGTGCATGCATTTGTTAATGTGTGATTGATCATGCTAATAAAATATGTGATATGTGAGTATAAGCATGTGCGAGTGGGTGGCACATGTGAAGGAATGGGTGCTTATATGTGTTTGCGTAGGTGTTGCAACTGGGATTTCATGTGGGTTCTCCACGTGCTTGATGTGTCTGGTAGGAAAACCAACTGTGACACTGTATTAACTAGGGATGGGCATCATTAGTCATCAATGGTCAAGAGTAGGAAGATAAAGTATGCATTTAAAAAAAACCCATCTCTATCATTCCCATTGGCTGTTTACGACTAATGCCCATAATTAATATCAATGCTAGCGTTAACACTTATTAGACTGCTTTTACCTGCTCCGGTGCACATGCTCCATGAGGGCAAGCGGTATGGTGTGGTAAAGCTGTAGAACACACTGACATCTTGGGGCGTCAAGAATTCCACAAACTTGGCATTATTGAACACTTCACGCTTGCAGTTTAAGATGGACGCTGCCTGATCTGAAATGTAAACTATCTTCCCAGTGATGAGTGAAACGGCCACAGCAAATATATCCTGCAGGAGACAAAGTTCAGTAATTTTAGCGTTGCTTTCTTGCAAATTGTACCAAACAATAAGCTGTAAAACTACAATGACTGAACAACTAATGGAGTGTATTTAAATATGTATTTCTGACAATACAAAGAAAATGGGCAACATCCATATTGAAATTCATGCATTCATGAAGAGATGAGTATTGGGTTGCGTGATGGGTGGTTAAGGGCCTTTGGCACCTACAGTGTTTTTGAGGGTGTATTCTGAAGTGATGCTGTTGATTTCCTCAATGGTGTAGGATGACACTTCAAAACCAGGTGGTTGACTGTCATTGATCATCAGCATCTGGTAATACTCCTCATTGGCTGTGAAGCAGAACGTAAATGGACAAATGTATCACATAAGGTGCAATTGTAGCGTCATACGATGTCCAATCCAGCATTACGACATGCTCTCATTTAACACACAACAGTTGTTTCTGACTAATGCAAGAGGGCCCAAGAAGAAAGAAATCGTACCTTTCACTTGCTTGACACACCGTAGCGCATATTTGAGCGTGTTGACGGTGGTGGACTTGCCCTTGCTCCTTTTTTCCATGGGCAAATGCATCTTTAGGTCCTTTAGAGTCTTGAAGAGCTCTTTCTGTGTCTTCGCTTTGGCTGACTGTTCACTGCTGCAGAGCGTACATGAGACAAATCCACGTGCGTCAGAGAAAAGGTCTCACCAATGCTGGCACACTCATGCGTGGATGGTACAAAATGGGCTGAAGGATGTTAATGTCTCTGACTGACAACACATTTTCCATCTAGGCTAGAATAATGGAAATCTGTTCCTATGATCAGTCAGACCTGCAATAAATGTAAACGTAACTGTGTAAGTTATCTTCTATTTTCCACACAAACAAGAGCAATGGCAAAAATGAGCCAATTTAATTGTATAGTATAAAAGTGTCATGCCTCTTAACGATTCTCACTGTACTGCGTTCAAAAAATGACAATACCAGAAATTGCAGCCTATAGCCTAGGTCAGAGGATTGCAGAGAGACATTGCAACAAAATAGACACTTTATATCATGTGGTGTATTCTCAGGGCAGTCAATCGATTGCACAAGATTAGAGCTGTCCTATCTAGCGGTGCTGTAATCAGACTAGAGCTGTCCTATCTAGTCTGACTGGTGTGTGTCCCACCAAGTCTTTGAGCATGAACTGTTGACCTGGATGAATAAGAATGTTCCCAAGCATCATGTTGTGTAGTATGTTTGAGCATGATTTGAATTTTTAGTACACTGTGAGCTGCTATTAATATAACAGTATGTTAAATACATAGAATTATGTCCTGTCATTTGTTTTTCTGTTAATGAAATACAGTGAAAATGTATAAATATATATATTTCCGACATAGTTGCAAATGGTGATTAATCATGATTAATTCATGGGTAAAGTGGGTTTAATATGATTAAAAATTGTAATCATGTGATTTTTGCTGGCCCATAGTGTCATTCATGCACCCTCACCTGCACCCACTAGTAGAAGGGTTGTCCTGCTCTGAGCTCACCAGACTGAAGGCATTGGAGCTGCTTGGTGGTGAGGGGCTGTGAGAGTTGGAGCTGTAACCATGAACAGCATGGCACAATTATTATTGACACAATTTGTAACACAATTTGTAACATATTGACACAATTTGGAATATACCCGGTAATAAAAAAACAGCACCAAAATGAAAAGGTTAGACTAAACACATTAGGTGAACAAGGACTTGTTAAAAGCATTAAACAAACACATCGAAGTAAAAGACTAGACAGGCATGGACGGATGTTTATGAATTAAAAAAAAACCCACACACAATAGTCTTAGCATTTAGTTACCAGATTGCAGCATTTCCTAAAACCTTAACCACAGTCATCTGATTAGTAGTACAGTATTAGTATTTTTATCTGAATAAAGCACAACATAACTTATTACCAATCATCTCTGTCGCCATAGTAGCTTTTCCACCACAGATTTTTTACATTCACGAGAGATTTTGAAGTGCCTTGCTGCGTTTCAACCAAAATTAACCATGTAATGAACTTTCCCTGGTGCCCCAAACCTTCCAGGAAAAAGTACCTCATTGCGAGGTGAGTCTTTTCAGAAGCCCTGAGACTTTTAAGTGTTGGGTTGTATGATAGGGAAGCACACGTCATTGCAGACGTCATTGAAACTAATTGTGCTGAACTTTGAGGTGCTGGTGGGAATGCGAACCACACAGGCTACCAATAATTTTTGGCGTAAAAAGTCCAAAAAAAAACAAACAAACTTTGTAACAAAAACTGCTGGAAATGTTGGTGGAGAAGTGCCTTCTGTACTTTTTGCTAAAACCATGTTGTGCTACAATACTGTCCATTTGGGAGTATGAAATTCTTCTACAATAACATAGTCAAACTCAGCTACTTTAAAAAGGTACCTACACTTATAATAGTGTACATAAAATTGCCTCTTCTAAAAGATGCTTCACTGTCCTGTCTCCTTGTTTAATGCAGATAACGCAAACAAATCCTAATACATGCAAAAATCACTTCTTTGGGTTATTTAAGCACGTCTTTTTGATCTTTTGGGACCATTTATTGGTGTGTTTTGTTAATTTCACTGTAGTTTTTAGTTTTGGCAGTTGCTGCAGCACTCACTTGCATAAACAATGTAGTGCCCTGTAAGTGGCACATGTGTAGAACATGCCCATAACGTTCAGAGTTAATCTTATTCTGCAACACTCAAACAACAGAAACTACAGCAAAAATAATAAATACATTCCCAGCCGTGCATAACTCAAAGAAGAGACTGTTACATGCTTGCGGTATTGATCACAAAGGCTGGTGCCAGGATTTCCTTGTCAGATGATGCTATTAAGATGATGTTATGAGGACACTTCCTGCAGCGGACCATAATGAAGACCTTTCAAATGACAATGAAATATGGATGTGTTTGAAGCACAGCAACAGCAGGAATTCTTTAAAATGGTTTGGGAACCTCTGATTGATTGCGATTAAACATATGATGTGATTAACTTGATTAAAAATAATTTCTTTCCTTTAAAAAAATGCAACCTGACTCTTGTGAATAAAACTTTGCTATGATTGTCATGTGTCATGAGTCTGAAGAAGGCAAAGAGCCAAGATCATGACTCACTCAGAAGAAAATGGTCACTCTATTATATTTAGTGATCCACACTTCCATGACCTAGATGGTCCACTTCCACATAACGGTAGACTATTTGTATGTGACTGAGTGCTTTTGAGTGCTCTGACCTCTTGTTGCTTCCTGACGACTCCATGAGAGCGGAATCCTTCTCGTTTCCATTGGAGCTGCCCACAGATTCGTTACCATGGGACTCATTTCCATGAGATTCGTTGCCATGGGATTCTGTCCCACTCCCACTTGAACCAGCCATCTCTACATCTTCATGTAAGCAGGTCCGCTTTCTTTCGTCATGGGGGGAACCGGGTGAGGCTGGGTGCTCGTGGCTGCTGTCGCTACCCTCTGAGGTTAAACCCAGTTCTGGTTCCAGATCGCCTCCATCCCGTCTCCCACAACCTTCATTGTAACTGCTGGCCATGCGGTGCAGTTGGCTGATGGCGGCGCAGGGAGCGTTCGCCGCTTCCTTCACCTGATGGCCGACCCTTTCGCGGGACCGTTTCCGGCTGTCCAGGGTTGAGTAGAAGTAACACTGGGGGTCGCTGTTCTCAGACATGGAATGGGCCAAAGGGCAGGATATGGGACATTAGGTTATCTTCCTCATGGCAACAGCAAGCACAAATGGTATTACACGGGAGTGTAAATATAGTAGATCCCACACCGGGGGGGATGTGATCTAGAACAGAAGAAGAAAACAAAGGTGTTTGACATTATACTGCACTTCAACAGAGAACGTGAGCCTAAATATAACAGCAATCAATGACTTTGCCGGTCGAATCAGTTTGGCCTCTGATGGGGGACTAGCGGAAAGGGCACTGTCTTACAAATAAGCCAATACTAACTGTGTGTGCGTGTGTGCGTTGACACAGAGGTTGCAACCATCTATCCTTCAAGCTGGGGTTGAACCTTTTGGGGGGGGGGGACTGTTTTACCCTTTTGAAATGAAAGGTAGAGCTATGAAAAAGCCAAGCCAAGAGAAAACTATGAAATAATGTATCTTTGAGGACACAAACTAACACAAATCTTAAGCATTTGTAATTGGAGATGGGCATAACATTGCTGAAAGGATCTACTATTGCTATTTAAAACAATATTTGCAAACTTAGTTATTTTATTGAAATTTCCAAATACAGTCATTGATTAAGGAAATATAACACATTTCATAACACATTCCAAAAGCAGGAAGTGTCACTTTTTATACTTGTCTACATTGTAGCTGCACACTCTGCCTTTCCAATATGAAGTAATTAACTGCAAAAACAAGCAGGTAACGACAAGGTACAGAACACCTTACAGACATGTATTGCTTCTCTGTCTACAAAATCTTAAATGACACCTTATGTAACACAGAGATGTGTTGCAGAATTAGCTATTAAGTACGAAACCATTACCTTATTAAAATAATATATTTATCAACGTGACATCATGTTTCCGCAAACTTATGTCAGCTCAGCATCTAAAAGATTACAGCAGATACTACAAGACAATGTAGGTGATAATTGATAAGCTGTGCATTTTCCATATCAGACTATTCATTCATTATGAGCTATATCTACAGTGTATGTATTTAATCCCTGTTGGTGACAAGTGCTGCAGCCCAATCCAAAATATCTCACCACTCAGGGTGCAGACCTTTATGTAAGCATGCAACTTTGGCAACTTGGCTATCCTTCTTCATGCTTTACATAAGTGCTTTTGTGCACGTTTTTAGTCAGTCTGTAATTAGTAATAAAATAAAATAAACAATCTAGGGTGTACCCAGCTTCCCGCCCAAAATCAGCTGGGATAGGCTCCAGCATACCCGTGACCCTAATGAGGATAAGCAGTATGGAGAAAATGAATGAATGAATGAATAAACAATTTCATTAAAAACAGCTACAAATTCTTCTGTTTCTGACCAACTTTGAAATCGTACACACAAAAGACAAGCTGGCTGGGCGGTGGTGGGGGGGTCTTCCTATTGGCTGTAGCCAATACCCAGTCAGGGGAGAGCAAGGAGTGTCAACAGGTTAGAACCATGTTAGCCAATCAGTAGATAGACAACACGCACTTCTCTTTTCTTTCACATTGAAAATGAATTTACATAAAGTGACATTATAAAATGTTTATCACGGAAATAAATTCAAGCATTCCCTTTAAGGATTACAATAACCAGTCTCTCCCATGACGGAGTTCAACATTCCCTGGATTATTTACCAGCAAAAAACAAATATAACAGTGTGAGCTTCATGAAGCCAAACCGTGCTCGTCGTCCTTATTAACCCTGCACAAAGTGACCCCAACAAAAAGGTCTGAGAAAATAAGCCAGACTGTTTAGACTTACCACAAGCTCATTCCTGTGTCAATCTTGAGTACAACGGCACATGTCCAAGCAAAAAGGCAAAACGGTTTGAGAGACACATGCACCTCACTCAACAAGAGCGCAAGAGTGATATAATGAAACGGAAGTCAACTCATTCTGAAGCTGAAGCAGTCACACTAGCACAGATCCCAGCATTATACAACTGCTGCTCCGGTCACATGGATTTGGCTCCAGTGCAGCTCTAAGCTACTGTAGCCTTGTTTCATAAAACCTCACGCCTACCACTGCATCTCTGCTTCCTTGTTATACTGAATACATGTGGGGGGAAATGCACATACAATCATACTTTCACACACACAACATCACATCAATTCAATCTGGGGAAATGCACATACAATCATACTTTCACACACACAACATCACATCCATTCAATCTGGGGAAATGCACATACAATCATACTTTCACACACACAACATCACATCAATGAATTCCCCCAAAGTATACAGCCATAGGGACATTCTAGGGGCATCCTTGGTGCCAGCTTGTGTGCAACATGTTGGCTATTTTCAGGAGATTTAAACAGCCATGACACCTTGAAAAGGGAAACGTCCGGTCCAACGGGTCCAAGCTTGTCGAGGCCCTTAAAATTAAGCGAATAAACAAATGTTGTCATCTGAATGTGACGCACGGCTTCATTTGAAATGAGCCCATTTTTCTATTTCTAAGCGGCAAAAAGGTCGCCGCTGAATCTTCGCGTCTAATCGTGAATATCAAATCATGGGCATGCTTGAATCGGATTGAGCGTTAAACGTAAGAAAAACGCCTAGGCGTGTGTTTAAAAAGGACAAAAATGGCACTTCCCCCACTCCACCACAGTGACCTGCTATTCAGAATCCACACACACGTTGACCTGCAATCCACAGCACGGTACACTGACACAGTTATGTAAAAGCGACCGTACAGCTAAAAAACAAGCGCGTAAACAGCAATCGCGCGGCCAAAAACGGCCCATGTCTGGAAAACGACAATTGCCCTTCCATCTGGCTCAACACATGCCATTAAAATGTCCTTTTTGCTGGAAAAAAGTACAAAAGTGGAGCAAACTGGGATTGATGCGCATGCGCAGATCTGCTTTCGTTATGCAACTTATTTTCCGCGATCCATTATCAGTTCTTACTGTAACTACAAGGAGAAATTGAAGGAAAACCCACCTGTGCGACGGAGATAAATTCACCTTTTCTGTCGTGTGAGACGCATCGCAAAAAGAAAAGCCGACCGAAAAAAAAGATGCAGTTCAGCGGCTCAGCATTCCTCAATGGGATACAGCATTCAGACAGGCTGACACAGGACTCCGCGGTTCCTCCCCTGCTCGCGCCCCTTTCAAACCCACTAGCCAATCAGCAAACTTTTCTCGCGACCTCAATTTTAACTCCGCCCTTAGCTCTCTGCTATTGGTTGAAAATATCTGGTTTCCATGGAAAACGTGACGACATACAAATGAGCTGACCGCATTGGCTTAGACAGCTGTCCGTCGTTTTATATAAACAACCCAACCTCCGCACGTGGAATCCCATGTTACATATGCCGCGTGTAGTGTTTGTGACTCCCAAGCAGCGTATGCAGACTGGAAATTACATAAAAGTGAAAGTATGAGCTACGTGTCTTCATTGGAGGCTCACACCCCAAAGGCAACTCTGGCCACAGTCCTCACACGACTTTGTAACACTTTTTGTGGAAGTGTCAGTTTGCTCACACAGTGATATACCAGCTCTCAAATACAGCACAATAATGGGCACTTAAAATACTTACACAACACAGGCCAGTAGCTTAATGCCCCACACTTAAAGAACCTATTGGATCTCTTAAGCATGTGCAGGTGTACCCAAAGAAGTGCCATTTGGATTTCTTGTACTTCATGTATGTTAATGCATCCTAATAGAGTCCATATTGTGTTTATGGCACTTACGAATGAGACACATATCATATGAGTCCATCATGACTGCCTCTGACCAGAAAGAGCAAGTGTTGTTTTCATGGTCGCCGCCACACCATATTGGACTGTTCGGGAAAGCCAAGAAAGCGTGTTACATGAACAGAAACTCACATTTACTGAGTAAGTGTGGACTGACTGCCAGCCACCATTACTGACTGAGGTGGTACTCCAGTCAACCACCCACCCTGCTGTTTTCGCACTCTGCACAAGTAGTGTCTCACATCCACTGTCTCCTTCAACCTGCATGTGGTCCCCGCTTTGTGTGGTGCAAAAATTGTCCAGGTTCTGTTACAGAACTCTCTTCTGCACTGGAATGGGTTTTCTCTGGGTACTCCAGCTTCTTCCCAAATACCCAAATCAAGCATGTTAAGGTTAACTGGGTACTCAAACCTGTCCAGCTGGTATAGACTCCAGCTCACCCCATGGATGAATGATTTCCACCTTCCAGTCTTATTGTCTTCCAATTCAATGTTCCTGAAGCGTGAGAGAAGCTTCCAATGAAACAGTTCCCTCTCGATCTTCTCCACCATCGGCTTGCTGGCAAGACAAAACAGCAAGACACTATAAAAAACTTTGACGACATGTGAGACCTCGTTCTCCAGAGTAAGATTCATGAAGACACATGGGCAGTTCTCCTTAAAACCTTGTTGAAGCACATTTAATCCGTTTTTTGTGTAGGTGGAGTCTATCCGTATGACGCATCTTGATTAGGCAATACCACATTTTCTCAAATAGCGGCTGGGGGCATTCATATAGTAGTGTTCAAAATAATAGCAGTGCAATGCAACTAACCAGACTAATCACTATGATTAGTATGTTTTTATTGCTACATGGCAAACAAGCTACCAGTAGGTGCAGTAGATACTCAGAAAACAAACAAGACCCAGCACTCATGATATGCACGGCTTAAGGCTGTGCGTCTGGGCAATTAGTGAGACAGATTAGTTGAAATGGGGGTGTTTAAAAAAAAAGTGTCTGCCGATGATTTTACAAACACAAAACTGTTTTGTACACACTTTTGTTTCTAGGATTTGGCGAACCTGTGAATGACTAAACTAATATTTAGTTGAATGAGCAGTTGTTTATAACAGCCTCACATCGGTGTGCCATGGAGTCAACAGACTTGTGGCACCTTTCAGCTGTTATTCCACTCCAACATTTTTTAACAACATTCCACAATTCATTAACATTTCTTGCTTTTGCTCCAGAAACAGCATTTTTGATGGTGCCCCACAGGTTCTCCATTGGATTAAGGATTGGGTTGGCCACGCCATAACATTACAACATAACAAGATTTTGCTGGTTTACTAGCGTGTTTGGGGTCATTGTCTTGTTGAAACTCCCATTTCAAGGGCATGACCTCTTCAAGTATTTTGACATATGCAAACTGATTCATGATCCCTGCTATGCAATAAATAGACCCAACACCATAGTTGGAGAAGCATGGCCATATCATGATGCTTTACTGTCTTCACTGTGTACTATGGCTGGAATTCAAAGTTTGGGGGTCGTCTCACAAATTGGCTGCGGCCCTTGGACCCCCCCCAAAAAACTATTTTACTCAACAGTCCACAAAATGTTCCTCTATTTCTCTTCAGGCCAGTTGATGTGTTCTTTGGCAAATTGTAACCTATTCTTCTGCACATGCTGTTGTTGTTGTTGTTTTTTTAACAGCGGGACTTTGGGGAGGATTTTTGCAAATAGATTAGCTTCACACAGACATCCTCTAACTGTCACAGTACTTTGAGGTAACCTCAGACTGTTTTTGATCATCCTGCAACTGATTGTTGGCTGAGTCTTTGCCATTCTGGTCATTCTTCCACCCATTTTCATAGTTGTCCTCCGTTTTCTGCCATGTGTCTCTGGTTTTGATCTCCATTTTACGGCATTGAAAACCAGTTATGAACTTCATAACTAACTTAATAAATTTTCCCCTCTCCAATCAACGTTTTAATCAAAGTACACTGTTCTTCTGAACAATGTCTTGAACGGCCCATTTTCCTGATGCTTTCAAAGAGAAATCCATGTTCAACAAGTGCTAGTTTCATCCTTAAATAAGGGTCACCTGATTTACACCTGTTTTTTAACAAAATTGATCACTGATCAAATGCCGCACTGCTATTTTTTTTAAACACACCCCTTTCAACTAATCTATCTCACTAATCGCCCAATTGCACAGCCCTAAGAGCATGCGTATCATCATGGGTCTTGTTTGTTTTCTGAGAATCTACTGCACCTACTAGTAACTTGTTTGCCATGTAGCAATAAACAATATACTAATAACAGTACTTCATCTGGTTAGTCACATTAGACTGCTATTATTTTGAACACTACTGTAGGTCCAAATAACAGGAATGTATTTGATGGAGCAATATTATATGGGTATATTTAATAGAGCGTCTTCAATTTATTGTAAACTGCATTTAACTCAAACAGGCTGTTCATAATGACATTTTTTGTCTTTGAACATGGCATGATTTTTAAACTGCATAAGAAAGCCTCTTGCAACACGCCATTGTAAGACCGTGATTTTTACTTTTCTGAGGGTCCCAGAAAGTAACCTACGCAAGCCGGTGAAATCAACAGGCCGATTCTGGATCCAAATTAATGCCCTTCCTGATGCTGACTGCAGCTCAGTAAACGAGACACGTTTTCAAGAGAAGGGCTAAAAGATGATAGCATCACGTTGTGCAGTAGCCTCAGTTGGCCTAGTGGAGATTGTCCAACATTGTCCTGTTGACAAAACAGTCATCACTGCAAGAGTGTATCATGTAGATTATGTATTTATACTGTACAGTTACACTCCATGCTGAGTATTCACAGCACTTCACTCGTTCCATATTTTATGTTAAAGCCTTTTTCCAAAATACATGTTTCCTCTCAAAATTTTACACACAACACCCCATCATAACACAGGAAATGTAACTTGTTTCATGTAAATGTATTGAAATTTTTTTTGAACTAAAAAAGGGATTGTCTGTATTATGTTAATGCAGGTCGCTCATTGAGAGGATAACAAGAAAAGTAGGAGAATAATTACTTTTGTTTAACCTTTTGCTAAACTTTTTTTTTTTTTTACTAAAAAATGGTTTTGGTCGTATCTTTTTTTTTTTTAACCTCTCACTTCTTTTACCTTACCACCGATCACCGTCCGGATCCTGGAATCTTTTAAAGCATTCTTTAACTTTACGAGATAGGACAATTTTCGGCATTTGTGCATATATCGTCACAAAAAATGGTCACAGGACTTGGGGGCGGGGGGGAATCAAACAAGATAAGTTTCCAACAGGTTCTACAAAATATCAAAGACTGATCCAAAAACTGTAGCATTATTATTTGTATGAATCACAATATGGGGGGTAACTACGGCGCTCACTGAGGTCTATGCTCATTGAGTGCTTTTCTAGTTTGTATATAAATTTATTTATTTTTATTTATTTATTTAAAAGGGACAATGCATATTACTTGCATATGCATATACTTCCATGTAAATATGCCAGAATTAGCCAAAGGCTAGTGCAAGATATATCTATTTTGGTGAGGTTGGGTATATAATACATCTTTGCAGTCTAATTTATTAATTCAATCAGCAGAGCATAAAAATATCTTTAATGTATTTGACTTGCTGCTCTCCAACTGGTGCTGCTTTTGCAAAAAAAAAAAATCGAATCTTTCAATCTATGGAAGGACGCTCACCTCACGTATGCTCACGAATTGTGCTAATGCAGTGGTATGTAAGAAAATTTTTAAAATAATGTGAATAATAAAAAAATACATTTATAATACAGTTGAATGGATGAATATTCATTTATTTCATCGCGATTGTTTTTATTTTTCATCATTGCCTCAGGCGTGGTGGATGGGGTGTTGAATTTTGAAGATTTATTTATTTATTTATTTCATTTTGGATTAAGGCGAACATACAGTATAATGCGGAGAAAGTGAAGTGTCGTGAATAGTTTCAGGATGCACTGTATTTACAGTATGTACAAATTGTGTGTTTGAATCTTCCTTTCAAAATAAGCTCCATTCATTGCCTCTGCTCCCTTATAATAACAACATCAACTGCATCATTAAACTTGGAAGTTCTACATCCGATCCACAAGTGGGTGGAAGTCTATGAACAAGTGAGTCACCATGTGGGCATCCTCGGAGCTTTAAAAGGCAGTCAAGATTATTTAACCAGAAATCCTCTAGGTACTGAGTTTTATTTTTTAAAGTTCACTTGGTTATTGTTGTGATGCGTGTGTGCCAAAGTCTTCATCACATTTGTTGTTCTAGCAGTACATTCCATATAGAACGAGAATGTCACTCAGGATGACAAACAGTTAGGAGTGGTATTACAAGTCTGGGGAGTGGACCGCTCCATAATGACTCTGTTCCATAAGGTGTAATATAACACATTCCAGTAAAAACAGGTTTAGCCTGCCCCAATGGTTACATTTAGTTGTGTAATTCTGCTTGTAATTGTGTTGAAATGACAGTAGAACAAAAAATAAATTTAGAGGTAAGTCATTCATTGATTCCTTGCAGGAAATGAAAAGTCTGTCATTTTTATTGCAGGTTTGTTTTCCACCCATCCATTTTCCATGCCGCTTGTCCTCATTAGGGTCGTGGGTATGCTGGAGCCTATCCCAGGTGACTATGGGTGAGAAGTGGGGTATACCTTGGACTGGTCGCCAGTCAATTGCATGGCGGACAACCAATCATTCATACTCAAATTCATAACTATGGACAATTTAGCATTGCCAATTAACGTAACATGCATGTCTTTTGGAGAACCGGAGAAAACCCAGGCACACATGGGGAGAACATGCAAACTCCACACAAAGATGCCCGATGGAGATTCAAACCCAGATTTTCCAAATCTCCTGACTGCATGGCCAACATGCTAACCACTCGACCGCCGTGCGGCCTAGGTTTATTTTAAGACAGAATTTAAAAATCCTAAAGGTTATAAGATAACTATAAAAACCAGGAAGATTTCCGACCCGCATAAAATTTTTATTACCTGCCAGACATTCTCTCTCTTCCATTTAAACCCGTCCACCTCAAGCCAAGACCAAAGAGCTCAGGGACAAGATTGTAGTCCTGCACACGACTGGAATGGGCCATCAACAAGAAGCTTGGTGAGACCACAGTTGGCCCAATAATTTGGAAATGGAACAGTCAATGACCTTTGCTCTGGAACGTCATGCAAGATCTCACCTTGTGTGGCATTAGCACAGAATTAGACAGGAGTTTTGTAATGACCTCATAGGAGCTGGGATCAGTCACCAAGAAAACCAAGGGTAATTTACTTTGCTGTAATGGAATATGATCCTGCTAGGCCCGCAATGTCCGTCTGCTCAAAAAGGCACATGCATAGGTCCATCTGAAGTTTGACCATGAAAATTACCATAATAATGAATGATTCCGGGAGAATGTCAGTGTGATGTGGTCGGATGAAAGCTGATGGATCTCTTGATGGACTTGCCGTGTACACAGAAATATTGAATGCGACTCCCAAAAACATTCTCTGATAAGGGTACAGGGGCTGATGAACCGTGAAATATTGGGATGGCAACCTTCTGGACTGAGTCAGAACTCTGAAGATGGGCCATGAAAGTGGGTCAATGACCAAAAATCTGTGGCGGGAGCTGAAAATTCCAAATTGCCATTGCATCATGATTTGGGGAGTATCTGTAAAGAGAAGTGGACCAAAATCTTTTCTCAGATGTGTGCAACACTGGTGACCAACAACGAGAAACGTGACCCCTGTGCTCACCAAAGCTTTCTCTATTACATTTTGCATGGGGACTAAATAGTTAGACTTAACCAAATACAAATGAAACATTTCTTTAACGCTTTTTATTCAGTCTCTTTGTTAAGATGATGTTTTTTCTGTCTTTGTATCAAACAAATCAGCAGATTATTTCCTCCACTATACTGTATATACAATCATAAATCAATGTTGTTTACCTTCATGGCACTTCTCCTGGTTGCTGGAAAGCATGTTTTCTCACTTCTACCAGGTGATTGTATATTACATAAGTGCACAAGCAGGCAATTCCCACAGAGCAGAAACTGTGGCCTAGAATACTAGTGAGTCAATAAATGATGACCACTGAAAGGTGACATTTAGTAAGCGGTCTAAGAAAGGCTGAGACGAAAAATTTCCTGTTTAAAGCAGTGCAAGTCTTACACCTGCAACACAATGGGCCAAGGTTGTTTAAGCAGTCTAGCTGTGCTGGCCATTAAATGGACATTGGCCAAGCCCCTAACTTATGGATTTATGACAGAAAAAAGATCCCTCTCATCAATGATGTTCATTTAGAATGAAAATATTTTTTACAACGCCTTGTCTGAAATTAACAAACATGCACCGTTTAACAAATTTAGAGTAAAAGGTCGTAACAACTCTTGGTTCTTCTGCAAGCTATCAGAACTTTTGAATTCAAGAGATGACGCTTGGGCTAAGGTGAGAAAAAACATGTCTCAGGTTGACTGGCTGAGTTTTAGACTACTCACTTCTCTTATTAAAAAGGAAAAATCTGAATATTACTTGTTTAAAACGGCAAGTCATCTTAATGACCAAAAGCAATTTCGGAAAATTATAAAATCTTATGGAACAAAAAAAACAAAAAACAAATGAACCCCCCCCCCGCATACATTGTCAAAAAGTCACATACTCTTACAGATAAATCAGAAAATCTAAACACAATAGCTTCAAAGAACATTTTCTTTCATTAGGTTGTTTTAATACCTCTAAACCCCAACTCTAAAACTTCATTTGAATGGGCAGTCTTTGTCACCTTCACAACCTTGCACATTTGCCTTGTTTATTTTCAGTCCAGTGACTGCGGCAGAGGTCTACAGCGCCATTAAGCAGTTGGAAACCGCAGGTACAGACAATCTTGATCCTTTTTTTCTTAAATCATCAAAAGACTTCATAACTGAACCCCTGACCTAACCTATTAATCCAAGACTTTCACTGTTATATCTGCTGTCTGGTAATCTGCTTATGTTCTTCCAAGCTTAATAACTGCAGGCCGATATCAAAGTTATGTATTCTGGCTTTATCTTCATGAGAAAAATGTCGCCACACTGAGGTTCATAATATTTGATCAAACAACCAATCTGGTTTCCGAAAACACAGTACAATAACTGCTGCAGTTAAAGTTGGTAATAATTTTCTTTGAACCCGTCGATTGTAAAAAGTTCAGCGCAATGCTTTTTACTGACTTGTCTAAAGCCTTTGACACCGTTGATCATGACATCTTGTTAAATGGGCTTTCTAAAGTTGGGCTGACTTCTTACAGTCTGTATTTGATGTGTGTTGACTTTCATTTATAAATGTATTCTTGGGCTCCTACCATCTTAACACTGCACATACATGCAGAAATAACAACTGCTCTGCACTCTCAGAAAGACTTACCGATGGTTGTTCCTAGAGTCAGAACAGAGTAAGGTAAGACAGCATTCCAGTACGCTGCACCCTTTGCATGAAATGATCTACAAAATGGCATAAACTTCTCACTTGCTACATTAGGAGAATTTAAGACTATTTTTAAGGAATGTGAAATGAATGGCCTTGGCCAATGTTACTGTTTCTTAAATGTTTAAAATGTTGATGGTTCATTGTGAATGTTCCATGTCTGAAACTTTGTGTTAGGCCGTCGTCTTGGCCAGGTCACTCTTGTAAAAGAGATTTTTAATCTCAATGAGGTTTATCTGGTTAAATGAAGGACGCATGAAAAAAAATTATGTGATAACAGGGCAACAAATCTACAAAGACCACAGACCGTGGGAGCAAATGCAGCACAGTGAAAAATAACTTTAATTAATAAAACTTCTATGAAACAAACAAAGAACATAATAAAAGCTTGCACTTTTGATAATTTTCAGTGTCTGAGACTTGAGCTGGCAAGTGGTGCAAACACCAAACACCAACAGAGAAACAACCATTATAGGCTAAGGCCTGAGTCTGGAACTTTATACATTTACATATGCTCATTGACGGATATTGCACAAAACACAAGCACAGAGGCACTGTTTGTCAAAAATAATAATTGGCTTTGCAGTGAGATGTCTATCCTGATAAATCCCGCCCACACAAACTCCGCCCACAACTGCTCATAATTTAAAACACATTTACACATTCATGGACTAAGCAATGATGTTTGCTCTTTGTTTTGGTCCTCTGGTGGCTGCTGCTTCAGTTTCCTTTTTTACGGTGAGAGACAAGGTGGAGCAAATTCCCAACACTTGAAGCACAGAAATGATTGAAAACCAAAAACACACCATAAAACAAATGCCAACAAATAGAACTCTACATACAACTGCTTTGACAAAAATGCTGCAAGTTCATGAAACAAAATGGAAGCCAGCCAGGATGGGACGGCTCCCCTGGTAGCTTGGCTAACTTCTGTTTAGGTCCATAAACTTGCAGCATTTTTGCCAAGCATTTGCTTGTGGGGCTTGTGTGTGTTTTTGGCATTTACAGCATTTTTATTCTGCATTAGTTTTTGATCCTGCGGCATTTTCCCGTTGCATTTGTTTTATGATGTTGGTGTGTTTTGAATCATTTCTGTGTTTGGACGTTGCTGCACGTTTGCCCCTATTGGCCATTGTAGCCCTTAAGACTAAATAGACATAGTTTTGAGATGGTGGTATATAAATATTTTTACTCTTATTTCTTTGCAAAATCCTCCAGTTTTTAATGGACCAAGCTGATTCAAGTCAAGCATTCACAAATAGGAACATACCGCTCCGGCTTTCCTCATTTCAATCCTTACCTTTCATTATTGTTCACTCACACACGTTTTAAGTAGTCTGGCACATCTCTTGATTCTGGAATAAAGACATCACAATAAAACATACATGCGATCTGCTGCACAGGCCTTAGGCACACTTTTAAGCCCCACTGCGAACCTGCACTTACTGTGGGTACGAAGGTACTTTTATGAGACTATTTGTTTTCTTTGCAGTTTTTTAAAATCTGGGGGTGTTCGGACCGTGTTACCAGTTCCGGTCAAGTTTCTAGTCCGCAGGTGCCACAGCTGTTGCAGAAAAACGTGCGGCAACTTTGAATGTCAAGTCATGAACGACTGCTCAGGAGGCCCCCGAGAGCGGGGAAGTCTAGGAGCAGGTCAAGTTTTTAGTCGAGATGGGCACCAGAGGAAATATTGTGCCACATTCACTTGTGTAGAAATGGGTGGCCCTTCCTTTGCTTCAACACACTCCCCTTCATTGTGCGCTCTAGGAGCGGTTGTCTTTTGCCACATTGTGCGCCATCCAGTTAACTTTGGTTGTCCAGCTCTCTCTTAAAGCCTCATCAAACTTCTGGCGGAACTGCTTAAGCGCTTCCTCGTCCGTTTTACCCAGAGCCAAGGAATCCTGTGGAGGGGATGTGGACCAGAGAAGGTAAAGACAAAAAACACATTGTTTCAAAAAATATTTATTACATCACAAATTGTGTGAGACTTCTGATTAGTGACAATTTGGAATGTTTTTGTCTGGCTTTTTGGGATGGCGCCACAGAACGATACCAGTGATCTCAAGGAGAAAAAGTGTGATGATAACCATAGAAACAGAAATTGAAAACTTAGTGAGATAAATGAAAAGGCATGGTTGCTCAATACAATATGAACAATACAATTATGCTCATTATTTTTATCGTAGCAATATCTATAAACTGCCTCTACGTGTTAGTAGACGTAAATGCCAGTCAGTTGGTGTCTCAAGCATGAATAGCATGAATCTACGCAGGGTGTGTTTTTTTTCCAGGAAAAAATGGCTCAGGTTTTAATAGGTTAGGAGCAGCAGTTGAAGAAGTCTGGAACTCTGAGGCTGGACTGTCATACATGTTTCACTTTTGCAGCTTACAAAAACCAGGGTTCAACAAAGTACGAAATCTCAGCTATTGACATAAAAACAATCAGTGAAGCATAAACATTAATTTTTCTTTTTTAATAGAACACACTGTATATTCATCCATCCATCCATTTTCTATGCCGCTTATCCTCATTAGGGTCGTGGGTATGCTGGAGCCTATCCCAGCTGACTTCGAGCAGAAGGCGGGGTACACCCTGGTCACTGGTACACTGGTACACTGGTCGCCAGTCAATTGCAGGGCAAACAAACAGTCCCACCTTCGGACAATTTAGAGTCGCCAATTAACCTAACATGCAAGATTTTGGAAAGTGGCAGGAAACACACGCACGGGGAGAACATGCAAACTCCACACAGAGATGCCCAACGGAGATTTGAACCCAGATCTCCTGACTGTGAGGCCAACAACCTACCCACTCATCCAACGTGCGGCCTGCATAGGCAATACATTTTACCCGCTTTATCACATACTGTTTTTTTACTTAGGGTAATGTGACGTGGCCTATTTACAGAGAGTAACAACCTTTTTTTTAAACCAAAAGTCTGCACATTCAATAGTAAATTCATGTGTATAGAAGCAGTACAGGTAAGGCTGATAGGCATGTGAGTGTGTTTACCTTCAGGTACTGGATATCTTTGACTGAGGTGAGCTCAGGCAGGCCAGCAGTCAGCATGAGGGCAAACAGTGTGATGAAGAGGTTCCCGTTCTTCCTCAAGATAAGATAGGCCTCCTCACAGTACTGACGGAAACTGCCAACATGTTGGGATTTCTTTAACATGACACAACTGACACATTTTGCTGGAAATATGATTGTATACGGAGCTCAGAACGCTGGTAATGTTACAACTAAGACTGAGTTGAATGCGTATTTTAAGGCAGATCATCATCTTTCAAACGTCAAAATGAGCAAATTGTAGTTTTAATAACAAGGTTTACACTTAACCTTGTTACACACACTCCCACCACAGCAAAAGTTGTCATGTCCTCCCATAATACACATCACTGATTGGGGTTGTTTTGTAGGATCAACTATAACCTTTACAGGTGAACGTAATTTGACCTTCTTTGTCCAACTGTGTCATGTTTCTTGCTGTTTTCTAACAAGGTCATTCATGAGTAAACCTTTGGAGATGATATATCAAGCAGCAAAACACTGTTTTTTTTTGTAGAATAAGGGTCAAGTGTAACATGTAATACAATGTTTTCATACAGAGATTACAAATCTGCTCAAATTAAAATAATTATTACATGATTTAATGATTACAATTAATAAACATCAGTTTACGACAGTTTCCACATCCTCCACAGTCTCTCCTGCCATCTACTGGTGGATTGACAAACTACACTGACAAAAAGTTGGAGCTGTGTGTGTTTGTTTCCAAATGCTAATCTGGTCAAAATCATCGGAATGAGTATCATATCAATTTTGGGACCATGATTATCTGACGACGTAAAAAAAATCAAATCAAGGATTCAAAGAATTGTTCAAATAAATTACCAGGCCCCCAAAAACGGCACATTTAAGCCTAAACCCTTGGTATAATAATAATTTGACATATCAGTGAATAGATAGTGACACAGAGACTTGATTATCTCTCAGGACCAGAAAAGTGGTACAGACCTGCCAAATTTTTCAGTGTAGCCAGTCTTGCCCTGTTGGATGACGTGGATGAAGTCGTGCGTGAGGATAAACGGAACACGCTCCCTCTTGATGCCAAACTTTGACTTGAAGTTTCCTAGTATGTGACCAAAGTCTATGTGGAAGAGCTGACGGGGATAAACAAAGGCAATAAGTACCAGGAAGAAGAACAGGATAGTTCCGATAAATTAAGCACCTGTCCAGTGCTGCGGACCATGATGTTGTCACTGTGGCGGTCTCCAATGCCCAGGACGTACGTGGCTACACAGTAGCCTGCACATGACAAAGTGAATTCCTCGATGGCCCGGTCAAGAGCGTCGCTGTTGATAAAAAAAAATACATGTGATTTTTCTGATCTTACATGAGTCGTAGGTATCACACCCAAATGACAAGGTCGTACCCAGAGTTGCGTTCCTTGAGCCAGTTGAGCAGAGCATCCTTGTTAAAAGCAGCAGTGGCTGCCACGTTGCTGCTGGTCAGCTGGATGTTTGCAATCGTATCAGATGATGACACAACCTCAATCAACCCTGCTCGATCCCCCGTCGCTAAGCAGCCATATGGTACAACCCTGAATGGCATGAGGACAGACGAGCATACGTTTAAGGGTATCGCTTAAGGTGTGATCACGTGCAATCATTATCATCGATGGATCTGAACAGTGCAGACACTGACCACAATGTGCATGAGTATGTATGTGCTGACCAGTGGTTTTCTAAATCTTTTCAGTGAAATACCCACGTGGGACTTTTTTTCAGCCATGTACCATACTCACTAGAAAAAAAGCCTTTTTTAATGTAAAAAAAAAAGCATTGAAAAATCACTGACTTATTACTGTCCGAAACAATGCTCATTCATCTGCAGTGTAAATACTAAAATACTAGGCCTGTCAAAAATAGCACGTTAATGGCAGTAGTTAATTAATTGAATTAATTAAGTTAACATTTTGAGCGTAATTAATGCATGTGCATCTTGTCAAGCCAGTGCAGAGTGATGAAGAAAAACAACAATTGGATATTCTTATCACTAACGTCACTCTTATGGCAAGTACAATTTGTTGCATTTAAGTATGCATGTAAATCCCACAAAATACATCTACACACAAAACTTCCAACTCAAATTATGTGGAGGCTTTGAATGCAACTCTTCACAATAACACGGTTCAAGAGTGATTCAAATATTCTGCTAATATTAAAAGAGGTTAGTGTTAGTGCAAATACGTTTCCAGGCGAGTGTGCCATCGCCTAGCTTGAGTTAAATGTTCAGTTCATTTGGAGCGGTTTATACAAATATATATAATTCTGTCCTGTCATTCATCTTTCTATCAATTAAATACAGTAAAAATGGGCATTTCACACAATACGCAAATGGTAATTGATCAAGACTACGTAATTTAAAAACGGGGATTAGTTTGATTAAATTAGTTATGCACACACACATATATTTCAAGATGCATTTTTTTATCATCCTGATCTTATAGCTTACATCTAATAAAAAAAGAAATTCTGTATCTCTAAAAAAATCATAAAACTGTAAAAATCTGAATATTGTCATCCTGGCTCACGATTTAAACATCAAACAAACTGCAAAAACTGTAATTGGTCTCTTAGTTTGAACTAAACTCATGAAATCAAATAACTTTTGCACCATATTCTAATTTATTGAGACTTACCAGTGTGTGTGTGCGTGTGTGTGTGTGTGTGTGCATGCTTGTATTTCTGTGTATGGCACTCTCACGCTTACCCTTGGAGTACCCCCATTAGAAACAAAAAGAAGCCCCACTTGAATTTAAATAAGCAAATAGGCAAGAGGCGCCAATTGGATAATTACTGTGTGGATTTCAGCGGGCATTAGATGGAATTAGGAATGAACAGAAATACCAGGAATGTGTGTGTATGTGTCTGTGTAGTCGTTTGAGGTCAAACTAGTGTCTCTCCTCCTCTGCTGCTCGCAACCTGCAGGGAACAAACCGACAGAAATAATGACACAAAACACACCTGAGATCCAGATTAGCCTCTTTCCACAGCAGATCCATTAACCTCAGAATCTGCAGGGTCAACATGTCTTGTCTTAAGTCTGCAAAAAGAAAAATGAAAGAGACACAAAATTCTGATGTAAAACACGTGAAATAAAATTGTACACCCTATGACCCTCTCTCCGGACTTTTCTTACCATCCCCATTCTTGAAGATGATTCCCAGGGTGTCTCCGGCCAGCAGTTTGTTGTTGTAAACGATCCAGAGCGGCTTCATCTTTGAGTCCATGTAGCGACACTTCTCCACACTGACAGATAAAGATTGAGGAAGTGTAAAAAGTGATTTCACACCACAGTGCATGTTTTTATATAAGTACGGCTGTTCTCTCACTTCATGCCAGATAGCAGGATGCTGGGGTTTAGAGGGGAGTGCAGGTCTGAGAGAGTCTCCGAGTAGCCGCTCTGCCTCAGGCAAGTCATCATGGCCTCCTTGGTCAACATGGCCTCCTTGGTCTTACCCCGAGCATTCTTCATTGTTCCGAGCTTTATGAGCTCGTTGACTGACTTTAGCTTACTTAAGGCTTCCACCTGGTTGGGAAAACACATTTTTAGAATTCAGTTATTTCAATGTAGTTTTGTTTATAGAAATCTTTACTAATCAGCAGATTTTCAGCAGTTAATCACAAATTCCGAGTCTGTAGTACCAAAGCAAAACATCACGTGTTGAATACATGCATGTTCTCCTTAAACATGCATTGTCGGCATCTTAGCAGGGGGCGGTGTGTGCGCGCTTCAGAACAGGAATTGGCCAACGCATGACAGGCGTTGACAAGGAAACAGGAAGATGTCAAAAGGGACCAACCGTCAGAACCAACATGAGAGTTCAAACGTTAAAGGGCAGGGGTGATGCTATTGTCAGCGTGACAAGCTAAAAATACCATACATCAAATCTTTCCAGGTCCAAAATGGGTAAAATCCATCCGTCTATTTTGTCTTACTGCTTTTTGCTCACAGAGTCACACGTTAGCGGAAGCCTATCCTAGCTCACTTCAGGTGCGAGGCGGAGTCCACCCTGAACTGGTACATACAAACAATCTCCAATTAACCTAATATTAATGGCAGGGATGTTTGGGCTTCCTGGCTGCTGCCCCTGCAATCCGACCTTGGATAGGCGGGAGAAGATGGATGGATGTGTTTAGAATGAGGGAGGAGCACTGAGTACTCGGAAACACACACAAAGATTGCCAAACAGAGATTCAAACCCTTGATCTCATGCTTGTGAGGCCAACATGCTAACAGCTATAGGTCACCATGCAGATAGAGGGTTCAAAATGACCAACATAAACACAAATCCCATTTGGACATTATGAATTGGTTGCATTTGAGTGAGTTTGCATGCATTAGAAAATATACCTGTTTCTTTAGAACCTCAATATGAGGGAGGTTGCCTCGACAGTAGGCTTCTAGGATGAGGGAAAACTGGACTGAAACAGCCGGCATGTGAATTTCTGACCTGTGGGTGGCAGCAGAGACACAGAATAAGCAGCAGGTGGCTACAACCTTTTCTTTTTTGGGTCATCTACCTTTATTTTAAAAACGTCTTTTAAATGTGTTACTGATAATAACAAAACGCACATGCACTCTGGTATGTAAACAAACAACACACCGTAGGTGCCAGAAGAGGAAGTGCCCTATCTTGCGGTTCCCCTGGGCTCGCTCCAGCAGGAAGTGGGTAAGGGCGCAGTCATAGTAGGGCTCATAACGCAACACCTGCACCAACTGTAGCAAGTACTGCGACAGCTCCTCATTGCTTAGGAAGAGAAACGGGGCAACATTAGCTCTGATTTTTACACGACTGAACACCGTACCAAAGAAGTTGCTGCTTAAACGTTTCAAAGAAAGACGAGACAATCAATCAAGATCGACACAAACATGATTATAGTGGAGATCGCTGAAAATGTATAGGGAGAGCATGAGAGAGTACAAGCATCTCAGCCAGGGGTGTTCAAAGTAAAAATGGACCTGAGAGATCAATATTTTTCAGTTTTCTTCCATGTTTATTTTTACATAGGTGGTATTTTGGTGAAGACAGAGCTGAGTCGAAAGGCAAAGCTCTAAATTTACCGGTCGATCTACGTTCCAACCCTCACCTATGGTCATGAGCTTAGGGTAGTGACTGAAAGGACAAGATCGCGGGTTTAAGCGGTCGAAATGTTTTCTCTGTAGGGTAGCTGGGCTCTCCCTTAGACATAAGGTGAAAGCACTGTCATCTGGGAGAAATTCATTGTGGAACCGCTGCTCTTTTGCATTGAGAGGAGACAGATGAGGTGGCTCCGGCCTCCCGGACGTCTTCCTGGGGAGGTGTTCAGGGCACGTCCGGGCCTGGGGGAAGACCCCGGACACGTTGGAGAGACTGTCTTTCAACAGGCCTGGGATTGGCTTGGGATCTGCCGGGAGGAACTGGGTGAAGTAGCCAGGGAGAGGGAAGTCCGGGCTTCCCTGCTTAGGCTGCTGCTCCCATGATCCGACTTTGGATAAGCGGAAGAAAATGGATTGACAGACGAAAATTTGTTGTGCTACTCATATTATTGCATTGTTATAGTAATATATTGCTAGAATGAGTTCTTGGACACAGACGAGCTTTGTTGGTAAAAGGTATTGGAATGAGGGCCAATAGTATTTTGCTTCTGTTGACTTATTTTGCACTGTTGACTTAATATTGCTCAAACAATCCGATTGTATTTTATATTGTTGTGTTTGTATATTGTTAAATAGTGCACAAATAAGTTTGTTGATAAAAATGTTTATTTTTGTTTGCCTAATATATATCCTGTGTATTGATTGTAGTAATGATCACCAAATCAAAAGGGAAAAATCACAAAATCATTCAGTGATATTGAAAAATTTCATCTCAACCTATAGGTATCAGCAATACCAGCCCTGTATTTACTTGGTATCAAATCCACACCAAAATGTGTTATATTACCCACTCCTAAAACATCTAAAAGTGTGTGTGTTGGGAGATTACTGTAAAGTTTACCTCATATCGCAAAGGCAGCCCACAGCGTACTCTCTGACATATTGATCAGGATAGTTAAAATCCAGAAGCTCCAGTGCATCTCTCGGACTGAGTTTGGGCCAAATTTGAAGCAGTGCCTGCAGCTGAGTAGCACAAACACACACAATTAGAAAAGTATGTAGTTTAAATTAGGGCTTTCAAAATGTAACCTGCATGATTAAAATGATTTTAAAAATCTAAGACGATTATGCATGCAGAGTACACTAGACGGTGAAAAAGTAAAACAAACTAAAACAAGATGGAACAATACAAAATGACACAAATGACAACTTTCGAGTGGACTGCAAAGAACTTTGTGGAATAAACACAATAATATGAATATTTGATTACAAAAATTAAGTCAAATGCAAATTGAAAGTATGGTGTGGTTTTGTATGTTTCATACAGTATATTCAACTTTTATTTAGCTGGACACCACATATTTTCTTTACATTATTGCATATATTGCCAGTTGTCATTTGGGGAAACACCGCTCCAGAATCAGAACACCGTTCTTGAATGTATCCAGTCATTCACATACGTGTAATTTCCTTTTACAAGCATTTATAGCATAAACTGTAGATCAGTACTTTGAAAAGCCCTACTAACCTGGGCCATGTCTTCGTGTTTGCTCCACTTGACAGAGAGCAGCAGCTTAGGCAGCGACTGAGGGAAATTTTCTCGACAGTCGTAGCGTAGTGTCCAGATCAAATCCTTTTCATTCTCACACAACTGGGAGAGAGGATCCCGCTCCATAATCTCTTTCAGTTCAATATAGAACTTCTTACCACCACGACCCTGAAAAAAAAAAAAGGATGGCCGGTAAGCGAGATTGTTTTGAGATTCATTGAAAAGGAAGTCAGGAACCTCCAAGAAATTAAATGGGCGAAGGGTAACTTGAGTTACTATAAAGAAGGGTTTCAACGTGTATCAACATGACCACTATTCTTGCAATGAAGGATTTATGTTTTTATGAGAAACGTGCGTGCTATTATTTATTAAATGCACGCCAGATCAAACTACGAACACAAGCAGAGTTTTGTGAAGCTGCACTATACTGCACTAGTAGATACTGTACATAATGACAGGGACACACACGCATTGAAGGGTGGGTTCGGGCATGTGTTCTACATGCCTGAACTCAGAATTACGTAATGGTCTGTCCACGCCTATGGGTGGGTATTAAGGCGTAATATAGGGAAAAAAGCGAGCAATGTGATTCAAGTCTACTTTTAAAGGAGGAGGAAATATTTTGCTGGTGCACCCTGCAGGGTTTCAAAGGGTAGTGTGGGGGTGTGTGTGTGTGTGTGTGTGTGTGTGCGCACACACACACACACACAGAGGGAGGAGTCATATTTAATATGGCATTATTACTGGTATGAACTGATTTTCAATATTTGGCTTTATGTATGCAGCTACACCAAACATAACTCACCATAGGTGCACAATCACTTGCTCTGGCAATCTCTGCAGCTTTCTCCAGGATCTGTAAATGTGTGAATGAAAACAACCACATCCACATGATTGCAAGATAAACAATATTAAGCAGACTAAAATCACCATCATTGATAATACAGTGTACCTCAATGTTTTTTTGTGCATTATTTTGAATTCATTTTAAATTGTCTCACATTTACAGAAGTCCATTCATTCATTGCTTTTTGTCCTCACTATCCCAACTGACCCCTGTACTGGAATGTGAGTCAGAATACAGAATACTCTGAGAAATCCAGCGCACACACGCACTGACAACTTGCAAAATCTACACAGAGATGCCTAATGGATATTCCAACCCAGATCTCCCTGTGCTCCTGACTGTATGGCACATGCTAACCACTAGTCCACCATGCTGACCGACCTCAGAAAAATTGTAAAGTCGAAGGAACTCATTGAAAAGCTATATGTTGGGAAATTCTTTTAGAGACAGTTCTGAACTGCGTATTCCAACATCATCAGTTCAAGTATTTCGATTTGGATGTGTGACATCAAAATCTTGCAGATGACTGTACTGTCACCCTTAAATAAAAGGACATCGGCTAAGAACAACCTGGGACCCACCAATGCTAAACCCCACCATCACCTCAAATCAAAAACTACAAGGCTGAAACTTGGATACAAATGTGCGTTCCAACAGGACGAAGATCCTAAAGACACATCAAAACTAATATTTTGGAAAGGATAAAGCAGCCTAAAATAAACTTCTGGGGAAGTTAGAATAAATGTCAAACTCTAACCCAATAGAAAATTTGTGGACTATGATGAAATGCCAGTTATGTGCCAGGAAACCAGCGATTTTATTTCAAATGAAATTCAAAAGCTATAGTGGAAATGGTGTAAAGTTCTCATATCCAACTGTTCACATGATTTAGCAGTGGCATAAAAATTTGAAAACATGTACACAAGTCTAAGAAAAGTTGGCAATGTTGGATAGGGTTCCTTTAAGGACCCAAAATTGTTGGTATTCATTCATGTTATTCATGAGAAGTAAATGTCTCCATATTATGGAAGAAGGTATGTTTCTGTGAATCAGTCACTAGATCATTACAATTTCATACTGACCTTGTCAAAAGGAGGAAAAATGATGGGATATGACGAGTATTCTAGGAAATTAATATGCAGAGCTGTAGCGTTCTCAGTGTATGGGTTGGTTTGAATAGTTCCGATGGGGTTCAGCATCTCTTCAAGTTCATCTGTCCAAGACACAGATACATTATTTACTTGTGTCAATCACTGAAAATGCTTGTGTACCTTGGTTGTGTTAAAAAAAAAATTTTTTTTAAATTTTAAAGTAATATGGTAGCATACCAGGAAACGAGGACCAGCAGTTAAGGATGATATCCCCGGTCTTGAGTTGTCCTTTGTAGTCAAACACCATGGTGTTTACCCACGCAATTGGGTAATGCTAGGACACAGAAAGACACGAGTCAAAGATATCAGTTTAAATTAGGGATGTCCGACATTGTCTTTTTTGTTGCCGATTCCGATATTGATATGTGTAACATCACATACACTTCTCACAAAAGGTTAGGGATATTCAGATATTCGGTGAAATTTCACGACGAGCCTAGAATGCATTCAAACCTCTACAGGTGAACTTAATGTGACCTTTTCTAAGCCGTTGAATGCACGTGTCCAACTGTTAAATGTTTCAGTAATTTTGCTCAAGTTGCTGTTCTCTACCAAGGAGCTTAACAGCAAAAAATCACAGCAGGTGTGTGATTCTTGAATTGACCAATAAATGTCCTGGTTCAATTAGAGCCAGGACAGTCGTCCTCATCATGCTGTTCACATTTTGACATCATGAGACTAAGACGACACCTAACAATGGATCAACAGTGCCATGCCATTGCGATGCTTCAAACAGGATGTTCTCAGACGGAAGTGGCCACTGAGCTTGGAGTGTCATCAGCAGGTTGCAACAGAGATGTCGAGAGACTGGAAGAGTCACAGAAAGGTGTAGAAGTGGACGTCCTTTGGCCATATCCCGTGCTGATGACCTCTACATTGTGAACACTGCCCTGAGAAACTAGATGATGAATGCCACTCAACCCCTGCCCTAGACTTTGTGAATGGTACAGTGACAAGCCCATACTACCTGAATAACATCATTGTATATCATTATAATAATATCATTAATCCAGTGATTGTGCCCCTACATGAACAACACAGGCCTAATTTCATCTTTATGGACGACAATGCTCCTGCTCATCGACGTCGCATCATCAGGGAACAGCTGTTGGAGACTGGTGTACCTCAAATGCAATGGCCTGCACATTCCCCAAACCTGAATCCCATTGAAAACTTGCCGTGTAGAGGCTCGAAACTCTACACCCCAGAACCTCAATGACCTGAGGGCTGGCCTTCTAGAAGAGTGGGATGCCATGCCTCAGCAGACAATAAGTTGCCTGGTGAACAGCATGAGCTGTAATTGATGCTTAAGGGCTTATATGACGAAATATTGAGATATTAAAATTTTTTGTTGTGGTGTAACTACCATTGTTGTTACCTTTTGTTTCAATATATTTTTTGAGATGAGGAAATCACCAGTGCGTCCTTCTACTTAAATGTCTTACTTTCACAATATGATGTCACTGTAGCATGAACTTGTTGCGTTTTCCATAAATTTCACCTGAAACCCAAATATCCCTAACTTATTCTGAGTAGTGTATCTCCTGTTGTGGAATTAACACATCTGTTGTGAAGCTAATGGATACGTCAGAAATTAGCTTCTCTACATGGCTGTAAACAACATTGTACAACTCGGGTAAGCACACATTTGAGAAATACTTGGAATTGAATGGCAATGCGTGGCTCGAGGAACTCCACAAGTTTGATGAATCCGGTGTCTTGCACAACGAAAAAGGGATGATTATCCAGTGCAAAAAACACCATGATTTTCCGATTGATGGCTTTTGCCCTGTGAATAAGTATTTAAGAAAGGGGTCTTGGTTCCGCCTCGCATGACCAACACTTTGCAGTCTTTGCAGATTGCACATTTAATACCCAACAGAGACATCGCAGACATAACGCTAGTCAAATGCAGAGCGAGCAAACACGGTTGTTTACACAATTCATACGCGATATTGACCGATATTATATTTTCATGCCAGTATCGGGCCAATAATATCGGTGGGTTGTACATTGTTGTGTATGTGTGGTAGGACATCCCTAGTAAATATGGAAAGATCTGTATTCCAGGTGCTGTCTTACCACTTTCCCTGCTTTGCGAATGGTCTGGTATTTGTTTGGATGAGTGTTTTTAGTGGACTTCTGCTTCTTAACTTTATCCATGACAGCATAGATGGCAAAACAAAGGCGTGTCATCCGTGGCAGGTCACAGACGGAGATGTCAAATTCTAACATGTTGTCTTTCCAGGTGTGCTCTGAACGGCCGCTGCTCTCACTGCTCACAGCTGGTTTGCACAGCAGCTCCGTTCCGTGAAAAAGCCCGGCCCTGACCTGTACCTGGGCACCACAACCGGGAAATATGATGTTGTTTACTTTTGGATTGCAAGTACATTATCAGGTTATGAGGGTGCTGCAAAAGCAACAAATTTACACTACCGGTCAAATGTTTTGGAACACTCCATATTCTCTGTAGGAAAAACCTACATAATTAAGTGTTGAGATGGTTTGTTTCTCTTGCATTGTTAATTGCCTTTTTGCTTGCCATTTTGTAGCAACAAATGACTTTCTCCAGTTCAATACTGTTCAAATTATGCTCATAAAGGTAAAGTTAATGCAGACAGAGGAGGTAGTACAGTACTCCAGAACTGGGAACACCTCAATTTTTGCAGAAAAACTTTAAATTGTTGACCAATTTTGTAGGCCCTGAAACAGTTTTGTATAATTCTGAAATATAAAGGGTGATTGAAAAGTAACTCCCTATTTTAAAATACTTAAAATGTAATTAATACTTAATTTAATCATATGTAGTAATATCTTTCTAAATTTTTTTCTGTGTATGGTTCCATGATGTATGGGCAAGTCTATTCTCCCAAACCAACGACTTTGGAAGAACTTGAAGGGCGAAAACAAGAAGTTATGTCTTCTATCCCACAAGTGTTCCTGGTGAAATCAGTTAATGCTGTTACCAGGCGGTTTGTGAAACTGGTGGCGAATGCTGGCGCCCATACCAAATTTTAAACAAAAAATCCATGCAATACACTTTCCTCTCATGTTCATTTCTTGTAAGAATTATAGTTCAGAAATAAATTACAAGTACTTAAAAATAGGGAGTTACTTTCCATTCACCCTGTACATTATTTTTCATTTTTGGGTAACGTTACCTTGTTCCCATGGGTAACACCTGGCACTTCTTTAACCTTTCAAGATATTCATTGGACTTGAAACGACTTGAATTTCAATAAAGAACTGGAAAAAATTAGGTGTTCTAAAAAGCGTGACCGGTAGTTTATATGACACAAACTTTTTGAAAAAAACACGCACAATATTGTGTTAATTTCTGCAGCATGGTTTCTGTGTAGTGTGACACAGTCCACTGTCTGTCGCCAATAGAGCTTACCTTAGCAGTCTCCTCTGCATTCACCTTGCTGCCTTTCAGTAGAACTATCTTAAATGGGCATGACACGTTCCATACACAAGTCTGTACTTGCTGCAGGAGGGGAGACACACAATGATTGCAGCAGCACATGATGCTGCAATATACACACATACATACAGTAGATATACCTAAACATGTTATCTAAAGTTGGTCCATTTATTTTTAGAGCAAACAAGTTGGTTTTGATTAAAACCACAACAACTCTCTGAAAAAAAGCTGAAATAGGAAGTTTGACTAGAATATGAGTGTGATGTTAGGAAGTGATGAAGATTAGGGAAGATAAATTGATCCATTCCTGATTAAAATAAGAAAAAAACGCAAGACTTTACATTTTTGCACTGTTGGATCTCAAGGAGATTCTAAGTAGAGCTTCAAAATTCAAAAAGATGGGGGAGTGAGACAAAAAAAAAAGTTACGCATATAATTTCACTTACTGTAGGAACCCGTCTTTTGGGAGGTAGTGGTAAGGGTGGGTTGGAAGACTTGCGATTGACCACTGCGCCAATGGTGGAAATTTCCTTTTCAAACATGGCCTTGACTGTGCTGGAGTGGACCAGGGTGAGATGTGGAGACTCCTTTGACTGCATGCACATGCGGATGTACTACCCACAAATTACAAATGAGACAAGATAACATCAATACAGTTCATATTCTTTTCATGGGCCCTTCTGAATGTCTATTCTGAACTGTCAAAGTGACAAAATACATGTAAATAGTAGAAAATTATTTCCCTTTCAGATAAAGTTGCAATAACAGTGTCTCTCAAATAGGGGGTGCAGTGTACTGTCAGGGGGGTCTTGAGAAGCAGGGAGTACTTTCAATATTACTGCAGACCTGCCAAAATGCCCAATTTCTTGTAGTCAACATGCTATTTGCATGTTGAATACTCTTGAAAACTCTTGAATACGCTTCTTCATTCTGTTATATTTTCCTGGTTTCAGTTTCAAGTTCAGTCTGTACAGTACAGATAAATAGATGTCAGTTTCTCAAGAATATTTATTTTAAGGATTCCACCAAAGGAGCAGGCACTGGAGAACTTAAAGTCACCATTAAGGGGCCCAGTGAGTTGTCTTTATCGCAACATGTTACAAAAGTTTGTACCATGTCACATTTGCTAAAGCTTTTTATTATTATTATTTTTATATATTTTTTTATACCTACAATACAATGGATTTTAAAATATGCAATTTAAGGTATTAGGGCATTTCAAGGAATATTTTATTACCACTATTAGAGCTTGTCCCTCATACAGAGGATTGTGTCGGGAAGAGCATCCGACGCAAAACTTTTGCCAAATCAAAACATGCTAAAATGATTCGCTGTGGCGACCCCTGGGATAAGCAGGGATAAGCCGAAAGGAAAATAAGAAGATTTCTAATTGGGGGACATGAAAACATTTTGGTCGCTTAGGGGGGCATAACAGAAAATAACTGAGAACTACTGCAATAACACAGTATCACATTCGGATAGCAAGTAATCGACAATGTTTTGATAAATGAATTATCATACGTAATAAACACTGGATATGACTGAGATACAACTACTTATGCCCTTATAGCATATGTGTGACACTTGTGTCATGGAGGGCCGAGACACTGCTGGTTTTCTTCCCAAACAGTTTCTTCAGCAGGTTCAGTAATTGATGAGCTCCTTTCCTCAAATTGAAGGAGGTGTTGATCATTATAATCTCCTGCTTTAGTGACCAGCTAAAAAGAAAACCTGAAGGGTCTTGGCCCTCCATGGCGCGAGCTTGACACCCTTGTCTTATAATGTATCGTATCAACACCCACTTGCCACTCACCTTATATTGCCAAAGGGCATGGTCTCCACAGAGGAACTCCATGCAATTGCTGACTCTCAGTACATACTGGCCTTGCCATGCCTCCTCTTCAGGCCCGTGGGTGGTCAGCCACTTCCTCACAGCCAACTCCATCAGCTCTGCGGGGGTGCAGGATGCAGGCACCTTCAGACTGGCAGAATCCTGCAGGAGAATCCCATCTCCTTACTGTGTGGCCAACATGCTAACTATTAGGCCACCGTAACTTTTATGCATGTTCAAAATAAACAAAACCATTACCTTTTACCAGCAACAGAATGGGCTTTTGTCATGGAGAATGCGGAGGAGGAGGACAAGGCAGAGAACCAGAAAGCAGGTAGTCTATAAAGTAATGATGATGTTGAACATGAGAGACTGGTTTGAGCCAAATAAAAACGTGAAGAATGATACTGCACTGCACTTTGTGAAGAAATGGATGAGCTGAAAGTAAATGCGGATGCTTTAATGAAGCAAACTGATGAAAAGGATCAAATGATATCACAAACGATATGTCAGATTAATGAACACCTGTATGTACAATGTGATTGTGACTGGGATTTCAACAACATTGATACTACAGTATGTATGTATTGCAGCAATAACAAAAACACACCTGTCATCACCATAATGTTCACCTGCATATCTACATAAATGAGCATCTGACAAAATGCAGAATCAGGAAAAAAATTCAAGGCACTTGGAGTGCCAAATGCAAAATCTACACCAAATTAATTGGAAGACTCGACAAAGCCAAAGTAGAGTATTTCTTGTCAAAGACATTAAGATAGAGATATTTATCAGTACAGCCATCCCTGGTTTATTGCAGTTCAATTTCAAACCCGTCCCTTATGAGTTAATTTCCACAAAAAAGGATTCCTTTTTTATAAATCAAATATTTTCGTAGTATTGTAGCAAAGAAAACACACGACGGCCCGCCCCCCGGCATTGCAGTAGGCAATGCCAGCCCCGGAGCCGAACCGACCCACTCCACCCCGAAGCCTGCCCCAGGCGGTGTCCAGGAAATAGGGGTGTAAAAGGTAAAAGAAACCCCTAATCACCGCCTCCCCACCCAACTAAGAGTGTTATTGGATGTGTGTGTAAGCAGTTAAAATGGAAGAGCCAAGACATCATTGTAGCACCATACCGCTGGCTCAGCACGTCCAAGCAGTTCTGCCCACCAGGCGCCACGGGTGCCGCCACCTCAAAAGTGGTGTGTGCGGGGTCTGTGAGTCTATGTATTGTAAATGTAATTAAAATTGGGGAGTTTGCGTCCCCCAGGGCACAACAGAAGGTTGTCATGTAACCTTAACCCCCACCCCACCACACCCCCGTGGAGCGCGCACACTCCCAAGATCCTATATGCTTGTTTGCAGGGAGTAGGCGAGCGAGGGCCCATGGGATTGTATGACTGGGAGGAAAAAAATCCATACCAGAAGACGAGCCAATAGGCAATAGGCATCCCTGTTCGACAGGACTCACCACTAGGCAGGGGCCGGCTTGTGGCAAGGCCGTCCAGAGGCCCCGGACGCCCACATCCCCTGCTGCCGAGGGACATGAACTCATGACCAGCCACCATAGAGCCCCCTCGATAGGCACGCCGCTGTAGGAGATTCAGCGGCCCGCACCCCCGTCCCGACAACCACCACTGCCGTATCCAAGAAGAACCCGGGCGACACACCCCACCACCCGGAGAGGCAGCAAACCCCCAGCCACCACCGCCACCACTATCCCTAGTGCAACCCTACTCCACACCGTAGCAACAACATACAACACAACATACCTGCTCACCCACTCACCTGCTCTGTTCAACCCCCTGCACCCAACGTGCACAGCAACGTGCACCCCATGCACACTCCCCCAATCCAGGACCCCTAGGCAACAATCCGACACTGGGATGCGCACCCGTCCACCCCTGCAGCAGCAAGTCTGGGCCGACCCGGATGCCCCGGGGGGGACAGATACGGCCCCCACCACCATTCAGGTAGAGGCAACCCCTGGAACCCAGGGCCCAGGAGCGCCACTCCACCCACATCCAGCCAGCCCCGCCACCCAACCCGGGGCCCGACGGCGACCAACCCAGGCTCCAGCCCAGGCCCCCTACCAGACCTACCCCAGCCTTAACAGAGACAAACACCGGTCCAACTGGGGACGAATGATAATGCTACAACAACTAAAAGAGTGCACACACATAAGAAAATAACAAGAACACAGACTTAATAATAGAAACTAAATACACTGACATGCAAACTAAAACCCAGAGCGTGACAGATTTGGTGGTATTCTAAATATTTGGTGCTGCTGATACCATATTGGGCGGTGAGCGTGTCAAATGACGCAAAGTTTTCTTTCACAATGATTTTATCTAACATTGTTATCCCATTGTTTTCCCACAGAGAAAAGTTTATCATTCTTTTATTTTGTAGGATGTTAGGGTTGTTCCCGATGGGTGTCAGCTTACATGGAATGAGGGAACATTTGTTTATTTTAAGAAATTCCCACCAAGCTGTCAGAGTGGAGCTGATGTTCATACTTTTGTAACATTTATGATGTTTAATGGGTGAACTGATGAATGGTAGATAACAGATTGCTAGATCATCACACAGTGCTTGCTCTATATCTCGCCATGGCTCGTCTGGATAACTCGGTTTGAGCCATTTGGAGACATATTGCAGTTAATTGGCTAAGAAATACTGAGAAAAGTCTGGAACATCTCAACCACCCCTGCCCTTGGTTTGTTTTAACATATTTAAGCAAATACGTGATGGTTTGTCTTTCCAAAGGAATTTAGAAATGTGGGAGTCCAGTGACTTGAACCAGTTGGAGGATGGTTTGATGGGTATCATTGAAAACAAATATTTCCTTTTCGGTAGAACCATCATTTTGACGGCAGCCACTCTCCCCGTGAGTGAGACGTCTCCACTGCAAAAGATCACCCTCTGTTGTTTTCAAAAGCTGAACATAATTCAACTGTGTCAGCTCTGACAACCATTGGTCCCCACACATGCATGTGGGCTAGTATCAGATTTGTTTAAAGTTCTCCAAGTGAGGCCTTTCCACTAAGAATTGTCCATCCATCCATTTTCTATACCGCTTATCCTCCAAAACTGATATTTTGGAAGTCTCTTTCTTTTTCTTGTGAGAGGAGAAGGAGATTATTTTCCCACACATGCCTTCCCTGTGAACACACGCGGATATTCCACACACGCACGGGGAGAACATGCAAACTCCACACAGAGATGCCCAACGGAGATTCGAACCCAGAACCTCCTGACTGTAAGGCCACCATGCTACCCACTCATCCACCGTGCGGGAACGGCATTGAGATGTGTCAGTTTGTCCTGACTTGCTAGACGGTAAGAAGTTGAGCTGTTTAGCTGAATACCCTGCAGCAATCTTGGCAAATGAACACTAAAACGCAAAAGAAACCTGCATTCTGTCCTGCTGACAAAACTTACAGAGAGTGGATGAGAAGCAGCGACAAGCATGGAGATAAGCAGGTGTTACTGCTGGCGTGAAAGTGTGGTTTCCTGCAATAATAGACGTGTCCAAGCAATAATAGGCGGTCTTCAAATGAAATGTTAGGTTTCAAAGTCCGCTACTTGATTTAACCTTGTATATTTTCACCTTTGCGTCCTGGGTGGTGACCTCACTACTGTGCATGGAACGTACTGTATTTTAAATGTAAGACGATATCACACATCACTATAGGTCTCAGTTGTTTTCTTTATCACTCTAATCCAAGTTGTCTTCTGAGGGAGCTCCAGATATTAGCATTGAGTTGCGATTTAAATTATGATACAATTACACTTTATGGGCGCACACATTTGTTATTCCAGATAAGAGTATTTTATTGTTTTAATATTAACAGCAGTTTGTTTAGAAGCTGTTTGGACAAAAAAAACACACTAAAACTTTTTCCTCGTGGTTGCTTCCTTATACTGCAGGAGTGTTTTTGTTCCTACAAACACAAACTTTTCAAAATGGGTTGCAAAGTAGAAATTTGTGATGAAAAAAAGTTGCTGACATGAAACAGAGAACCACGGAACCTCGTTTAGTATACACTGTGTCGTTTTGCGGTATTTGTGGAAAATGTATGCAAACACTGTTTCAGTTGTTGTACAACATAGAGCACAGCTTGCCGTTTATTTGGTAACTGACACAGTTACACCACAAGCTTTCTCATTGATCATGGCTGCCACTTGGAGCCAAAAAAAGTAGCAAGTGCCAGCATATTGATAAAATTCAAGAACTAACTTGTAGTTAAGCATAAAGGTGTCATCCGTCTCTATCGCTCCGGACCTCCAACCCTACCCCACCCTTACTACTCGCCATCATTCTTTGTTAACAAAGGTCTTCAATCAAGGTTCCTGTATGTTAAACTGTAATTGTTGTATATTAAATGTGTTTTGTGTGAACATTTTTGGGTGTCACTGTCAGGGAATTCATTAATTGAATTACAAAGAAGCAAAAACTGGCATTTTTGCAAATTGTTCTCATGCAAACATGCCCTCTTGTGTATATTTAAGCTGTACATTTGTGACTAAAGAAGTAGTGAAATGTGTTGTAAAAAGCATAAAAATGCTGCGCAGCTTCCCGGCTTTGAGACTGAATCAGTGCCTCTGCTTGTAGGAGCCAATTAGTGTACTCCGTTTTGCCTCAACGGCTTGTAAGACACAGTTACTCAACAACCAGTTCCACACCATCATCAGAATCCCTTTTTTTCCTGTGAGAAAATGCAAAAGTAGAACTGAAATGGTAAATGTTGTTAGACCTCTTAGTGGTTCAGATGCTGCAGGATGCAAGGTCAATGCTTCATTCCAAAACTTTGGGAGTTTTATATGTGCAGGTCTACTAGGAGCCATGTAATATGCATTACAAAGCTTAGCTGTGCTGTTTTTATCCTCATTAGTTAGCTACCACTATTACTCTAAATCTACAATCTCTATTTCCACAAACGTATGAGTAGAACCCATCTGTTTTTGGAGTATATCTGAGTAAAAACAAACGTTTTGTCCCGTTGTTCTCCATGTAACTTTGTGGTGTGTTCCCGCACGGTCCACAAACGTACTCAACGGTACCAGAGATTTTCTATTTGTTTTGCCTTAGATTTTAGTGTGAGCACTGTTTGCTAATTCCATAAAGACACTGCAGACTTGGCAGCCCTCCTCATATGATTTTATGGTAAGTCACTGCCCTCTTGTGACCGAATAGTGATGTATCACACTGGCGAAATACCTTTAGTATAGCATTAATAATACATACACATACAGTAAAATAATTGTATGAAACACTGTGATTCCACTATCCACCAATCCTATACAACTCACAAGAGCCCGAGATGATGGCAGCCTCATCAACACATGACATCAACACAACATCAATCAACAATCACACCATCAATTTAACGACTTTGCTGCATACCGGTGCACATACCCTAAGTAAGGATGTAGGTTTCTACCTGTCATCATTTCCCTGTGCTTGAAAGTTTAACCAAGGGGCCCTTTTCCCTTGCATAATGTGCCTCTGTAGTGATGTCTAAATACACGCTTTCCCTAGTTCCTCGGGAGCCAACTGTCTTCAAAGTGTCCATTTATTCATTTTATCACTGGACATGAGTAATTGGTGTTGGTGTTTACACTTTCCTTTTGAGAAACCCCAACAAGGTGGGGTGTTTTTACGCCAATGGTTAGGTCAACTCTGCGTTTTTAGGAATCAGGAAAGGCAATGTTGGTTCTAAAGTACAGTATACCTTTATGCCATTGACGCAGCAACAGTTTTCGGAGTGATTATTGGAGAGACTATGTCTCACAGCTGGCCTGGGAACGCCTCGGGATCCGCCAGGGAGAGGGAAGTCTGGGCTTCCCTTCTTAGGCTGCTGCGACCCGACCTCGGATAAGCGGATGAAAATGGATGTATGATGGTTACATGTGTGTATTGCTGAGCCAATAACTGTTTGACTTGTGACTGTCATTTCCGTGGTAATTCAACTGCTCAGAAATGAACATCCTGAAGATGACGCTTATTTCCAAGCCGGGGACAACCAAGAAAGAAAGGGGTGTAAAGGTGGGCATGTTTCTGGCAGTAAATGCCCTAGCCTCTGGTGTCAAATGATGACATTGTGGAGTTTCTGCTGGGCGCCTGATGGTAACAGCATCCGGGACCTACCCCTGGCATGTTTTGCGCAAATCGCATTTTTTGTGCATTCAATTGTCCTGCAAATCCATTTTCAACCTATAGCAAGTTTTGTTCCTTGCCGCCCCTGCCAACCCTAAGACACTAAGTTATATGCTGGTTTTATAGTTCAAATCCGCCTCTTGCTAATCCTCTCTTAACCTTTTTTTAAAAAGACTAAGAAGTTACAAGTACTATTAAAGATACAGTAAATAAAGTATGCCAATATCCATCAAACATATACCTTTCTGTCTGTATCAGTCAACAATACTATGTATTATATGTTAGTTCTATGTATTGGGCAAGCAGCAGGTATACTGAACTTATTAAGGCACATACTGTCCATAAACATAGCCTATATTTAAAAAATAGGTAGCTATGGAGAAATTATACAGGTAAACCCCAAATTATTGATACACTGCCCAGGACAGCGTGGAGAAACACGACATGAGAAATATAACCATCTCTCGTCCGTATTTCTTACATTTTTGACAAAAACGTCAGTGTCAGAATACACTCTCTTAATTAATATCCACATTTCTTGGCTTTTTAGAATATTCTTCATAATGTTATAAGTTACCAGATCCTTTCGAAATGTTTTGTCATTCCAACTCAGTGCAACTTTCACAGAATAAAGAAATCAAATGTCACTTTAGACCAGACTAGGATGTAGCCCGCCTCCCGCCCAAAGCCAGCTGGGATAGGCTCCAGCCTACCCGCGACCCTAATGAGGGTAAGCGGTATCGAAAATGTATGGATGGATTGTCACTTTAACTCAAACTCTGGCCAGAGCATGACCCAATGTACCATCTACTTACTCTTTACTGCACTCAGTAGAAGCATAAATGCCAAAGCACAGAACTATATTCCGGCTGTCAGCAGAAAGCAAGTGTGGTAAGTATCAGTAGCAACCAAGTACAGGGCAGATGTTACATCCAGTTGTTCACATGCCAGTACAAGCAAATAGACCAGAGTATTTCAGAAGGCATCAAGTAAGGAACATAAACAGAGCACGTCTTACTCGGGCGTATTGATCCAGATGATGTCCAAATGGCAGTAATAGATGCACTCTTTATCCTTGTAGGAATAACAGGTGCAGCGTTTAGATCTGGACTTTGGTTCCGAGGCCTCGGGCTTCTTTAGAGCCGCGACTCCGCCGGCGGTCAGCTCCGTGCTGTGGCCTGGGACACCTCCGGGCCTGAGCCAGACCTCACACCTCAGCACACCTTTTATTGCACAGGAGACATTTGATTAGGGAAGGACAGAAAGTCGGGAGGAGGAAATGTTTGCAGAGATGCTTGCTGACCTTGTAAGAGAATCAGTGCGAGGATTTTGTAAAGCATGATTCTCGCCTGCATGGAAAACATCCTTGTTGTGTTAAATATTCCCAAAATGACGGCGCGAAGGTTGAGAATTCATCCTACAGGGGTAGATGGTCAAAATCCACAGGCGTCCATATGCAGATCCGGACATTTAAAAGGAGTCTATCCCACTGCTCCGTTCATATTTGTGCATTCGTTCGGTACATCCCATAAAGATAACATGAAAAGTCCCACCGCAAGTTCCCCCAGTTCTCCCAGCGCTGCAGTCTCTCAGCAAAGCGCTACGCCGAGTAAAGTAGTGATGTGTCGGTCGCGAACGAAACGGCTGTTAGAGCCGGGTCTTTGAAGTGAACGACGGGTGCCGGCTCCTGATTGGGGAACCGTGTTTTTTTTTTTCCTTCCTTCTCTCTCTCTCTCTCTCTCTCTCTTTCTCTCTCTCTGTCTGTGTGTGTATTTCTCTCGCACGCGCTCGCTATCTCACTCGCTTTTTTCTCTTCGAGCCGCACCTGATTGGTCAATATGTGTTCGCACGCGCCAAGCAGAAGAAGATGCGGTAGTTAAACTCGCAGCAGCAACTGCAAACACACGACCAGGAAAAAAAGTCAAATTTGGAACCATTTCAATTTTATTGACGATACGGGATGGCAGGGTCAGGTGTGTTGATTCACTTTAAATTTGTATAAAAAGAAAAAGCTGAAAAATTGAAATACAGAAGTTAGACGTTGAATTGTATATATTATGTTTTATATTATATTTTATGTAATAAAAGTATTTGGAAAAAAACAACAGTCTTTTTCATTAGTTATTAGTAATTAATTTTGTGCATTGTTTTTTTGTTAAAATGGATTAATCTAAACTATCGGAAGAGCCGTTGGGGAGCCGAAAGAGGCGGCTCTTTGTAGTGAGCCGAACCGAAAGACCCGGATCTTTAAAAAGAGCCGAAATTCCCATCACTAGAGTAAAGAGAGACGCTCCAGCCCGCCCCCTAAAACCTTACATTAAAGATAGATGCGTTTTGGAGAGGCTTGGCTACACCCCCACGCTTTCTCCTCCTCTTCCCACCCCCTCCTGAGACCGACTGCTCCATTTGAGCTGCTGCTGTTGATACATGCAGGATAGATATGGTACTTTCTTTCGTCTGGGAAAGAAAATCTATCACCATTGCGTACTGCAGCGTGAGCACTGTCAAATTCCTTCACGCAACAAATTGGTCAAGGTGTGTAATGAGCGTCTAGACTCGTTAGGTGCGTTATGCGTGGCCAGCAGACTGATCACATGTAACCTGTACGTGCTGGGTTACGTAAGAACAGGCCTCCTTACATAAGATGAGGTGTTGCCTGTCTAGTTACAAAGCACAATTTTTAATAGTATTTTGGCAGCGTGGATTCGGTAGAATTTCCTTTGTGTTATTGGTAATGGTAATGGTTTAATTTGATTTGAACATGCATGTAAATTAGAAATTGGAATGCTTCACTTAATACACTTGACAGTTCCACATGTCCAAAAGGAGTAGGAAGACGCAAAGCTTATTAAATCCTACCCCCTATTTCAGTACATTTGTACACTTTCTGCACTTACTAAGTTTGAATGCATAAATAAGGTCATGTGACAGTGTGTTAAATAGTAGTCCTTGTCATGGTAAATATATTATATTGCCGTCCTGATGAAAGATTATTAATAAATAATAATAGTGATGATAGTGATAAGTGGTGTATAACAATTATAACAAAACATTGTTGTAGTGCAGACAATGTTCTCACTAGAATGAAAGGTTCCTAGTATAAGTATAAGGTGATAGTAACAAACATAGCATTGACAGTCAACATACAGAAAATGTACTCTCCAAGGAATGAAGTAATATGACCTTGGATGTACACAATATTTCACAATTCTTCTTCCTTGTATTTTGTAAACATCAACTGTTTGTAATGTTTCTTGAAATCACTCATTGTAGAGCAATGTTTTAGTTCTTTCCCTAATCCATTCCATAGTTTGATTCCACATACCTAAGTACAAAAGTTTTAGTGTTGTTCTTGCATATTTGTGTTTTAAGTTTAGTTTATTCCTAAAATCATATTTCACCTCTCTTGTTGAGAAAAATTGTATGACATTCTTTGGTAACTGGTTGTTGTTTGCTTTATGCATCATGTTAGCGCTTTGAAGGTTTACCAGATCAGCAAATTTTAATAATTGTGATTTTTTAAACAGTGGATTTGTATGTTCTCTGTACGGCGTGTTATGGATTATCCTTATTGATCTTTTTTGCAGTACATCAAGCGTGAGTGAAGTGTACTCTTGTAGTTATTTCCCATATCTCCACACAATAAGTTAGATATGGTAACACCAGAGAACAATAGAAAGTTTGGAGTGATTTTTGATCCAGGACAAATTTTCTTTTATTCAGTATTGAAGTATTTCTTGCTACTTTATGTTGTTGGTTTTTGGTGTGGAGTTTCCAACTCATTCTGTCATCAATTATGTCGCCCAAAAATGTATGTTCATTCACCCTTTCAATTTCCTCCCCGTCAATTTGTATTTCCTTACAAGTATCTCTTCTGCTATTACCAAATAGCATCATTTTCGTTTTGCTTGGATTCAAGGATAATCTGTTTTTGTCAAACCATCTTTTTAGAGTAATCATCTAAAACTTTTCTTATTAGCTCTTGTGTGTTTTCTCCAGAGCAAAAAGCCGTGGTATCATCTGCAAATAGTACTAGCTTTAGGTGTTTTGTCACTTTGCAGATGTGGTTAATGTATAGGTTAAATCATTTTGGTCCCAAAATTGACCCTTGTGGTACGCATATAATATATTTAAACTTGTACATGCATATTCTCCTAGATTCACATATTGTTTCCTGTTTGCAAGGTAGCTTTTAACCCAATTCAGAACTAACCCTCTGATTCCGTACCTGTCCAATTTTGTAGTTAGGATGTTGTGATTGATTGTATCAAAAGCTTTTGTTAAATCCATGAATACTGAGGCTGCACACTTTCTATGATTTATAGCATTCGTAATTTCCTCTGTGATTTCAATCAGTGCCATAGAAGTGGAAAAATTAGCTTTGTGTCCGTATTGGCTGTCCGCCAGGATGTCATTGTTATTGAAGAATTTGGCCAACCTATGCTTGAATAACTTTTCCATGATTTTGGAAAATTGAGGTAATAACAAAATTGGTCGGTAGTTTGTGAAATTATGTTTATTTCCATTTTTAAAGATTGGAACTACCTTAGCTGTAAAGCAAAACCATCAACTGATTGTAATGGAATTGGAATGGATACGATAAAAATGGTTATCAATGAGATCGCAGAACCGCTAACGCACATCAGCAATCTATCATTCCAGACGGGCAAATTCCCAGACAAAATGAAGACATTTATGTACAATGTCAATGATTTCCTCTTTGCTCACATCCGTGAGAAACATGGAGCTTGGGTTCCTGCCTGTAGTCTCCTTCTCTTCCTCCACTGACCATAATTTTGGGATCTCCTTCTCCAGTTGTAGTCCAATATTTAAAAAGTAGTTATTAAACTTCTCAGCTACGTCCTTCATATCATCATTGTTAACATTTCCAAATGTGAAGTATTGAGGGTAGTCTGCCTGTAATTCTTATGTTATTAGAATTACAAATTGAAGTAATAATATGGGTATACTCGCCTATATATTTGATGACATACTGTATACAAAGCTGACTCTACAGCAGAGTATACACCTATTTATTGTCTTTTTTGTACGAAGCAGCATGGACAGAGATGCACTACCAAAGCCACCCGTGCCTAACATGCAGAAGAAACCGAGCCCATTGTCACTCCCTTCCTTAACTGCACAGACGTGCTCCAGAGAGGCGGAGAGTGACTCTGTGGCCATTACAACTAGCAGACTTTTGTGATTGTATGACAAAAGCATACATAAACACTACAGAAAATGCAAAAATACAAAGCTAATGTCTCATGAGATTATAGCACAATGACGATTCAACCTCCAAGTTACAGTATTGTGCAACTTATAGTATGAGGCATATATTTTCATATATATCAAATTGTACAACTGTTGAGCCGCTCAAACGCATAGATCCCCCTGCTGTGATGTTTGGGAAGAGACCATTGTAGTGTCCTCGTCACATTTTGGCTTTGGCATAGTGGCATGGACCCAAGAATGCAAAACTCAGGTGCAGGTGAAAACTATATTTATTTATTGGGCTGCACGAGTGGGTAGCACATTGGCTCACAGTCAGGAGGTTCAGGGTTCGAATCTCCGTTGGGCATCTCTGTGTGGAGTTTGCATGTTCTCCCCATGCGTGTGTGGGTTTTCCTAGGGTACTCCGGTTTCCTCCCACATTCCAAAAACATGCATGTTAGGTTAATTGGCCACACTAAATTGTCCATCGGTATGAATGTGAGTGTGAATGTTTGTTTGTCTATATGTGCCCTGCAAATGACTGGCGACCAGTCCAGGGTGTACCCCGCCTCTCGCCCAAAGTCTGTTGGGATAGGCTTCAGCATACCCGCGACCCTAATGAGGATAAGCGGTATAGAAAATAAATGAATGAATGAATGAAGGCTGCTGATGCCGGGAGGATTCAAAAGCAGTAGCATGTTAACCCTCCACAAAAGACAAAGCAACAACAAACTAAGAAGAACGCACCTGAACTAAATAGAAGGAAAACTCACATTAGCAACAGTTGCGAATGATAAGGACTGGGGACCAGTCCAGGGTGTACCCCGCCTCCCGCCCAAAGTCCAGCATACCCACGTCCCTAATGAGGATAAGCGGTATAGAAAATGAATGAATGCGCATGATAAGGAAAAAGCAAAGCAGGCAAACACCACCAGCCAAGACTGGAAGAACTACTAAAATAAGGGCAGAGAAACAAGAACTAAGGCATAAAAGTGAAACTAAATAAACTGTCATGCAGGCAACACGAAGACAGTCCTGGCCGCATGGATTGTGGTTCACTTTGTAACTTTTTACAGTGAAAACATAAAACCCATTTCACTGTATATACTTATACATATACTTACTGTATATACACATCAGAAATTCAAACTAAATAGCATCTCCACAATTAAAAATCTCTCCAATTTATAGTAATTATAGCTCCAAATGACAGTTTCTCTAAACCAATAAAGGTCAGTTATTTATTTCATTTTATTTTATTATGGTATGTTTTCTGTCACATGGGGTTTGTGCACTCCAACTAGATCCTATGAAATAACAGGAGTGGCAAAACTGAAAAGAAATACCTGTGGAAATATACAAATAATTACAAAATATAGTCATATTCTTTCACCATTTTGTCATTGCTTTTTCTGTATTGTCTCTGTGTTGTCCAATTTGGCATTGTTTTTCCTGTTTTGTCTTTTCTATTTTATTTTTGTCATTGCAATTACTAGATGGCTCCAGTTGGAACAAAAAGCAAAGGCAAAAGAAGGACCCACAGCCTTTACTGTCAAACTCCTGTGAATGTGCGGTGTGTGTGAACGGCCCTATACAGTATATATCCGTAGATGTTTGATTTTTTTCAGGAGGAATTTTTTGGGACGCAAATGTTTTACTCTTTTAGACACATACTGTTTTGAGAAAGCAAACTCTTTACTTAAGTGTCCCCAGAAACTAACCGGAACTACATTCGCCTACACAAAAACACGACCAGAACTAACTCAGTTCATGGGAAGTTACTGTCGATGCACTACACTGATGATGGGACGTCATACAAATTCATGTCAAAAATTCCAAAGTATCCCTTAAAAAGTGTTTAATCTTGAATATCCTAGTGAGCATACATGGCATAGAAAATGAATGGCTGTAATATGATTATCGGTGTTCATGGGAACTTTGATCAAAGACCATGCAAAATCCTTTTTTTTTTTTACAAAATCCATCCATCCATTTTCTTCCGCTTATCCAAGGTCGGGTTGCGGGGGCAGCAACCTAAGCAGGGAGGCCCAGACGTCCCTCTCCCTGGCCGATTCGTCCCGCTCTTCCAGGCGAATCCCGAGGCGCTCCCAGGTCAGCTGAGAGACATAGTCTCTCCAACGTGTCCTGGGTCTTCCCCGAGACCTCCTACCGGTTGGACGTGCCCTGAGCACCTCCCCAGGAAGGCGATCGGGAGGCATCCTAACCAGATGCCCGAGCCACCTCATCTGACTCCTCTCAATGTTCTACTCTGAGTCTCTCCCGGATGGCAGTGCTTCTCACCCTATCTCTAAGGGAGAGTCCAGCCACCCTGCGGAGAAAACTCAGTTTGTCCGCTTGTACCCGTGATCTTGTCCTTTCTGTCACTACCCAAAGCTCATGACCATAGGTGAGGGTAGGAACCGGTAAATTGAGAGCTTTGCCTTTTGGCTCAGCTCTCTTTTCACCACAACAGACCGGTGCAGAGCCCGCATCACTGCAGACGCTGCACCAATCCGCCTGTCCATCTCGCGTTCCATCCTTCCATCACTCGTGAACAAGGTCGCGTGCTTAAACTCCTCCACTTGAGGCAGGACCTCATCCCCGAGTCGGAGATGGCACTCCACCCTTTTCCGGGCAAGAACCATTGACTCGGACTTGGAGGTGCTGATTGTCATCCCAACTGCTTCACACTCAGCTGCGTACCAATCCAGTGAGAGTTGATGGTCGCTGCTCGATGAAGCCAACAGGACCACATCATCTGCAAAAAGCAGGGATCGAATCCTGCGGCCACCAAACTGAAACCCCTCAACGCCCTGGCTGCTCGTAGAAATTCTGTCCATGAAAGTAGTGAACAGAATCGGTGACAAAGGGCAGCCCTGGAGGAGTCCAACCCCCACTGGAAACGGGTTCGACTTATTGCCGGCAATGTGAACCAAACTCTGACACCGGTCATACAGGGAACGAGCCCCCTGGATTAGGTGGTCCGATACCCCATATTCCCGCAGCACTCCCCACAGTATTCCCCAAGGAACACGGTCGAATGCCTTCTCCTGTAGACTGGTTGGGCAAACTCCCATGCACCCACAAGGACCCCGCCGAGAGTATAGAGTTGGTCCACAGTTCCACGACCAGGACGAAAAACCACACTGCTCCTCCTGAATCCAAGATTCGACTATCCGGCGGATCCCCATCTCCATAACCCCTGAATAGACCTTACCGGGAATGCTGAGGAGTGTGATCCCACGATAGTTAGAGCACACCCTGCGGTCCCCCTTCTTGAAAAGCGGGACCACCGCTGCGATCTGCCAGTCCATGGGTAATGACCCCGACGTCCACGCAATGCTGCAGAGTCGTGTCAACCAAAACTTGCCCACAGCATCCAGGGCCTTAAGGAACTCTGGGCAGATCTCATCCACCCACGGGGCCCTGCCACCAAGGAGCTTTTTGACCACCTCGGTGACCTCAGCCCCAGAGATAGGGGAACCTGCCTCAGAGTCCCCAGGCACTGGTTCCATGTTGGAAGGCGTGTCGGTGGGATTTACGAGGTCTTCAAAGTATTCTTTCCAACGGTCCACAACATCTCGAGTTGAGTTCAGCAGCACACTGTCCCCACCATACACGGTGTTGACTGTGCACTGCTTCCCCTTCCTGAGACGGCAGATGGTGGTCCAGAATCTATTTAAAGCCATCCGGAAGTCGTTTTCCATGGCCTGTCCAAACTCCTCCCATGTCCGGGTTTTTGCCTTAGTGAGCACCAGAGCTGCATACCGCTTGGCCTTCCAGTACCTGTCAGCTGCCTCCAGAGTCCCATGGGCCAAGACAGCCTGATAGAACTCTTTCTTCAGCTTGACGGCATCCCTCACCACTGGTGTCCACTTTTGTCTTACAGAATTTTACAATATTTACAATATTTTTTTTAATTACTATAACATCCAATTAATTATGTTCAATATTTCAAGTTAATTAAGAGTGTAGAGAAAAGGTGTAGGTTTTTTAAGTGTGCAGGAGTAGTGGGTACATGGCATCAAATGTCTCAAGGGGTATGGTAACTAAAAATTTTAGAAAACGCTGATGTAGACGTTTGTGTCTTTCAGCTTCTTACCTTTCCAGCATGGCAGTTTTGAATTCCCTGTTGGTGAACTTACCTATGGTGACAGGTGTTCATGCTCATTTTTTTTCATATGGTTCACAGCTTCCTTAAAAGCACAACCAAATAACGTTGGAAAACGCCAGACATCAGCAGAACAGTTCGGCGGATATTTCAGCTTCATATTGAAGCCTGTTCACAAAACAGTACCGTATTAAGTGCCATTGGCAGGTTTAGAGGAGATTTTTCTCTTGCTGCCTGGGAATCAGCAACTTGCCTCTATAGGGAAGCTAAACAACATTAGCTTTCCCTCACACCCGAAAAACCACTTACTGGGACCCATTGGTCATCTTGCTATCACGGTGAAATCAGAGCAGTGTTTTCATCTTGCAACTATTTGATTTCTTCTCTCAGTGCTTTGGTATCCTTGCTCACTGCTCTATTTTCCTCCATAAGGTCTATGATGTCTCTATGGACCCCCCTGATGATTTCAATTATGCTTTTTGTTCTGTGATTCCAGATACTTAATATGTTTTACTTATTTTTATTTAATCTTGCACTGATTTTGATTTCAGATCCCCAAATTCTAGCCCTATATTAAGAGACTCTTGCTTTATTAGAAATTGCATGCACACAAAATCTTATATTATATTTATTTTTTGTAGTGCAATGTGCTACTGTGTGTCATTCATGTACTTCGTCTAGGCTTCATTTTGGCTCTCAAGAATATCTTCGTAATCAGTTGAAGCATTGTCCTCCTCCTCATCCAACAGCTCGTCTGACCCTATTTCTGATTTCAGCTACACAGGACCTGATTATCTCAACTTTCATCATGCAAACTTGCCCAATCTTTGCAGTTCTTCAACACTGGTGTTGCAGAACACTACTCACAATTTCCTACATTAGACAAGTAACTTAAAGATAAAACTCTTTGTTGTCATTATTAAAATATTCATTCATTTTCTATACCGCTTATCCTCATTAGGGTCGCGGGGATGCTGGATCCTATCCCAGCAAACTTTGGGCGAGAGGCAGGTACACCCTGGACTGGTCGCCAGTCAATCGCAGGGGACATATAGACAAACAACCATTCCCACTCTAATGGACAATTTAGAGTAGCCAATTAACCTAACATGCATGTTTTTGGAATGTGGGAGGAAACCGGAGTACCCGGAGAAAACCCACGCACGCACGGGGAGAACATGCAAACTCCACACAGAGATGCCCAACGGAGATTAGAACCCTGGTCTTCCAGATCTCCTGACTGTGTGGCCAAAGTGCTAACCACTCATCCACCGTGCGGCCTTATTAAAATATTTGTAATAAAAATCCAAAACATAACTGGTATCTTGTATCGCATCTTCTAACTGAGCTTGGGAGTAGGGAGGGTTCCACAGCTGTGGTAGACGTTCTGCATCGTTCCAGTCCCAAAGAGACCACATCCTGGTGAGCTGAATGACTTCAGGAAGATAGCGTCCCATGTCCCATGTGATGAGGACCATGAAACGGCTGCTGCTTTATCACCTAAGGCCACAGACCCACCCTGCACTCGACCCTCTGCAGTTTGTATGCCAGGAGAAAGTGGGAGTTGAGGACGCCATCATCTTCTTGCTCCACCGATCTCTCGCTCACCTGGACAGAGATAGTGGAGCTGTGAGGATTACATTTTTGGACTTCTCCAGTGTCTTTAACACTATCCAGCCTCAGCTCCTCAAGGACAAATTGACATAGATGGGAGTAGAATAACACCTGACTAGTGCACCAATTTGTCTAGAAGTGACCTCGACGAGCACAGAATGATTTTACAAAACAATCTGCAAGAATCAAAGTCAGATTTATTGTCCAAGTATGCTTACGCAAACAAGGAATTAGACTTGGGACAGTGCAATTCAAGTAAGTAAGTGGGTGTGTGATTAATAACCAGAACATGATCTGCAAAATGAGAGAGGCCTAAAGATTCACCAATCAAAAATCAAACGCAAGGAAATATTTCCGGAACCATAATGCTCAGCTGGTACATGAAGAACCCGGCCCGGAAGCACCCCATAGAGACCAGGGCCTCCAAATGTTTCCAGCAGTGCTTTCAATCAAGTAGTCTGAAAAGAAAATGATCAAGTGGCCTCAAGCCTGAAAAATATCAGAGGGGCGGAAATTTGATAAAGATGTTGACTGGGTGCTGGAAGCAACAGCCAAAGACGATATGGAGAGGCATCTACAGACCGCCATCATAGGGAGGATGGCTACAGAGAGGTTTGGCACAGAGTAGGAATGGGGAGCTAAGTAGAAATCGGATCCTTAAAAATCTAGTACGAAAAGGCCTGGGAATGTTCTAATGAGAGGCCAACCGTGCCTCATTGGATTAATTTTCATTTCAGTGACCCTAAAGTCTCTGGAGCAGGGATAGCTGCGGTAGCTGCAAATCCATGCAGTGCACCAAATACAGTCCATCCTGAACTTTTTAAAGCCACATGTGTACTTCTCACATATTTGGGCGTAAGCAGGGGTTTTCAGGCACATCTCTGCTGTGATGAATAAATCCAGTGGTTCTCAGTTATTTTCTGTCATCGGTGGTTGCAATAAATATGGCTTAATTCCCTTTTCTGCAAGATCTCTGTATTTTAACTCTAAATGTTTCTTCCTCATTGAAAACTATTGACACATTGTTCAAATCTTTGCTATAATCACTGTAACTTATCCTCTGTCTCGTAGACCTCGAGATCCTTAGTCAATTAGTGGATGCGGAACACAGGAACTGAACATATGTACTGTATTTGCAATTGATGTGCAACGTAGAGGGGGCAGGATTTAAAAATGTCTGCTTCTTCTTATTGGGCTGCACGGTGGTCGAGGAGGTTCAGGGTTCAAAACTCCGTAGGGCATCTCTGTGTGGAGTTTGCATGTTCTCCCCGTGCATGTGTGGGTTTTCTCCGGGTACTCCGGTTTCCTCCCACATTCCAAAAACATGCATGTTAGCTTAATTGATGACTCTAAATTGTCTATAGGCATGAATGCTTGTTTGTCTATATGCGCCCTGCGATTGACTGGCGACCAGTCCAGGGTGTACCCCGTCTCCCGCCCAAAGCCAGCTGGGATTGGCTCCAGCATACCCGCGACCCTAATGAGGATAAGCGGTATAGAAAATGAATGAATGGATGCTTCTTCTTATTCCTATTTGGACATGTGGAGTTGTGAATTGTAATATGAAGCATTCAATGTAAACTGTATGCACGTTTGAAATAAATGAAACCATAACCATCTTGTGACACAAGATAGTGGGACACCTCTGCTAAATACTGCACAAAAATGAAATGAAACAGTAAAAAGTGAACAACTAACTTTTATTCTTGTGGTATATTGGGAGAAGGACGTATAAGGGGCATAAGCGGCTGCAGGAGAATCTGAGGAGAAGAAGGTGCAGAGGTAGAGCATATAGGATCACTTCCTGAATCAACACAAGGCTCAGTGGGCTGATTCTGGCCTTCCAGCCAAAGCAAAAGCAACCTTCCCATCTCACGAGTATGACCACTATGTTGCTTAGTTATCACTGTCAATTTCATTAGATCATTTCCTTTTACATCATCAAGGATACAATCTTTATCCTTAATGATAGACGTCATGGTAGCTGAACGACTAAGGTCAAAAGTGTGGCCATTATTGGTGGCCGTTTCTCCTCACTCAGAGCTTCTGATGTTGTCTATGTTCCCTTCCATGGTGATGGCTTTTTTTTCTCGGTGCACTTCCATCAGAAGAGCCTGGCTTATGCTTGCCGGCACAAGGAAGTGCAAAAAGTTTACCAATAACTGACGTCATTTGCGCCGTATAACTTTGAATGTACACATGGTGTACAACAGGGCTACTTATACTGTATAACAAGGAGGGCCACAATTTGAATAATGTAAGGGCCCAAAAGCCAGACATGCGCTGTCCCATAAAGCATCACTTGGCACGAGCAAGCACATTTTCCATCTTTCCATCTTCTGCAACGCCTATCCTAACAAGGGTTGCGCGTTGGGCGAGAGACGGGGTTGACCTGCACCGTTGGCTAGCAATGTTCCCTCTAAAAACAACACTGTCCAGCCAGTGATGAGTTCCAGTTTGCACGTATTTACTCTAAAAAAAAAGGCGTTTCTTTTAAGCCTGGCTGTAAGTGTTTCTGCAAACAGAAAAAACTGTGTGAGATTTTTTCCTTTTCCAATGAAAAACACACAACATCAGCCTGAAGCCTCCAGTTCATATCCTTGCAGCGCCACTGACATACGTCACTTGCTCGGGCAACACATTACAAAATAAGAGGCTGGTATAAAACAAGTAAAGGCACACGATTACAATGTTTAACAGAAAGGTCTGCTGTAGAAAACATGCTGCAAAGCCAAATTAGCAAACAAGTTTTTCGAGTGAAAAAATATTATTATTTACTGCCCATGCTTTTATTTTGATAACAGGACATACCGGATACAGGAAATGTTTGTCCAAGTGTTGGTGAAGGGACCGGAAAGTCAACTGATAGTTGATTATAATATTGTTTTTTTTTTGACAAAAGTAAACATATACAATAAATATGGCATCAATTTAATGTAAATTTGCATGATAAAGTAGTGCCACAGCAGGCTGTCTCAAAACAGAAAGTCAAATAAGGAAATGAAAGTCTATCCATCAATGCCACCTATCCTCATTAGGGTCCCTGGGGTATGCTGGACACTATCCCAGCTGACTTTGGGCACACCCTGGACTGTTTACCAGGGGCGGAAATGAAAGTATACCTAATTACCAATAGAGATGGTAAAAAAGAAAAGAAATGATAAACTAGGGTTTTTCTGCAACATTCACGTGGTTAATTGCATGAGACAATGGCTTGTTTTGTTTGAGGTTGAGAATGAAGATATGCTCGCATGTTTTTTGGAATACGGGAGAAAACCCGAAGAAAACCTAGGCCTGCACAAGTGAACATGCAAACTCCACACACGGAAGCCCAAAGTCAATTCAAACCCAAATCTTCCAGATCTCCTGACTGTGTGGCCAACATGCTAGCCACTAGGCAAACCATCAGCTCTTGTTGATGTTTTCATGTTCTGTCGTTCTGTCGAGTATGTGGGACAAGAGCTGAATGTAGGTGAGATTTTTTTTTTTTTTTGAAAGAAAAAGCCTGTTTTCTTTGAACTAAATGAGTGGCTTAACCGTGCATTGAGGTGCATTGAGGGAACCAACAATGTAACCGTCACACAACGTTCAAAAAAAACGTAACACAAACTGCAACCATGGGGCAGCCAACAGATGCTCAAAACCAGAAATACATTTCTGCAACAAAAATGCTACATTTTCATGACGTTTTGGGAATCAAAAATGGCTAGCTTGGATGTGGTACCGGGGCATGCCTTTATTTTGATGGCCGCATTTGGTGACTGAATAGTGTTTTGAAACCTGTGGTTGTTTTCTTCTGTTGAGATCAACATATGCATGTACATTTCTAGAACAAAATGGTGCCGAAACAAGCTACTGCAAAACAAAAAAGAAATAAGAAAATAAAAACATACAAAATTACCAAAATAAATGTGGAAAAAAAAGTAATGGAAAATAAAGCGATAAACTAGGTGTTTCCACCCCTTGTGGACACATCTAAACACTGGCCCTATCACCCTCCATTCATATAAAAAAAATTACAATTGATGGGCAAGAAATTGAACTTCTGACCCCTTCCAAAAAATGATAACAAAGCATGATGTGAGGAGCCTCTTTTTTTTCTTTCATAGCACACACGCACCATTTACTTATCTTCTCCTTTCACCCAAATGTGACCTGAGCCAGCCAAAAGCATGTTAGACACCACATTCCTGAGGAAGCCACCATGCTGTTGTCACAGTCCTTTTTTCAGGAGAACACGCTAATGAAGGAATGACACCAAACACAACATTAAAACCTTAATTTAGTACTTTACTTTTGAAAAACAAAGTAGACAATACCAACAAAATGGAAGATCAGGCCCTAGGAAAAATACAGCAGAAGAAAAAAACAAAGTAGTGATGTTGAAGATGAATGGCTGGAGTCTCAGTAGAATAGCTGACTGGCCATAGAGCAATGATACAAGCCGTTATAATTTACAGGTTGAGTGGAAGTTGGTTGAGCTCCAGTCTGTTGAAACTTAGAAACTTTTTCCCATAGTCATTCAAGTAAATAATGTCAAGTAGCAAGGTGGTCCAAATCTTTTTGTGCATTTTGTGCAATAAAACTAGTGCTCCATACATACAGTATATAGAGTAGGGCTGTCAAAAATAGCGCATGTGAATAATTGATTGATTTTTTATCAAATCGGGCTGAGTGGCCATGAGACAAGATTTCTCAAGATGAAAACATGACAAGATTTCCCGTTGAGAAAAAAAAATGTCTTGCAAGAACAGAGTAGCCAGAAGCCAGGCAGACTGTTCAACTATGGCATTGCTAATGCGAATGGCGATACATGTAATATGGAAGTGTAAGTGTGTTAGGCATTATTGGAACCATACATTAAGTGTTGTACACACTCGGTATATTGGTGTTCACGTGCAGCACGTTTTAATATGCAAGCAGAAGCTGTAGTAAAGTTATATTTGATCATAGTTTCCTAATATTTGTAATATCAAAACACATAGCTGTACAAACTGGTCTGGAACCTTAATCACCATTGTCATGAATCACCATCAACATGAATAATGGCGGCACTGGGTCTGCTCGGAGCAGGTGACCAGTGCAAAGGTGGCTCTGTCCACTCAGTACTATGGCTCTCCTAACCTCCGGCTGCTCGGAGCGTTTGTCTGACACAACGCCGTACTGTGAAGCCTCCACGAAGAGAGACAGACACCCTCCCCCTTTGTTTGGCAGCACATTATTTTGCTGGCAAAACACACATGGGTGTCCAAAGTGTGGCGCTGGAGCCATATGGGGAAATTGTCTCGTACCAGAAATAATCTAATATTAGAATAACGTGGAGTATGACTTGCCTGTGAGAAAATCTTGTCACAAATGCCTCAAAAATGTAGTGAAAGATGACTTATGACTTATTAAAGAACATATTGCATTACTATAATATACTATTATATATTATCATAACAGTGGCTCATTTGGTTTTAAAAAAATATAGACAATAATACCGTTTAGAGTCAATTTGTGAAACAGTAAGCATGTCAGAATGCACCTCCAAGGTTTTGTGACTTGGTAAATAAGTTTGTTTTTCCAGGATTGGGTTGGCTCCGCTACCAAACTGGACAAGAGCATACTGCAATGAACAATGAGGTCCACAGAGAAAAAAACTGTAAAACTATTGAACTGAATGGAGCTAAGGGAATTTATACTGTATTTCAGATTTGTTTGTATTTATTTTTAATTTGTTAAGCATGTAAAAAGGATGGTATATTATAAAGTATAAATTATAAAGTAAAGATAATGGTAAAAGTATCCAATTTCTTTTGTAAGCCTGTAAATCGTGGATGGGGGGGAGACCGTATGAAATTGAATCTAGGGCCCCACATGGGCACCGGCTGTGAGACTCATGTCTGAAATGTTGTATGAGAAAACATTTTTATTGTGCAAAGCTGGGGGATTTACAGACTTTCCCTGAAAAGCTTTGCAAGAAGGGAGCACAAAAACAATAAACAGGTGGTATTAACATTGCAGAGCTGCAGGTATAAGCCTGTTGAAATGAATATGATCAAGCCTGGTCTGCCCTGCGATTGACTGGCGACCAGTACAGGGTGTACCCCGCCTCTCGCCCAAAGTCAGCTGGGATAGACTCCAGCATACCCGCGACCTTAATGAGCATAAGTGGTATAGAAAATGAATGAATGAATGATCAAGCCTGAGTTATAGTGGTTCCACACACGTCGCGTGAGGACGGTAGCGTAGCCACGAGGGGTGTCGCAAGACACTCAATTCACGCGACAAGACAAGATTTAAGCATTATCAGGTACATTTTGAAAGGATTTATGACTTTGCATGCATGACCTTGGCATGATGTTTTAAACTGTTGAACTTCTTTCCACAAGCTGACACAAAAACTAAATATTATTGGTGAAAATGATGACGGCAGTTGTAGCTGCTAATGCTATCATTTACACTGAAGTGTAGTTATGTAAAGTCACACGTAAAAGGGATTGCAAATTGTGCATAAGCTTAATGTTTACTCTAAAAGAACTACAGTTCCCATGAGGCTTAAGAGGACAGAAGCAGAAGTTAGGTTTGAATTAGACTCCACTATCACATATTTTGATCAAAGTCATACGCATGAATCGTGTTTTGATCTGACAAATCGTAATTAATTTTGATCAAATGTAGAATTACTACTGCTTCTGCCTGAACGTTAATTACCACAGCAGCACTAATAAAACAGATACACGTCACGAGTGAGTGCCACTGGGAACACCAAGTGCAGGTAGGATTGCAAGGGTTACATTGTGTGTCAAACACAATGTACAGTTACAATCCTTCCATATTCAGGGCCCTATTAAATCTCTATTATTTCCTTTCCAAATATCGTTTTTTACATTGAAATGTTTTACAATTTGTTTTTTTTACTTTTATACTTTTTTTTACCAGCAAATAATGTGCACTTTTGGGGTTAGTGAATAAAATGTCCATTAATAAATGCAAAAATCCTTACATTTATTGATGCAGTTCATCATATGAAAATTTTGCCCAGTAATTGAGAAAGGGATGTAGCCTTGCTGACTTTTCTAATGGTATGTCAGCCTTTGCACATATTGCTACAAAATCTTCACTGTAGTCCTGGTGCTGGTGATCAAGGAAGCTGTAGTCACCCATGCAATTCCAATCACATATTAATCTAAGATATTTTCATGACATCCTTATTTTGTTGACACAATTTGACAAATTGTGGCAAACAGGAGTGTTATTTGTGTGTTGAGATTGTCTGGGTGACAAGCTGGGTGCAAGAATAAACGTGCTTGTTTTTTTTTAAATTCAGAACCTGCATATCGCCAGCAGGCATTGTTAAAGGCTCTTATATATTAAACCACAAAAGGCACAACACTGTGTAAACACTCATCCAGCCTGAGTACACACACACACCTGCACTAGCAGGTTGGGGTGTGGGGTGCAGTCCACAGGGAAACACTTCCCCAAAAGAACATTTTTTTCTTCACGATGACATCATTTCATAACTAATAATGTCACTTTCCGTGAGATTATGCACTTAACAGTAAATTCCGTTTTTATTGGCCAATTTCACATTCCATCCGCCAAATCATAGGGCCCTGCATGTTATGCTTATTATCAGTCACAGTAGTGATGGCAGAGCTCACAGTCTTCTCACAAGAACTCTAAACAAGAATTGTCATCACGTTTGAATCTTTAATCATTTTGATGAGGTCACGGGATCTCAGGACACCCTTAGTAGGCACTGGTATGTCTCCTTAGGTCTGCAAATACTGTATAGTCAAACATATAGTATGACAAACACGAGGCACCTCGTAACTCATACATATACTGTAATACATGGTTAGGAAATCCATCGAGCTGCGTATCTTCTTACACATGTTCCACTTAAAGTCATGTTGTACTTGCATGTTCTTGTCAGCTCAGATCCAGGTTGCCATTCACCTGTTTCTGTCAACATCCCACACAAGTTATACTGTATGCTTGGAACTAGTGTTTTCATTACATTCTGGCTGTATTCTTTCTTCTTCTTCGTCTAACTGTCAATTTTTTTTGAAAATATGGAAAATTACCTTGCGCAGTCAGGACAAGCAAAGCCTTCTCTGCTATAACTTGCAACTTCAACTATAGTTATAATTCAATTCAATTATATAGTTCATTATAAAATATAAAGTCATTATTATTTATGTTATTTATCATTTACATGCTTCATTGGTAAATTTGGTGTGTTAACGTTTAGAAATGCATATTAATATGTTTTTTTTTTCTTGCTTCTCTCTTGCCGAGATCTTCAGTCAATCTTGGAGAAAATGGGTTCACAAAGGGCTTAAAGTATATAAATGGACAATTAAAAAAAACAAAAATAGATAATGTACAAGGTCAGATAATTTGGTAAACAAAATTATATTTTCAGTGTTTTTAACAAGTAAAGGAATAAATATTGTACTGAAACTCGTTGCTTCTGTAGTTTATCTGCTGCCTTAATTAGAAATATTCAAGAAGAAAGAGGATATTCTGCCTTACAAATGATTTACACTTAACATTTATTTTAAGTACTGTATTGTCCAGCAAAAAATATACGTTTTGCTCAGCAAATGGCAGCAAGTACAACATATTAGACATTGATTCATGTATGTGCAATTATAGAAGGAAGGACTAATTACATATTACTTTAATATATATTTTAAATTCATATTAGCTGAGTATGACTGTATGGTAGGGTTGATGTTTGGACAAGCAGATATTGTCTGTCTGTCAATGCGACATGATCTGGACTGCTACATTTAGTACCGGTTCCTTCAGCGAGCCGGTGAGATTGTTTTTTGCCAGACACCGTGAGAGTCAGTATCAAAAATGAAAACATAGCGACAGTAAATATTTCACTTGGTTGGTTTCAAACCGCAGCCACACATGTACAGCCACAAACTAAACGCAGTACCGGCACTTAGCACAAAGTGACTCCAACACATTAAATTAGATAGTCTAACCGATGTGTTTGATATACATTACTGCTAGTATGTTACATTCTAAACAGCTGCCTTTACTTCTGTTACTGACTAATTTCCACTGACTAATTTTGCACACGTCAGCAAAGCCCCACAGGCCAGTTTTAAACAATGTCAGGCACGTTTGAATGCATTTAATAATCACAACAATCACTTTTTAAAGTAACTATCTGAATCAGCACATACATTTTCATCTATATTGACTGTTCCGTCTGCCTCTGTCACACCTTCTCCACCTCATCTGTCCCCGAATCGCCGCTCCCCTCTACTCCTCCTCATCGGTGGCCAGTGGATCTGATATGCGATCCATCCATCCATTTTCTTCCGCTTATCCGAGGTCAGGTCGCGGAGGCAGCAACCTAAGCAGGGAAGCCCAGAGGTCCCTCTCCCCTGCTACTTCGTCTAGCTCTTCCAAGCGGATGCCGAGGCATTCCCAGGCCAGCTGAGAGACATAGTCTCTCCAGCGTGTCCTGGGTCTTCCCCGAGGCCTCCTACCAGTTGGACGTGCCCTGAACACCTCCCCAGGAAGGCGTTCGGGAGGCATCCTAACCAGATGCTCGAGCCACCTCATCTGGCTCCTCTCAATACAGAGGAGCAGCGGTTCTACTTTTTAGTCTCTCCCGGATGACAGAGCTTCTCACCCTATCTCTAAGAGAGAGCCCAGCCACCCTGCTGAGAAAACTCATTTCGGCCGCTTGTCCATCTCGCGTTCCATCCTTCCATCACTCGAGAACAAGACCCCGAGGTACTTAAACTCCTCCACTTGAGGCAGGACCTCATCCCCGACCCGAAGATGGCACGCTACCCTTTCAGTACCATGGACTCGGACTTGGAGGTGTTGATTCTTATCCCAGCCGCTTCACACTCAACTGCAAACCGATCCAGTGGGAGTTGAAAGTCACTGCTCGATGAAGCCAACAGGACCACATCATCTGCAAAAAGCAGAGATCGAATCCTGCGGCCACCAAACTGAAACCCCTCAACGCCCTGGCTGCGCCTAAAAATTCTGTCCATGAAAGTAGTGAACAGAATCGGTGACAAAGGGCAGCCCTGACGAAGTCCAACCCTCACTGGAAATTGGTCCGACTTATTGCCGACAATGCGAACCAAACTCTGACACCGGTCATACAGGGAACGAACCGCCTGGATTAGGTGGTCCGATACCCCTATATTCCCGAAGCACTCCCCACAGTATTCTCCGAGGAACACGGTCAAATGCCTTCTCCAAGTCCACAAAACACATGTAGACTGGTTGGGCAAACTTCCATGCACCATCAAGGACCCTGCCGAGAGTATAGAGCTGGTCCACAGTTCCACGACCAGGACGAAAACCACACTTGCTCCTCCTGAATCCGAGATACGACTATCCGGCGGATCCTCCTCCCCATAACGCCTGAATAGACCTTACCGGGAAGGCTGAGGAGTGTGATCCCACGATAGTTAGAACACACCTTCTTGAAAAGCGGGACCACCACTCCGGTCTGCCAGTCCAGGGGCACCGACCCCGAAGTCCACGCAATGCTGCAGAGTCGTGTCAACCAAGACACGACCACAGCATCCAGGGCCTTAAGGAAGTCCGGCCGGATCTCATCCACCCCCGGGGCCTTGCCACCAAGGAGCTTTTTGACCACATCGGTGACCTCAGCCCCAGAGATATGCGAACCCGACTCAAAGTCCCCAGGCACTGCTTCCATGTTGGAAGGCGTGTCGGTGGGATTAAGGAGGTCTTCAAAGTATTCCCTCCACCGGTCCACAACATCTCGAGTCGAGTTCAGCAGCACACGGTCTCCACCATACACGGTGTTGACTGTGCACTGCTTCCCCCGCCGGAGATGGCGGATGGTGGTCCAGAATCTCTTTAAAGCCATCCGGAAGTCGTTTTCCATGGCCTCTCCGAACTTCTCCCATGTCCGTGTTTTTGTCTCAGCGACCGCCAGAGCTGCAGACCGCTTGGCCTTCCGGTACCTGTCAGCTGCTTCCAGAGTCCCATGGGCCAAGACGGCCTGATAGGACTCTTTCTTCAGCTTGACGGCATCCTTCACCACTGGGGTCCACCAACGGGTTCTGGGATTACCGCCACGACAGGCACCGACCGTCTCACGGCCACAACTCCGATCGGCCGCATCGACAATAGAGGCACCAAACATTGCCCACTCTGATTCAATGTCCGCTGCCTCCCTCTTTCCGTCAGTCAGGCAGTTTACGGTGTGTGCCAAAAACATCAACACAATCTAGAAAATCAGCAGCAGGTTTTCAAAGCCTGAGACTTGTGTGAGCAGTTTGGGGGGAAAAAAAGTCATATTTTAAAGGCAAAATTAAATGATTTTCATGTTGTGAGAGAGGAGAAAGTCTGGCAGAATAAAAAAAGGATTTCATATGGTGAAATGTGATGTGTTCAAAAAATGTTCCTAGAGAGTCAGTTATTTTCATTCTTTAAACAAATATTAGTTGGGCTATGTTGTTTGTCTTTAAATATAAAATGTTATAAGTAGACCACAATATAAATATGTACTGGGAGAGAATGTTTTCTAGATATAAAAAAATAAAAAATAAAGACTGCAGTATTGTTATACAGTATATTGTAATATTAAAATATTAATGTGGTCTGCAATAGTAAAAAAAAAGTTTGTCACACTTTTAAAATTAAACTTTTTATTGTTAAGGTAGCAAACCATAGGCTGCAGGGTGGCTAAGTGGGTAGCATGTTGGGCTCACAGTCAGGCCCATCTCCGTTTGGCATCTCTGTGTGGAGTTTGCATGTTCTACCCGTGTATGTGTGGGTTTTCTCCGGGTACTCCGGTTTCCTCCCACATTCCAAAAACATGCATGTTATGTTAATTGGCGACTCTAAATTGTGAATGTGAGTGTGAATGTTTGTATGTCTGCGATTCACTGGCGACTAGTCCAGGGTGTACCCCGTCTCCCGCCCAAATTTAGCAGGGATAGTCTCCAGCATACCCGCGACCCTAATGAGGATAAGCGGTATAGAAAATCGATGAATGGATGGAGAAAAACATTTCAAACTTGCATGCCATGTTTGAAAAAAGTGATTGCCGCCTTAGTGATTGCTAAGGGTTGCGGTTGTTGCTGCTAAGGGTGGAAACAACCGCAACCCTTAGCAATCAAGCATCAATCAAGCATTTGGAAAAACTTGCAAAGTCTCTTACAGAGATTTGCAGAATTGTTGTAATTCAGCATCATTGGAGGGTTTTCCGGCATGAAGTGCCTTTTTAAGGTCATGCCACAGCATCTCAATAGGATTCAGGTCAGGTCTTTAACTAGGCTAATCCAAAGTCTTCATTTTGTTTTTCTTCAGACCTTCAGAGGTGGAATTACTGGTGTGTTAAGGATCGCTGTCCTGCTGCAGAGCCAAAGTTGGTATTAGCTTGAGGTCACAAACAGATGGCCGGACATTCTCCTTCAGGGGTTTTTGGTAGGCAACCAAATTCATGGTTCCATTTATCACAGCAAGTCTTCAAGGTCCTAAGACAGAAAAACAGCATCACAGTGCCAACACCATATTTTGGTAGAGAGGTGGGAGTAAATCACCCATGTACAAGTCCCAAGTAAGCACCAAGTCCTTACCTTCAAGTTATAAGCAAGTCAGAGTCAATCTTTATGAGAACCAAGCAAGTCGAATCCCTGCTCTTCGTTCGCAAGTTGTGTCAAGTCATACACGTTTTAATTAGGCCAGTTTTACAGATTCAAAGTTTAAAAATATGTACAACAAATACAAACAACTTGTAGGGCCAAACGAAGCTGAGTTACAAAAAAAACGATAAAGTAAATTAAATAATAAATCAAATTAGTTGTCCTGATAACTAAAGATTTTTTTAAAGATATTTTACGTGGTGGTTTTACGAGTTTAAAATGGTAATTTTACGTGTCATTGTGTCATACGTGTCCGAGGGAAACTAGAGCATAGTTGTAGTGGGGAGGGGATTTTCCCTCTGGCTTCAGACAAGCTTTTATTTATAACGAGACAGCAACAACGGAGCAGTTGGGTACAACCAGGTTAGTAAGGGTTAGCATCATCTCACCGCTACACTCTAATACCCCGTCTCTCCACATACATCTCCCCGGTTCATAGCGGTCCCAGGCAAGGCCTATAAAATGAAATTATGACTTTTACTCTCAAAAAGTTACGTTTTTACTCTCTTAATATGACGATGTTTTCTCGTACATACTGTATACATCCTTATTGTCGTCACTTTACTACTTAAGTCTTGAAATCATGATAATTTTAATGCTTCATTTAACAGGCATTGACCGAGACAGCTATAAACACAGGGGACTTGTGTAACCCTTGACCTGGGTCAAAGGTTAGATTACGACTTTTTTTCCCCCAACTGAATTCAAAAGGCTGGACTGCTACGTGAGGAGAACACCACAACTTCAGCGGTAACTGAGGCTCTTCAACAGGAAGAGGATGAACAAAAACAACATTTTTTCTGTTATGTTTGCGACATTTTACTGCCGTGTTACGGGCACTGGCATTCACAAAATCTTTGTGTCTTCTTTCCGGCTTATCCATGTTGTGTTCTGCCAGATTGTGCCAAAGTGAGCACATGCGTAAAATAAAGATGCCAAAAGCCGACACAGTCACAGTTATATTTTGGATATTTGAAAATTACAACAAAGGACTAAACCAAAAACAAGTCATTTCAAGTCAATTAGCTCAAGTTCAAGTTAAGTCTAAAGTCAAGTGGAGTTTTTTGTGACTCGAGTCAAATCATGTGACTCGAGTCTCCCATCTCTGGTATGTTGTTCTTTTTCTGAAATGTGGCGTTACTTTTATGCCAGATGTAATTTTTTGGAATAATACTTTCGAACTTTTGTCTTGTCAGACCACTATATTTCCCAAAGGTCTGGCAAAACTGAAGCCTTAATGGTTTTTTTTGTTCAGCTGTGGTTTTTGTCTCGTAACTTGTTTGCCCAGTGTCTTTCTTATGGTGAAGTCATGAACACTGACCTTAACTGAGGCAAGCGAGGTTTTTTGGATGCTGGTGTGGGGTCTTTTGTGACTTCTTGGAGTCATTGCTGCCCTCTCTGTGCTCTCACTACTCTCGCCACTGTTCCATGAGCTCAAAGCTTTAGAAAAGCCTTCTTAGCCTTTTGCCGACGGATAGATCTCAATTATTCTCACTTATGCTTAAAAAAGGGGAGGAAAGCATCTTTTAACACAGGGTCATGTAGGTTTGGATTTTTTCCTCCTTTAGTAATACCAAGTTTGATTTCAAAACTGCATGTTGTTTTCATTTGTGTTGTGATTGACTCCATCCATTTTCCTCCGCTTATCCGGGTTTGGGTCGCTGGGAGAGCAACTTCAACAGCGTGTCCTTGGTCTTCCCGGGGGCCTTCTCCCGACTGGGCATGCCCAAAACACCTCACCAGGGAGGCGCCCGGGAGGCATCCGGACTAGATGCCCGAGCCACCTCAACTGGCTTCTCTCGATGTGAAGGAGCAGCGGCTCTACTCTGAGCTCCTCCCGGATGGCCGAGCTCCTCACCCTATCTCTTAGGGTGAGTCCAGCCACCCTACGAAGGAAACTCATTTCCGCCGCTTGTATCCGCGATCTCATTCTTTCGGTCATGACCCATAACTCATGACCATAGGTGAGGGTGGGAACGTAGATCGATCGGTAAACAGAGAGCTTTGCCTTCCGGCTCAGCTCTCTCTTCACCACGACGGTCCGGTACAGCGACCGCATTACTGCAGATGCTGCACCGATCCGTCTGTCGATCTCACGCTCCAACCTTCCCTCACTCGTGAACAAGAACCCGAGATACTTGAACTCCTCCACCTGAGGCAAGACCTCACTCCCAACCCGGAGGGTACAGTCCACCCGTTTCCGACTGAGAACCATGGCCTCGGATTTGGAGGTGCTGAGTCTCATCCCAGAAGCTTCACACTCAGCTGCAAACCGCTCCAGTAAACGCTGAAGGTCACAGCCTGATGAGGCCATAAGGACCACATCGTCTGCAAATAGCAGAGACGAGATCCTGAGGTCACCAAGCTGGACTCCCTCAACACCTTGACTGCGCCTAGAAATTCTGTCCATAAAGATTATGAACAGAATCGGTGACAAAGGGCAGCCTTGGCGGAGGCCAACGTTCACAGGAAACAAGCTCGACTTACTGCTGGCAATGCGAACCAGGCTCCACTGTGTTTGTGATTGACTAATATTTAAAATTGATTGATGATCTGAAACATTTGAGCGTGACAAACATGAAAAAAAAAGAAATCAGGGATGAAGCAAACACTTTTTTATACCATTGTACATTGTTCTTATGGCTATAATTATTTTTAAAAAAATCAAGGTTCAGTTTAGACTTTAATGTCACAATTGAATTTTTTTCCAATCTAAGAAAGAAATTGTCATGCCTTTAAACTTTTATTTTTTTTAAATGACCTACAGTATATATTTTTTGTAACTGAAAAGTACGGTTTATACATTAAATGTATCTGGTGCCGCTATACCTCTCTCATTTCCTGAACCATATTAAACAAAAGCAGCACCCTGTAAAAATAATAATACAATACATTTCAAATAAATAAAATAAAATAAAATAAATAATTCACAATTCACGACCAGTCCAGGGTTTACCCCGCCTTTGCCCAAAGTGAGCCGGGTTAAGCTCCAGCATACCCCTGGGATTGTACAAGCTGGACAGTCACTCAACACTGTGGGCATCACTTGTCATTTTAAGCCAGAAAAGAACAAACAAATACCTTGGTTTAGCAATAAAATGAGAATTTAACCTCAATGCCGTGAAAAATGTTAGTGAGAGGTCACAAAGACGCAACCCAATAAATTATGTTAATAAGTTTAGATCGATGGTAGACGATGTAAGAGACTTCTGGACCAACTGCCACATCAAACAGGCACTTAAACAAATTATGAGGTTTTGAAAAATGGAAAAAGAATGTCAAATCTAAGGTCTGCTGTTTGCCCTATGGCAGCAACATCTGATCATTTTGAAGTAATCACATTACTTTGGGTGTTTAGACCTCATTGTGTCCATTACATCAGATTACAACAATCTGTTTTTGTTATGTTTTGCATTCCGAGACTAAAGTTATGTTCATCTTGTGGGAAATTGTCAGAAACACCAAAACCCCTGGGAAAGAAAACAGCTCTTCCACCTTGTGGTATGTATATAGTTTGTATGGTTGAGCAATACCTACTGCTGAGAGATTCTGCCAATGTTCTTCACTACTGAGACCACATTCGAATGTAGCCAAACCATAAATCAAATTAGATTTTAGAGCTAAACCTTGCCTTGTTGTGTTTATTTATGACAGAGTCTGAAGGGAACTTGATTGTTCAGTTCCTTGTGGGTGGTTGAGACAGAAAAGCAGAAGCTTTCATTTATTTAGCTTTTCACAGGAATCTGACTAAGGTGTAGACTCTTTTTGCACTCTTCACATGAAGGTGTTTAAAACAATAAATAGAAATGCCCTGCACTGACATGACTAGAGACATTATGTTGCATTAAGAAAGTGCAACATCCCAACCGACAGAGGTTACATCAGTCAAATAAAAGAAACACAACGCTTGTCCCGCTTAATTGCAGGACGGATGTAAGAAATAGGCCAGGTTTCTGTCGCCAAAACACGTAAACAGACTGGATGGAGTCCATGCGGATAACATGTGTGACTGTGAATGCAGACCCCGCTTTTCTGCACGAGCCACAAACACTTTTAATTATGCTTGACAGTTCTAAGTTACAGACAGCGATACAACATAGTTTAGCAATGCATCAATCAATCAACTGTGTAGTTCAAATTCAAACTATTATGCTATTTAATTTAGTAAAGGGTTATCATTTTTTGCATCAGGCAACAGATCCGCCTGCCCTGTCAGGAAGATCCAACGGGAGGCGCGATAAAGAGTACTCTCTGTTCTTTCATAATCCTCCTGTCGCACTAAATCACTGTGCACAATCTCTTCATCGAGGCACGTCCTGTCATCGTAGAAGACACTTGAAAAATAAATGTTTTTTAGAATGGGTGTTGTGACCTTAACTGATTCGGTGTGCATTCTTCACCAGAGAATCACATAGGGCTAAAATTGATAGTCCTGTATTGTAATACAGACAGGGATTTACAGTTAGATCCAGAAATATTTGGACAGTATGACAGCACCACGACAGAATTTAAAAAGCTCCACTATTTGGAATAACTAAAACATCTAAATAATAATCTAGGCTTTTAGCTTTAATTAATATATTTTCCCAACATATGGCATTTGTCATTTAGGAATTGCAACAATTTTCTTTTATTTTAAGGAGCTCAAAAGTATCTTCTCAGAGTTTTCTTCCTGGAGATGCTTTGCCTTTAATTGTTTCTTGTTTGTGACTCTGCTGCCTCCAATAAGTAAAAAAAACCCAAAACATATATATATATATATGCTGTATATATATACTGTATATATATACGGTATATATATATATATATATATATATATATATA